>OZ026612.1:46008831-46276331 GCA_964020975.1 Hermodice carunculata | reverse complement strand
ATACCTGCAAGAAAACTTACTTTTATTCCTTTGTGCTTTAGGCTAAAGCGTTTTACGAAAGCAAATGTGCCACGAGGACCACAAAATATTGGTTACTTGGTCACATTATGTTTTGTGACCACGGAACGGCCAGGTCTGGAACCAACAGCCTTCGGGACCAACCACCTATGCATAAATGGAAAATGCACATACCAACTGCACGAAAACCCGTTCTTTAAAATAATGTTTCGATGGAGGCCGGTATATGTGAGTGCCATTATCGACACGACCTAGTTCATTGTGTTATTCTAGTACAAATGACATGCTGTGTTCTGAGTTTCCCAGATCAGGGACTGTACTTGTATTGGTCCATCAGCATCAAAGGAGCACCGAAAATATAATGTTTTGTGAACATGGAACGGGTATCGAACCAGCAACCTTTAGCACTAATCACTTGGCCAAAAAAATGGGAAATGAACATACCAACTGCACCAAATACCCATTCGTTAAAAGAATGGTTGAATGGAGGCCAGTTTGCTTGAATGCCATGATCGACATGGCCCAGTTCATCTTAATTTATCCAGTACAAGTAATGTATTCGGAGTTGTCCCAGATCGGGGACTGTATTTGTGTAAGTCCACCAGCATCAAAATGCACCGAAAATATATTATGTTTTGTGACTAAGGAAAGACTGGGTTTCGAACCAGCAGCCTTCGGCACCAATCACCAATCGAAATATGACATATTATTGCGTAGTCTTTGCATATTTTGTGTTGGAATCTCACCGTAATAAATCAACAAATCTGCAAGAGACATATTTTTCTCATCAACATGGAATCACAATGGAAATAGGTCCCAAACATAAGTGTTTGCAAGCGAGTAATGTAAACTACAGGAAAGTGAGTGCTAAGATTGGGTTATACCAATAGTAATTTCCTACGCTTCAAACAGGTCAAGGCAATAAATGTTATAAGGCCATGGGCGGGCAGAAACGATGTTAAGTCAGCAAAAATAGGGTGACCTGTTTTTCTGGACTGTAAGTCATTTTATGTTCAAGAGCAACAGACGAAGACAAACATCAATGCCATACCACTGACTGGTGTCGTACATGTAACAAACCCTCGCATTTTTTTCTAATTTTTCCCCTTTGCTGGTAGCATGCATAGGTCTTGTTATATTTATTTAAAAAATGGACGTATTTAGAAACATTCCTAGGGTCCTGCTTGAAACTTTCACAAAACTAAAAAAAGTACTCAAAGTTAAAGACAATTAAGGTATCTAAAAACCATTGAGAGTGTCTGTTAATTACGTCAATGAGGTAACAGAATCCTTATCAGGGAAAATTTCTACAATCTGACATCCCGTAATGTATAAAAGCCTAATGTCTCATGGATAAATGTTTATATTACATGTGTGTTGAATTTTAGGCTAAATAGCTGCTTGTTTAAAGATAAAGAAGATCCTTTGTAACTTGAAATACAAAAAGTAAATAATAATTATCGAAATAAACCTGAACACGGATTAGTAAAGTAGCAAAGTGATTAAATATGTACCTTTACACTAATGTCACTTTGCAAAGGAACGCTGAAAAAGATTAACTCAGAATCGGAAATTAACTTTGGAGGTGGAATTGTGAAAAGCCACAAACAGAAGTGTGTCATTTCACGAAGCAGCAGTCGATCACATCAATGCATAGCCGGCATCTTCAGCAGCAATATGAACACAACAAAAACACCAGACAGCTAACCATCCACCAAGATCAGTGTACATCATTCTGCCTTTTGCCAAAATATTCAGTGCCCACGTTCATTATAGATATGGGGAATGATACACACGCACAGCAATTTACTTGCCGTATGTATGTCACGCTGCTGCATCTTCACACGGGATATTTAAGCCTCTGTCCATGAGGGAAGCTCATTAGAATTGTAATTACAATCGTAGGTTTCTCTCCTGGATTTTCTTTGTCGTGCCTGGTAAAAGCCCTACATGACTCTTAGGATTTTTTCTTTTCCATCCTCAGTCAACAATCAGAATACTAAGTTTGTAAACGTGGACTCTCAAAGCTTTCTAGCCCTTCAAGCAAGATAACTGTATCAGAATAGTGTACCATACGGACATTGATCACCTAATATGTTATCAGTGTTCGAGACTTACATTTTCGGTCATACCCTTCTCAGCCGAAAAACGAAACTGCACACAAATTGCATTATTTATATTTGATATTCAGGAAACGTTGTATGGAAGGCTTGGAATTTTCTTTTTGGATGCCGGAAGGCTTTATAAGGGTGCCATGGCACCTCTGGGATCAACGTGAAGGTATTGGAGTGACTATATGGTCTTTATAAGGGGGCGATGGACCTACTGGGATCAATGTGAATCCACATTGCCATGGCGTACGAGTCACTCACAACTGGCTAAATTGGACAGGGGCAGAATCATCGGGATGTTGGAGGCTGGCCTTTCCCAGCAGGAGAATGTCAGGTTATTGGGGTCCTCCAGGCCATCCATAAAAAAGGTGGGACCATTTCTGGGAAACCAGAGGATGCAAGAAGAAGGTTGGATCTGGGCGACCAAGAATGTCAGATGGGACAGATAACTGCTACGTGATCCAGTATGTGAAGAGGCACAGGTTTCTTTCCAAAGAAAGGTATCGACAGCCGTGGCAGCAGGCCTGCAACATCAGAGCATCGCAGTTACAGTCCCATTAACAAGAAACTAGTGTCAGTCAAACTGAGGTCATAGCACCCTCCCATGCGCATCCTTCTCAGTCCTGCACAAAAGACATGACGGGTACAGTGATGTGAGGAACATGCAGCCTAGCCCAAAAGCAAATGGAACAGCATGATATGGTCACATGAGTCCTGATTGTTGGGATTCTGCTAAGATTTGAATGATCGAAGAATAAGGGTTCCACAATGGCTTTCAGGCAGGTTCCAAGAAGTATGTATGGTTGATCATGACCACTATGGAGGAGCCAGTTTCATGATGTGTGTGTGTGTGTGTGTCTGTGTGTGTGTGTGTGTGTGTGTGTGTCTGTATGAGTAGGGGGGGGCAATTACAGCAACAGGGAGACCAGCTTTCGTCAGGGTGAACGAAACACCAACAAGCCAGGGCTATGTTGATGAAATCCTGACACAGTTAAAGAATGGATCCAACAATGTCCAGGGCCAATGTTTCAAACGGTTGACTTAGACCACAAACTGCCCGAGTCAGCATGCTGTATCTACAGCAGCACAATATCCCTTTGTTGCCAAGGCCATCCTGCTCTCTTGAGCTGTTCCCCATCGAGCGTTTGTGGAATGTGCTTGACAGTCGAAACAGGGATGAGTATGAAGAACCTGCAAGGACCCTGAACCAGCTAGCACAGAGCTTCACAGACAGTGGAATAAAATTCTTATGCCTGAGATCACGAAGCGAAGAAGCAGCATGTCAATGCAGATCCAAGCATGTTCATAGAAGCGTGGTGGTGCCACCCCCTATTGATGCATGCAGCCTCCCAACAACAAGCAAAAAGGTCCTTTTAAGGACAACCATTCGCTCCAAAAAAAGAGATGTGAAAAGTAATAGTATAATAAAGTGTACAAAATCACCACACACATTCTCATAACACTTGCATGATGTTGACGGGGGGGGGGGGGAGAGGTTGGTTTCACAGGTATATATATATGACCCCCTTGTAAAGCTTTCAGGAACCCCAATACATACACATGTATATATGTGTATGAATATATATACATATATATATATATATAAATAAATATATATATATATATGTGTCTGTGTATTTAAAATCACAGGTGATTGAATATATGCTCGTATATGTATATGGTGTCTCTCTCTGTATGTATATATATATGTATACATATATATGTATATATATATATATATATATATATATATATATATATATATATATATATACATATATCCCTTAATTGCGAAAGTCAAGCTAAAGTGGCCACCTAGGAAAGTAACGTTTCATTATTTTTGAAAGTGGAATCACAAAAACCGTTTGGCTGAGTAAGATGCCATTAGATCAGAATATCGTATCCATACTAAATCCAATGCTAAAATTAAATATTTTTAATTTTTGCGTGCAGCTGCATTTCCTTTTCCAGAACACAATACAGTTGCGCAAAAATGATGTCTTCACCCTTGTTTCTAATTTTAAAATTATCATCCAATTTTACTAATGGATAGTAAAGTATTTTTATAACTGAACTAACATGACTAAATATCGCAGGTCAACGTCTTGTCTAAAATGTTACAGACGAGCACATATCCATTAAGGACACTGATGCAAGATTGCAAGAACCTTTTGTATTACATCAAAATATCGGAATGACCAATTTAAATATATTGGATAAAGCACCTGTCTCTGTAAGAGAGCTTAAGTCCACATATGGATGCCTTAAATATTTGTGGTACTTAACTAAATTTATGTTTTGATTCTGTCTGGGTGCGAACCCAGGCATTGTGTTTTTCCAAGAATTATTCTTTTTTTTTCTCTCATTCGTTCTTTCTTTTCTCTTTCTTTCTTTCTTTCTTTCTTTCTTTCTTTCTTTCTTTCTTTCTTTCTAATAGTTTGAGATAGTCATGATGTTAAAAATAAAAATTTTGAAAACTCCATATCTTCCAAAACTATTGCCGATATATACAACTATCAATGTGCATGCATAGGTTTGTAACACCTGCCAATATATTGGACAGTAAATAAAAGTTATAGAATTTTAAATGATGCTATTGAACTTTTGTCTTTGTCGGATTTGTTTTCCTGGGTGATGATTAAAAAATACAAAGATTATAGAAAAGATAACAAAGGTTGTTATGGAGTTTTCAAGGTTATACAGATGTTTAAACATCAAGGTAACTTAACATACTCGCACTTGCGATTTTACAGACTCGCTGCATGAAAAATGTATATATTAATCATTTATGATTTACCTGTGAGCCTTTGCCTAAAATATTTTTGCTGGGGACATATCTGGCATTTTAGTGATGTAAACTCCGGAAATCAATTTTGATTTATTTTGAAAACTAAGTACAATGTGGAACAGGGACATGAAATAATGTCCGACAAGCCTAACTGCACAAGCAGAAAAACTGAATCTCTCAAATCCGCCGCAATAACTTGTTTCAACATTCATTAAGACAACCAACAGCCAAAGGTAGAATAGGTACCTGAATGCTGTGCTAACAGCACAATTACTAACTAAACCAGGAAATCTATAGGAGGGCAAAATAATATGAAAATGACCATCCCTGTGTTATAAATTTATACACTATCTTTGTGTCACAAGTGATTTATTTCACATCTTGCGTCCATCACATCGAGCTGACACGAAGATTCGAGTCTTCTTGACCAAACTTTTGGCTGTGTAGCCGGACCATAATAAATATAGAACGAAACTGTATTCCAGTAAAGATTGAATTTATTTAGTAATAATATGCTTTCATTTGAACCAGTGGAGTTTTGTATAAAAATACAGGCTTTACTTTATGGCTTTAAATCAGCAGTCGAGGCAAAAAATATTACGGCAATAGATACATTACGGTGGAAGATCTGTAACCCGTGCGCAGTGAGACTGACAAATTTGTATCAATATTATCCATTTAATTATTTTACAAGTACAGCAAACCTATTTATGTTCCGATTACTAAACATCCATAGATTTGTATCCATGGATGTTTAGCGGAATTGGAAGTTTTCGGAGATTTAATAGCATTTATCTTGATTTGGTCGGCTTTTTACATTTTTCGTGCCGAGGTCACACCCTTTTTTTCAAAAATATATATATATGTATATATATATACACATATATATATATATGTATGTATGTATGTTTGTATATATATATATATATATATATATATATATATATATATATATATATATATATATATATATATATATAGTCAATTCATATATATGTATATGTGTCCAGGATCGAATCCAGCGGCGAGTCCTGAAATAGTATCAATAAAAGGTTATAAAATTTGTAAGTTGGTCCTGACAGGTTGTTCATTTTTGGGTTGTCTAAAACAAACAAACAAAAAAATCCTTGGAAGCGCTCCTGGGTATGATGTTTTTCTTTTGATGTCCGTACGTTCGTTACAATGCGACAGGGCAATTGGTTTGTTTGTGAGGCGAGATACATATTGCAGAGATTGAACAAAGAACAGTTCCGAGAAAATTGCGTTGAAAGCAAATGTTGCAAATTCTTATACATGTATGCCTGTAACATGACACATACTTACTTCTGGTGCCCTGCGTTCTTATTCTTGTGTGCAATAAAGTTGTAGCTTTACCTCTGTAATGTTGTCATTCAAAAAAGAATATCTTGTGGCTTCAAACTCGAGGTTTTTTTTAACTTGGGCACATCAAACGCAACCACACTTGGCTCGTTTGGGTGTGGATTCACATGCGGTTTTCCATATTTAGGGCACAGTAAGTGGATTGTAACAATTTGTTTTTACATCAATACAGAATTTCAAAGTAGTCAGAATAATGGTAATGATTAGTCTGAATTGGCCCGTTTGTCTCTCCATGGCTAATGGTTTCCTGTTCCCTGTGAATGACCCTTGTCAGTGGCTCACCTGGTTCCCAGGTGTCATGGACTAATGACTGTGCAAACAATGACATGGTTCATTATCTCATGCTCTTGCAAGCAAACTGTGTGTGGTAAGCACTGCTGAAACCATTCAGTGCAAACAAAAGTGTTGATTTGTTTCACATATAAATTTTGTATTCACATGACTGAGTTTTTGGGAGCATGTAGTTTAAGTATCAAATTATCAAAAAAAAAATTAAAAGTGATTAGAAGTTATACAAAGATGCTGGCTACAGATATGCCGCCTTAGAAACTTCACCTTATTGCCAATAGATGCACTACTCTTCTGTATGCATTCAAGTATAATATGCGCATACTTATGGCATGGTGTGTATGTATGTATGAATTTATGTAAACATATATGTGCATTTATGTATGCATATGGTGTGTTATAGGGTTTGGGCATATTACAGAGGTTAAGAAGCCTTACTCTTCCTCGCATGGTGATGGGCTCAGAGACTTGAGGAATTTTATGTTGGGTCCGCGACAATTAAGTTTCCGTTTGTAATGTTCTGTTTGCCCATTACCTTGAGTGATGAAATGGAAGCAATATCCCGCTTTTCCGGTAAATTATGTAAGTGTTTTCCAGCAAATACCGCGTTTAATGCAAAATACTACAAATGACAAAAGTTCTGAACAGCACAACATACTGCTGGCATTTGAATGCTTATTTGCCGCCAAACTCTTTTTGCAAACAGGCACTATGCATGTACATAATGAAGTTAACAAAATTTAGGTATATCTTACTGGGAGAACGCAATGCTGCAAATAAAATACCATCATGCCCAAATAGATGTACTGAAGATTGCTTTAATATAAAGACCTTGCCCATACCGTTACGCTTTAATCTTTGCATCATTTATATCCATGCAGTTACCTACTTTTACCTCTTTGTTTACTTACATACCAAATATTTAGTTACAGACATAAAATATTTGATCACTATCCGTGGATTCATACTTTTCCATTAAATATAATCCCGCAATTGATAAATGTATGCTTGTAAAGTTGATATATCCGAGTAGAGTCTGAGACTACCTGACACACTATGTGTGCAGGCTGCTATAGTCATGACCCAATCTGGTCGTCATCAATCCATGTCGAACACATAATACGATAAAGTGTACTGGCCTCAGTGTAAAAGGAATAATATTGGGAATCTCTTGGTGATGATGTAACATCAATTAGCTCATTAGTTTGCTTGGCAAATATATAATGCTTGGGGCTGCTGTGCCATGTCACCGACTATACGGTCACCCATTTAGTTCCTCGTAGACATGCTACAGAAAGTAAAAATTACTCCAGCCATACAATGGTTATACCATAATCATAAGTGGTTATCTTCTTTCTGAGCAAGCGAGGCTCTTGGGCTACCCAGCCCTTTAATACAACCCTCACAAAGTTATTATAAGAAGGGCCAATGTTCTTTTTCCATTTTATGTACAACCAGTAAACGAACAGTGAACAAAAACAAACTTTTATAAGTAGATGCCATGAGTTTCAACCCTGTTTTGGGGTAAAAACGAAACGATTGACTTGATTGACATAAGCATCACACCCCTGATTAGAAATTGCAAGTTTATACCAGCTGGAAAATATCACAACACTTCAGAGAAATTGACCAGGTCAAAAGTGGCTGTTTTATACGTCACTACGTCTTGCTCTACTGCAGTATCTCCTGAAAGTTCAAGCTTTGAAAAATAAGTCACGTTTAAAGCAGTGAATTTTTAGAATCATGTGACCTTTGAAAGTGACTTTTGCGTGCAAAGAAACTGTTATAGCTAAAATAAAGACAAGTCATTTACTTGCATGCCAATCTTGATGAGTACGTTGGGGCAGCGGTGTTTGCTTTTGATACACAATGCCGAAGACAAACAAGGGGAGGGGGTGAATTGCGGGGTCCTTACATCGTACATAAAATATATGATAGCAAAACATTTTTTGAACATTACTCAGATACACAGCATCCCCCCCACCCACAAAGAAAGAAATTGCAGTACAGCAATTTCTTATTCTTGCAGATCAATAAACTGTGTTAAACCACGGTACCTTTATGTTATGTGCCTGCCTGGCCATTGAAGCCAGCGTAATGGTATTTTCATTGTGAATCCATGATCATACTCTGTACTCATGGTTTGGTTGTTGAGGGTATGAGAGGTTACAAGCACATCATTCCCTAAGGCCTCACCTTCCCGGCAGACCCTCCTTATTATTATAAAGTCAATGAGCCATATTATGATTAATATGGCAGTAACATGGACTCCAGATCTACAATTATAAAATCATTTACTTACCACGACTATCAAGAATTAAACTATCGCTGTGACTGAGCGTTGTAAATTAATAACATGCAATTTAAACACTTCATGAACTACTAAGGCCCTGCCCATAAACGATGTATGTTCATCAGCTGGTACTCTTACACGAGAACTCTTTCCTCTAACTATAGAACTTTTCAAAATCCCTACGTCGTAGATGTTACTTGCAAGCATTGCACAATATAAGAATACGACACATTTGTGTGCATTTGTATGTCCAAACCCTTCTGAAAAGGACCATCTGTAACCCTTGTGACCCCTAAATCTCCACTAAATCATGATGCACTACTGAGGGGCTATTTTTCTGGAAGATTACAAACAGGTATTGAAAAAGTGTAAGGGATAAACTAATTTAGTCTCACTTAATTTTGTCAGTAACATTTAGACTGCCACAGGCATTATATAATTAACACAAGGACCAATGTGACTTCATTTCACACATCATCGTAATATTAGGGCTCCTGGGCCCTTCACAAAACCCTAAACAATAACACGTGTGTACCAGGTCTCTATGCGTTCAGGAATATAACACGCTTAAAGTTGTTTAAACCCCTAGCATAGAGGCGTATCTTACAGGTACAGATATGATACCTGTAGTGCCATTACAAATCGTAACAAAACTTGCAATATACATGTCAGTTACAAAATACTGCAACTACTTCAACTACTAGACAACAACACATTATCAGATCATTTTGTGCTAAGAATAATGTATTCAGTATCAAGTGTTAACGCAATTCAGGAACTTGCACAATTATCATCAATAGTTGCCCATTAAATTCACACATATGCATCTTCCCCCGACCACCACCTATAGCATGATACGTAAAGTAATGTGTGTTGAAATAAGCATTAAATGTATTTTATCATGCCATTTCAGACAAGCATAAAGAATATAAACATCAGTCTAGATCATGATGCACTCTTTTCAAAGTCCGTGTTTGAAAAGCAAAAAATATTTGCACTGGTCTCCATGGACCTGCAATTCAAAATAATGACTACCCCAACATACTGATTATGGCCCTGTGCGCCTATACTGCAATTTTGCTCCCTGGATGGTTTTGTCATCTAACATGTACACATAATCAACATCTTTAAGGGATAAGGGATTTTCGTGTAAGTTTGCCCTGCACAACATACATATATTTTGTTGGCTTTTGGTTACATCTTGACAAAGATACTGCCTTATCAACTTGACTTTTTGTGCTTGGTCTTTGATGAATGTATGCATGTCACACGAAAATCAATAAAATCAGAAATACTTTCCCTTGTGAAAAAAGTGAACTCTGGTCTTTACCCAAATTCAAAATTTTCATGTGGGGAATATCCCACACCTGAGTTGTTCATGGAAAACACGATGTTAGGTAGCATTTAAGACCAGTTTTTACGAGCTGAATGCATGTAGTTAGGTGTTCGGCTAAGGTTCTGTATGATCTCTCTACAGCTTCTTAACAATAGTGTTGGGACCTGTGAGTAAACGCCAAGATTATAACTAATACTCTGTACACCTCCTGTGCTAAGCTGGTTGTACATTCAATACTACAGTCACATAAGAGTGTTCCTACTCCATAGATGCACCCAAGCTGACACAATGCAGTCACAACACTATCAGCATCCTTGTTTCTTATTGGGATGGCCGCTAACATTTTGGAAAGCATACATGTGCAAGTTAAGACATACAAATATCCTTAAGGTGTGATAGGCAATGGACTATATAGGTCTATCTCCAAAAGTTCTGATGGACCAGATGGGGAGGGATAAGCAACAATCCCAGCCTTTGTGTGTGCTTTGGTAGCTTTGCGTTCCTGGCATACATCACACGATTTCACAAAGTCAGACACTATTTGGGACATTTGTGGGAGGAAATCATGTTATGTTAGCTTTCTTTTTAGTCAAGTGTATGCCCCAATGGCCTCCCATCAAAGAGTAGTCATGATATAATTGCAGTATCTGCTTTATTAGCAGTTGTGGTGCAGCTAATTGATAGGGACAGGTTTCTTTACCCCTTTGAAACTTAGCGACTTAGAATGGAACAGTAGGCTATCCTATCTAGCATTCCAGAATCGGGAGCCTACAACTATTTTCCCATGAATAATTTTGTGAGTCAGGCAAATTATTGGTTTCTAAATATTTGATGATGAGGGCAAATTTATTGTCCTGTGTTCGTATATAATAAAATTTTGCTCTACTCATGTCACCAAAATCTTGTATATTTTTGAGTTCTGATACTTCCAGTCAGTCACTATTTTTCCGGACAGAGTACATAGATGCTTGTGATATGTGTTGGCTCCCTTGAGGTGAACCACTTTCAAGTGTCGCCCATACTTGGGGTAAACAAGCCAAGGCCTCTGCTTCATCAGCAGTGAAATATTCCTCATCACTTGGTTGGGTATTTCCTGACAGCACTGGATGATTAAAGAAGTTTACGTTTTCTCTTCCCTTACCTAAACGTAGCCACAGAATGGATCTCGTTATCAATAATCTTCAATACCTGTCCCGTCATTATGTTGGTGACTATGCTGACTAACACACATGTGGTGTTTTGTTCTGAAGCGAGATGTTAACTTACCAAATAAATTTATTTAGGTTGCCCATGCGAAAGCAGATGTTTTCATCCTTAGCTGGGTCATCTGTTCTCTGTGGTAATAATGTACTGTTTCTACTGTTTTTTGTTTTGCATTTGTTTATATGTATATTCCTGGCATTATTACCTAACAATTGAAATGTATCGGATTTATTGTCGAATAAAAGAATCTGAATCTGAATCTGAATCTATGCCTAATTTCTGATCCAACCATCTGAATGCTGATCTGGCGAATTTGTGTGACCTGCCCCAAAATTGCTTGACACTTTCTGCCTCGGTGTCCTGGCCTAAGAGCTTGGCCAAGTCATGGGCACTAGGGAGAGGTATTTCCCATGTGTTACCCTCTGAGACACATGGAAAATATATCATCTGCAGGCTCGCAGTAGTGGCCCTCTCTAGGTGAGGTTCTCCAGTATTCCACCGATCACAGACCACCATTTACTTGCTGGCTTTGAAGTGATTTCTAATGAAATCTGCTGAAGTGTGGCTCGCCAATGTTCATGAATATCTCGTCTTATCTTTTTTTGAAACAAAGGTTTGAGAGCCCGATGGCCACACCGTAAAATGCAAAGGGGACCTCGAATAAAGAAAGAACAATCTAATATACACTTGTTACTAAGCCTAATAATTCTAGATTTATGGTTCCATAACTATGCTGCCACTTGGATAAAGCTTTGGAGCCAAACTTTATGACTCTAATTTATTCTTTTTCTTACACACCTGGAAACTGTTTGACAGGTAATTTTTGGAATAGATAACATGCTGTTACCCTTGATGAAGTATCTACACACAAGTAAAATTGGAGATCATACCTGGAGAAAGCCAAACAGGGGATTTAATGAATAATGTTTTCAATTCATTCAAAGCTATTTGCTGTTCTTCACCCCCTCTCCCCCCCCCCAACCTTGACACCTCCCCTGTGTAACTTTCTGATGGGTGCGACTAGCAGGTTAATATTTGAAATGAATTTTTGGAGCCAATTATAATTTCCCAATCAGCTGTCTGACCCCTTTTACATTTCTGCAGACTGGAAAGTCGGTCAGTGCATCCACCGCAGAGAGGATATGCCATCTTTCACTGATTTTGTGACCCAGGAATACACTGCTATCGGTAGCAAAGACACGTGTGCTTGATTTTAGTTTCAACCTAGCTGACCTTAACCCCATGACAACGTGTCTGAGGTCACTGATTCAAGTGATCGAATGACGCTATTGAGGCATCATCCATATATAACAAAGCAGACAGAAAGGTCAGATTTTTGCACACTTTGTCTATCAATAATTGCATTGTTGACGGACCGCACTTCAAGCCCCTAGGTAGCCAGAGATACGTGTATGTACCAAAAAGCGTGTTGTAGGCTGCGTACTGATTTGCGTTTTTGTCTTATTTATATTGGAAGAATGCATGACCCAGATCTAACCGGCTGATTTAATTTATTAACCCTTTTGGTTGCAAGTACAATTGGACTAGTAATTGGTACTTCATCATCATTAGCTAGGGCAATGATACTTTGCCGCATAAGCTCATCAAGTTTATCCCTCAGTACTTTATGTATATCTGGGAGCAATGGATATGCTCTTTCATTTGGCTCTACAACAATTTTGTGTTTTACCAAATCAGTTACACCAATGGCGGGGTTTTCTTAAGGTATGAATAAGTTTTCAAATCAATCAATAGTTCTTCAAGTTCCCCTTTTTGTTCAGGATTCAATACTGATTTAGAGACATCAAAATATGAAATTAACTTAGCCTTTTGCTCTGTTGATCAGTCTTCTGGAAAACTAAGGATACAAAACTGGCTTGGGTTTCACCGTCACAGATAGGAGTTGACTAGGTCGGAAGGGAGACAAGATTATAACCGTCATCTAGGACAGTGAATCCCGCCCACAATGTATGCTTGTATATGACCTCAGGCCTATCTGTAGGGTTCAGTACTTTGATTGGTACCATACAATCCAAGTTCACCCTCACAACATATTTGGCAACACACACACACACAAACACACACACACACACACACACACACACACACACATATATATATATATATATATATATATATATATATATACATATATATATATATATACATATATATATGTATATATATATATACATATATATATATATATATATATATATATATATATATATGTGTGTGTGTGTGTGTGTGTATGGACCTCAGACCTGGCGCTTCAGTTTATAGTAGCGGCATTGAGCTTGTCTGAGCACCCAAGCTAAGATCCAGGCTTCTGTTACAATGACAGCAATAAAAGCAGCCTCTTAAAAATGAGATGTGATATCAGTGTATGCGTCTGTTTCAACTCTTTATGGCTATATCTAGTATGTATACAGTGACTGTATTGTCATATCAGATATACTTCCAACAGTTATTTCTCGATTGTTGGCCAATATCAATGCATGACCTTCAAAATCTGGGGTTACAGCACTCTAAGCACAACTAGGTGAACTTTCCAACACCTCTGTCGATATTTAATTGACACTGGCATTTGTACCTATTAATGCTGCCAGGGATACTTCTCCACATTTTACTGGCAAAATAAGAAAGCAGAATACTGACCTCTGTTTACATTTTATGCCATAGATGACCAGTTTGCCTAAAAATTTGAGTCACTAAATTGATTATTCGAATGCACACACCTGACACACTTGTCAGAGTCAGTCTCAAATTAGACAGTGTCATTACCATATCCAAACCGTAGTCCTAACAAAACAAATCCAAGTCAATTCCGACCAAAAGCAATGTTCCTTGGTATGTATAGCTGAAACATATAAATTTATAGTTCGTATCTACCCAAAAGAGACCAAAACGTAAGTGCAAAGGTCCATAGGGGGGCAAAAAAAACTTTATCTAGTTTTTACATGACAGAATGCAAAATGTTTTGTTTGAAATTATAGGCCTATTTCAGTAAATTGGCTTGAACAGTTGCATCATTCATGCATATACAGGACCATAAAATTTATGAAAAGGGACCAAAATTTGCAGCACATCAGAGAATTTGTAAGTGGAGGTTCTTAACTTGTTGAAAATGTCAATAAAATTCAGTATTTAGAAAGGTACTACTTGCAACCACCATCTAAACAATGATCATCATCCATACAAGTCCACAAAGCGACACCAACACCAACATCAATCCATCAGAAAAGCCCTCTAGGCCTAAAATGACCATCAATAAGAATCTAAACAACATGATTTTATAATTTGATGTGTTTTAGGCATGTAGTTAAAGAAATGATGTTGTTTTAAAGGAGATAAACTAAGAGTATTTCAAAAAGAAATGTGTTTGAATTTCCAAATATAGTAAGTACATTGGTTCAAATGTTAAACATCAGCCAGAAACAAGTGACATTAGGCCTCAAATAATTAAAACGTAGTCAAAAATGCATTACAATAGTCAAAATTTGTAAGGATAGCAGTCACATTTCAAGTTTGTTTCCAGAAGTATTTTTGAAAGGACATTTAAATGTTCAAGAAAGCATATAATCCCACAAATCATCTAATAAGTCAATTATTAGGGTAATAATTTAGAATTCCAAAAATGTAGTATTCCATTGTAAGTCATCTGTAAGTCAGCCAAGCATAATGTACATCTAACTCGTGGTTCTATAAAGTTCAAAAGGTCAAATTGTAAAACAGTCCTAATTATTGTAAAATTCTACTACCTTTATCAGAGAAAGAATTTGGTTTTATGAAGAGAGAGAGAGGGAGGGATCATTTGAAATTCCTAAAGGTAACTGTAAGTATAACTGTAACAGTTTTAAATTTTTTCATTTATAATCAGACGTAGTTCAACTTGTCAGTCAGATGATTTAGATGCTAATTATTTATACAAGAGAGAGACAGAGAAAGAGTACATTAAACACTTTGAGCCAACCTGACATGACTTTCACAATAACAAATTATATTCATCAGACAATTATAAAAAACATCAGTTTCACTACACTTGGAACACTTACTGCACTGTAATATGTGCAGAAAATGCCTGAATGTTCAAATTGTTACCAAATATATAAGGGTTCCATGAAAAGAGAAGTGGATAACAGTTTTCAATGATAGTGCTGAGACCAAACCGAATACCAGTTTATCCTTGTCAGATCCAGGATCATTTACGAAATAGTAAGACATGCTGGTGTTCGTCGTCAGAAGAATCCATGACCAACAGTAATGATATTAAAACGAATGAGAGTATCTTTTACCTGACTTGGAACAGGTTACCAACGTATTGGCAGTGGGTTAAACCCGTTTTACGGGATCCCAATCCTCCCACTTTGGAAAACACTCACATTCATTTAAAGTAGGCCTAAAACAAATTTAGCCCTTAATGTTAATGTACAGTTATAAAAGGTAATTACTTTACCATAGTTCACAGACATCATCCAAACAATGACAGGACAATTAAGAATTTTAAGTCAGACTACTATATTTACATTAGAATTGCGTAACATGTCAAAATTTAAATTTAAACACCAAAAAAAGTTTCCACGTGAACACAGGATAACTAAATTTGATACTATTATTATATTTATTATGAAACATGGTTAAGTTCTTCCATGTTCCATTCTCACTAGAAAAAACACCACAATAGGCCTAAAATTCGTTACAAAAATATTACTCACATCAGCTGAGTAAGTATTCCTTACATTTTGTCACTATATTCAAAAGGATGAGAAAATAGAAAGCCTGTATTGTTCAACATGATGCTTGAGAACTTAAATGGTCCTTATTTCATTTTATATTTGTTGTAATTATAATAAATTTTATGTTCCAGTATTGAAAGTTCGATCAAGCTCATGGTAAAACAATCTCAGCTACAAAATTAAAATACATAAACATATTTCTATGGGTTTTACTGACACTCAGAAAATACCTTATTAATATGTTCATATAAATCAACATGATATTTCTGTAGAACATATTGATATTTATCTTTAAAGTTAAGAAAAACCTTTTTTAATCTTATTTTGGAAAACCCCTGTTTAATAAGTCTTCCAAAAAGTGATTTATGTCTATCAGCAAAATCTTTATATCAGTACAGTTTCTTGCGAAAGCAGTTAGTCTTGAGACATAGACACCAAGTGAGAGTATCGGTAGATCTCTCTCAACCAGTCCTAGTTTCCCCGCCCGGCCGTTTTGCGACTGAAGTGGGGTGGCCCCACTGGGAATGCATTTGGTATTGGGTCTTTGGGCTTGCAGGTATATTTATGTCCCTAATAAAATTGCAACCTGAAGAGACGTGTGCACCACCGCCACAGGTAAAACACGATCAAGTCTCCACCTTGTTGCCATCAGCTGGTGGTTGCTGTTGTCCCTGGCGTGGCCCACGCTGTTGTTAACGGTGCCGGGGTGACTGGTTCTTTTGGTCCATCTTCGTAACCAGGCTGTCACCTGCTCCCTCAAGGCCTCGATTTCCTCTTTGGTGCTCTCGTCTGGCGATATAGGGACAGGTGTGGTGGAGATGACTGTCACTATGCCCCCTGGTACTAGTAACGATAGCCATAGCTTTCTCCTTGCTCACTGGTCAAGAAAGCTGACTTCAGGTCTGTGGTTTTACCTGCTCTTGCAAACAATTGTAGCTGCTGTGGGAAACCATCTATTAACTGTATCATTATTCTTCTGTCATCACTCTTTAGTTGTTTACCCTTTTCCAATAAAAGGGCATGGTATTCTTCCAAGTGTCAGTCTCATTTTATTAAAAGGTTCGGTTTTGTCCAATAAAACTGGATTTTTTAAAGGTTTATGTCAACATATGTGTCCCTGAGCTCTTTTTTTTAAGTCATCCCATTTTCCTTGGCATCTGGCATATTATTACACCACATTAGGACAGGACCCTCGCAGTGCTATTGAAATGCGACAATAAGTTTGCCATCTTCCACAGTTATACAGTGTTGCATAACTATAGAAGTCATTAAGAAACTGTTAAGCGTTGCTCTCACAAAGCCATTTGAATTTATAAATGACAGATAACTTGACAGCCATGCCTTCAAAATTGTCAACAAAATACTGGGGCGCGTCAGTCTTTGTTGTTGGTGGTGTTAGATCAGTAGCTTCTGAGTTGGAGTCCTGATTATGGAGATGTATCAATGGCGTGTCGTCTTTACTTTCACTATCCATGAGAAGCCACACAGTGTCTGTTTAATACCGGGATTTGGTATCCATCATGTACTGGCCTCAGCGTAAAAGGAATAATATAGGGAATCCCCTGGTGATGATGTAACATCAATAACCTCATTAGTTTGCTTAGCAGATACATGATGCTTGAGGCTGCAGTGCCATATCGGTGACTATACGGCCACCCATTTATTCCTCGTAGACATGTTACATAATGATAAAAGTTGGTCCAGTCATACAATGGTCATACCATAAGCATAAGTGTTTTTTTTCTTTCCGAGCAAGTGCAGCTCGTCGGTTACACAGCCCTTTTATATCAGTCCTTACAAAGTTATAATAAGAAGGGCCAATACTCTTTTTTCTTTTTTCATGTACAATCAGTAAACAAACAGAAAACAAAAACAAAACAAAAAAAAAAAGTAGATTTCATGACTTTCCAGCCTGTTTTGGGGTGGAGACAAAAAGAGTGACATTGTTGAAATAAGCATCACAACCCTGATTAGAAATTGCTATTTTGTACCAGTGGGTAAATATAAAACTTCAAAGAGATTGACCAGGTCAAAAGTAGCTGTTTTCTTACTAACTACGTTTTGATCTACTGAAATATCTCTTGAAATTCAAAGCTCAAAAAATTAATCACGTTGAAGCAGTGAATTCTAGAATCATGTGACCTCTGAAAGTGACCTTTTTATATGGCCTGACACTGTTATAGCTGTAACAAAGACCAATGCCACGAAATACCCTTACTTACATGTCAGTGTTGATGAGTTGCGGCAGCAACGTCTGCTTGTAATGCACAGTGTACAGGGAAAAAAATCGTGCGGGGCGGGGGTGAATTTATTTTACAACTAACACTAAAATTTGTGATTGGAAAGCATTTCACTGACCATTACTCAGATACACAAAAAAAAATCGTGTATCCCGGACCCTACATGCCTTTTGGGTATACGTCGGCACTTTTCTCAAAGTCAAATGCTCTCTTAGTGTTTATTTTACAAGTCTGTACAGATTTCATTCGTGAAGCCATATTAAGCTGAATTATATATTTGGCCTGGAGTAAGGTTTCGCTTCATTTTTATATGTCCACCCCAAGGGTGACTGTTAATGTTTTTCGTTTTGTTCGTCTGTTTGACCCATCCAACGTTTTGTTGTGAACAGGATATCTGAAGACTTACCGGGCCCCTGACACGAAATTAACATTTACATCATTTGTACTTTGACACCTTGTCGTGAATTAATAGCATTGTGGTGACTTTGACCTCATAAAAAAGGTTACAGGACCCACGTGTGTGCAAAGCTAGACCCGTTTGTTTATGAACACGATATGGCTAGACTTACTAGCCACCCAAAACTGACATGTACCTAATTTGTACCTTTATGCCATTTCTTGACTTTATCACATTTTGGTGATCTCATTTTCTTAGTCAAAAAACCCACATTTATAAAAGAGTGGAGCCATCAGTCTATACTGTGCTGCTGCATCATCATCATCATCATCATCATCATCATCATCATCATCATCATCATCATCATCATCATCATCATTTCTTAGAATTCCTTTTTCTTTCCTTCTGTCTTCAAAACTGTTATAGATAGGTGTGCCATTCCAACTTCAATTTCGGGGTTTGTGACTTTGCCGCATCCAATAAACCACGATCCAAAATTGCGAAATTGTAACCTTTTTTTGCAAATTATGCGAATACGCAAAATTGAATTCTTGAATAACTTTAAAACTGTTAAAGATAGATGTGTGATTTCCACTTCAATTATAATTTTGTGACGTAGTGCATCTAATGAGCCTTACTCCAAAGTTGGACAATTTCAATCTATGCAAATTAACTGAATACACAAAATTAAAATCTTGACTTACTTGAATAAATTCAAAACTACACAAATGTGACATTCCAACTGTGGGTATGTGACATAACCGCATCCAGTGAACTATAAACAAAGTTGTAGGCTTTTTATCTATACATATTAGGCAAATACACAAAATTGAAATCTTGAATGCTTTCAAAGCTATTATAGATAGCGGTGTCATTCAAATATCAGTTTAAGGATTTTATGACATGGCCCCATCCAATGAAACAAGAACCAAAGTTGTAGCATTTAAACTCTTGCAAATTAGGCCAACACACAAAATTCGGATTATGTTGAAATGGCAAAATGTAGCATTTCATACTGTTCTCATTTGGAAGGCACTCAGACAGATTTGCTGCAAAACACAATTTCTTTTCAAGTTGTTAGTTTCGTTATGATAATAATTATGATAGTAATAATAATAATAATAATAATAATAATTGTTATTGTTATCATTATTAATTTTATTATTATTATTATTATTATTATTATTATTATTATTATTATTATTATTATTATTATTATTATTATTATTATTATTATTGATTTAATTAATTACAGTTTTTTATTGAGCGTGCACGTTGGTAAAGGTAGCGACACTAAAACCCAATCACAATCAAGTTCAATTGGCCACACAACAGTTTTTGCAATGATACTTTGCATGATCATGTACTGCTGTTGCACACGGAAATTGTAAATAATTATTGAATAGAAGATGGTTTTTAAATGACATTAACTGACCCATAATATTTAATGAATGCCTCTTTTGTGTCATTTGAATTCTCTTTGGACATATTCAAGGTCGATAAGAAATAAACCGGTTGCGCTACCAAAAACTGTCTGTGCAATGTTCTGGAAAAAATCAAATTTACATATTTAAAATGAACAGAAAGGACTGACGATATGGTGATACTATTTCTTAATTTACTTTAAGTGACTGATGTGAAAAAAATATGAATTAAACAAACATTCAGGCTCATCCATCAGTAAAATATTAAGACATTCAGCACATAAGTCCAGTTTGACAGGGGTTATGTTTATTTCAGTCAAATACCATTTTGAGTGCGTGGATGGTCATCTTTTAATAGAAACTTCCAAACAGATTATTGTTTTGAAATCACAATAGCCCCATCAAATATCAATTATTTCATGATGTTTATAGATATGTTAGTGAGTATCTTTAATATGTTTACCTTGATATATCTGTTCCTTTTTGGCCAAACAGTGAGTTTTTTCTTTAATTTTATTCTATAAATTATTGAAATTTTTATTTATAACTTTTATTACTTTTATTTTCATTTGTTTGTCTTATTTTGTCCAAAAATATCTTCAGACTTTCTTTTGCTATTCTTGCATTGTGGTTGTGCACATATATTAGATGCAAACTGATCCAACTGTATCAAGGCAATTGCGTTGTTTTCTTCATAGTTATTATAATGTCAAATGGTCAATTTTCACGCACACCCAGTATTATGGGAAAAATTTCCTGGAAACAATTGTTGCAATACATGTTATTTATGAAAAGGTTTGTCCATGCTACTAGGTGACCATATGGGTCCAGTTTCATTAAAATATATTCAAGATTCAACCGACTCATATTTCTTCAATCACCTCAATGAGAGTTTCAGTGTAAATACAGTGTTTTACCTTTTTTTTCAGAAAGAACGACCCAAACCTCAAATTCTCCTCAGTGGAAGCCAAGCATATCTAATTATTAGTTCCAACCATTAAGCCTGGGTTCAACGATGCATACATGTCTGACGCACCAAGTCTCTTCAGGCATTTTCTCTTTGATCCTTTTTCTGACCAATAGTCACACATGACTTTGCAAATATTAGAACGAGGTTTAGAAGACGTGACAGTCCAGTACAGCTATCCAAAGAAAGACACTAGAATTAGCAGGTTTAGTATTTTCTTTCTCTACTCGGGGAGGCTGACGATGTATATGCAGACGTTTTAGAAGGGATGAATAACCAGTTGTGATTTACAACGCCTGGACGTTCTCATATATTATAAGATATATGTGTGCTCAAATGCATTCTGCTTTGCGACGATTCCATAGAGTTCCTTTAAACAGGTTTTCTGATGGGACAAATGAAGCTTTTATACACATATTTTGTGTAAATGCACTGATCTGGATTTTTATTTTGATGTGATTTGCCACAATATGGTCATTCCCTTTGGTCTATTTTCAGAACAAGAAGAGCTTTATCAGATCCAGCTTTAACGATAGCAATACTTGAAGACCTTATTCAGGAAATCAGGCAAAGTGGAGATAGTACCATGTAAGTTTTTTTTTTTACTTCTTCGATACAAATATACATTCCCATAAGATATGGCAATAAATTGTATATTATATTGATGCCAGCCAACATGTAATATTGGTGAATAAACTGAACTTTTTATATGTGATGACCAGCATACAAGACAAACATATCACCCATGATTTCATCAGAATAGCCTGCAAATGAATTATGTAATTGAAGTTTTGGTTGGATGTTTAGATCAGTATTACGAAGTATCTTCTAACTAGTATAGTCCTCCTATAGTCATTCAAATACTGATATACATAGAACTTGTTATCATAGATTTACTTCTACTATTCATGGTTCGTAACGGATACTTTTATTTCGGTGCAGGGTAAAATGTCCGTGTGTTAAGATGACACTATTTATCATTTCCAAGTCATCTTTATCTTTTACTTCGCCATGTTGAAACTTCTCATTCATTATCGTCGCAAAACATATGCATTGACACCAAGGCTGGGCTGTGTGTAACTAATAGTATCATTTGGAGAAATCTTTGGTACTTTTTCGTTCTTTTGTTTGTTTGTTTGTTTGTTTTGTGTTGTTATCGAGTGTCTGCGTATTTTTTTCGTATGTAAACCAAATCGTAGAAACACTGATATTAGAGCAACCAGCAATAGATGAGTGGAATGAATTTTTTTCCGTCACTTGGTTTCAGAAGCAAAATCAGCAACATAACAGTAAAGAGTTCGGACTGCGGAATAGGATATTGACTACTAGGAAGTGGTTCTGGGCAAAAAGACACAAATACAAGTTTAAAACGCCTCACAAATGACACACATATATATATGGAGGCCCCCGACCAATGTAAAATTCCAGTTGAGTGTTCATCCCGGTAGATTATAAACAGCTTTGGCAAATGACTGAAAGCATGAATCTCTCAGAGGTATGCGTATAACACAGTTCTTGAGAGCCAGATTAAAATTAAAGGAAATTGAACCGAAGTATGCGCACATTCTTTTTATGTATTCCAAACTTTTGGACTACATTTAACACAATCCAACCATATATCAACAGCAACAAAGACGTGAAAATATCAATCTGGAAGACATGTCTAAAGAAAAAACTTACAGCTTCAGATATTCTAATTCAGAAATTCATTTAAGCAGTCAAGTCTGATCTGCATCAAACGTTCAAAACATTTATCTGTTTAACGATTACAAGCATCGTTTGCACAAAGACTATCCAAGATTTTTTTGTTCCGTCCCTTTCGTGGGAATAAGGCTTTGTGTCATCAATGCTTTCATCAGACTTTGCCAGGGTAGAAGACGTATCATACACTGCTCGTTGCGTTGTGGAGCAAATAATGCAAAGCACAGTGTCAAAGGTCGTACAAACATCATGCAGCTATTTCGAATATGTTGAGTCTGACAGGAAGGCCGCGGAGCTTTTTCATCATTCCCGTCCCTTTCTGACCAATGCCAGAAGCGTATGATATGCTATGGAAACAAATATGTAATATCCACAAGTTAAGCTGATCTTGAAAGGAAGGTGTACAAGAGGAACCATAGATATATATTAAACGAGGATTTGCCAACAGTTGGCAAAACAGATTGAATTAAATTGGCAGTGTGGTCAAGAAATATTTTTACAACGTATCTCATATACGTTCTATTTCGTCAACTTTTTATTGAAAAGACAAATGTATGAACGAAGATTTTGAACACTAAAAGACAATTCAAAAGACTAGAACACACCCTCATCTTTGAAAAGCCCTTGAACTCAGTTCTTTTGTGTTACCTGTCCAAGATGTGTGATTGTGTTTGTATACGCTGAGTAACATTTGATTTTTCAAACCTTTACCATGACAGTGCGTTGCAGAATCTGGTATCAGTGTATTTTTTACAGTGCATCAGTCTTCATTTTCTGAAAATTGCTTTAATCTTGGATACAATGTAACATGATAATAGACGGTCAGTCCAAATTAATCAATACTGCTTAAAATAAATGTATTACCTACTACTGTCCATGTGAAAATGAGTTTTGGTGGTGATTTGAAATTTTGACGGAAGCATTATAACTATTTTGACACTTGAGAACACACGAAGCAATTGTACGTCATTTGTCATGGACCAATACTTATGCTAATTGTTTAGGCGGCGAAAATGGTCATTTGATATTCTGGAAATTAGGGAGGCCATTTTGTGCAACCAGCCAGACTCACAATCATGTCGCCAGTAAAGTTCTAAAAAGCATGCACAGTAGAATCTCTAATTTCGACCCTATCAGTAAGGAAACAATTTCTATATGGAGACCCTGAATTACAGTCCCGCTTTTTTTAAAAAATTTTTATAGGAGGTATTCATATTAACTATATTTACTGCGGACCTGCTCTGGTCCCCTCAGTCGCTAGGCAACTGAACTATGCTTCCACAATGGTGAGGGCACCTGTACCATTTATGTTACATAAACAACCAGAAATAACACTTGTCTACCAAGCAAATAAAAATTTTGGAATATGCTTGGCATCTGGTATGTTTCTTAATTTAGTGAATGATTTTTCATAAATGTTTTGCTTCTTGAGTAGAAACTGTTATCACAGAAGCTCTCTTTGCCCTGCTTTACCAATTAATGTGCCATCCTACCTGTCTAGTTCTTTGCTGCAAACTAGGTGGCAACACACGATTTTATTTTATCATTATTATTATTATTATTATTATTATTATTATTATTATTATTATTATTATTATTATTATTAAGAAGTAATAAAGCCAGTACCAATATATCGATTAACCGTGTTATTCTTTTAACCATGTATGCTTTGCAAAATTGGCTGCAATAAACTGTAAAGGTACAAGAGGCAGTTCAGAATTAAATTGTAACCACGTCATGTTGCAACATATATTTTCAACTTGTGTATGCTTACAAGTACCTGTTTTATTTCTGTACATATTTTCTCCATGTTCTTTCGATACATCAAATGTGGTGAACAATGGAGTTCCAGGATATTGTCAGCATAACATGCCAAAAGATGATATTGTTATTAAACGCCTCCTTTTGTCCCGAGTCTGACACCTCATCGAAAGGAATGTTATAAACTCATGTGTATAATACTAACACAGACAAAAAGCCTGGACTATTCACTTACTTCGAAAGCACAATTATTCTGAATGCCAGTGTTCCACGTTTGGACGCGCAATGTATTTTCAAAGCAGCATTTCGACAGAGTGAGCCACTTACCTCAGCGCCTTTTAAAATGTTATATGAAGGATAAAGTTCTACATAACAAAATATAATATTTTGAAGAAAATATCATTCAATTCTATTTATGATATCAATAAAGCAAAGAGCATAATACCCCTGTTTAAAATGGTGTAACTAAAATTTGTATGAAAAGTGGCAATACTGATGCGCATGATGTCTTCAATTTATACCAGTCATAACTGCATTTTTATTGCTCAAGTAGCTTTTGATATTCATGAAAGGGAATTTATTGTAGGCATATTTTAATCAGCAAATTTGCGCCTTGTGCAACACTGTGGGAGAGTCAATCAATTACGTAACCTGCCCGCATTCGTAGGTGCGGGACTGCTTCCCCACTTTTTAGGGACAGGTATGACACCAACGGAATATATGAGTAACTACTAATAGCCAAAGCTCATAGAATGAAAAGCATCAGTACGAACGTTTATAAAGTATATATTGCTGAAAAGAAATAAAAAATCAAATGTGAGTCTAGTTTTTTAATTTAGTGAGATAACGGTTAAAAAGACAGTACATTGCTTGGCTAACTTGTCAAATGTCATATTGCCATCCCAATTCAAATGTGACTATAAATCCTCTTAAGTTTATTTAAACTATTTTTTTCACAGAAAAAAACGAACACTGCTGTGGCTAGCAAAACGTGCCAGACATTGTGGTATTTATGTTTTTAAAATATATGGCTTGAAAAATTTTAAGAACTCAAAATATGGACGTCTCAATTTGAGATTTCATAACTGCAGAACACTTAGTTAAAAAATCCATATCACGTTTATTGCGTCACGTTAGCACGTCTAAATTCCTCAAATAAATAAATGCATATATATATATATATATATATATATATATATATATATATATATATATATATATATATATATATATATATATATATATATATGCGTGTGTATGTGTGTGTGTGTGTGTATTCAATTAAAGTTAAATCTATAATAAAGGAAATATAAATTTGAACCTGTAAACAGTTATTTCTACATTTGTATAGGGGTCTGACATTTGACATATGTGCCACAAACCACAATGTTAATTTAACATTTAGATGACAAGGTTAAGCTGATAGTCAGATTTAGAATCAGTGGGCTATTTTTGTTCCAAAAGTATATACTGTTTACACATTTTTCTTAATATTTTTTCAGTGCATGAAGATTCTTGAGTAGTTAACGTTACCTTAAGAAATCGTTCTGGTGTCTTATTTGTCCTTAAAAAAATCTCATACACATATATATATATATATATATATATATATATATATATATATATATATATATATTCATTTAATAGCGTGTCATAGAGTTCTATTTTCATAAAAGAAACTAGGTCCTCCGTAATGGGATCCAATGATATCACTTTTTAGAATGTCTTACTGGATTTAAATAGCAAATCGGTTCGAAATTTATATTTTCTCCAAATTGGATTAATTTCTTTTTGTTAGCTCCAAAATGGACTTGAAAAGGCTATTGTGGCCCATTTCCTTTAAAATTTAATCATGTCTACCAGACAAAGAAATCTGAAAGTGGAATATACTGCTAAGCCCCACATCCTTGTCGTCATTGAAGCCAATGAAATGTTTTCGTAATTAAGGTTATCTTCAAAGGCTGTAGGCGGTAACAAGTGACATGAGGCACATTGTGGATAACATATCGTTTCCCACTTGCCTTATTAGGGTAGTTACGTGTTTCCGAAGAAAACTAAGCCACTTCACTTCGGCGCGACGCCCTTGTAGATTCCATAAATTTGAACACGGAACTTTGAAACTCTTATTGCGTAAACACGGAGTCACAGAGGGTGCTACTTTGTTTTTTTTGATATCTTGATATACAGTATTTAAGGGAATTCTCCTTAGTTTGACTTTAAAGTTTCCTTATACAGTAGGCATGCTAGCAAGAGTATACCGCACTTCATTCAACGGCATTGGTGCCACTTGATTTGACAATGTTTGCTGTTTCGACTTCGATGTGCGCTGCACGTTATGTTGCCAATTGAAATACTAGTACACTGATGTACCAGGTAAGGTATGGCTATGCACGCAAACAATTGAGCTACGTGTGTCAGCGTTTTTGTGTGTGTGTGTGTTTTTTGTTTTTGTTTTTTTTTGTTTTGTTTTGTTTTTTTTTGAATGCACAAATGTGTCGATCTAAAGGTTTCTAACATGTATACCCTGTAATATATTATACGGTTGCTGATGAAATGCGATATTCTATGGACGCATATGGTGAAGGACACTCTGTTTGCACAGCTAATTACTGCATACATACGCTAATGTGTAACTGTGGCGTTTAGATAATAAATAGCACAATTACACTTAAAAGTTTAATCTCAGCCGCGCACTGAAACAACTCCCTATTAAACCCTCAGGCTGCACGTTATTTATGGTATCCCTAGAACCCAATAATTGCCGGTCGGTCAGATGAATCTTTAATTCGAGTGATTTGCTGCTACACCATGAGATGTCTCAGCTGTTGTATCAAGTAACTTAAGTGATCTGTTGGCTGTCTAGGGAGAAGAGGAGGGTGGACGGAGGCTATGGTAATAGATACGGTGTTGCATCTCGGGTTGGATCAAAGTTAATGGGTAAGTAATGTATATTCAAGCGGTTTAAATGTTTATCAGTCTTCGAAAGCAAATAAGGTACGATATTTCCTTTTAATAAACTATATGTTATTTTCTTATGCATCAAATCAGTGCGAAAGAGCAAAAAGAAGGAGAAACGGACTTTGTATAGTTGTTGTGGAGGACAGCACTATTTTGAAAACTGTTAAAAAACTGTGCTCAAGCCAATTCCTGCTTAAGTCTTATAACCCGGCTGGCAACGTCCACATTTGTTAGAAATCCTCGGACGCAGATTCCACATTTACTTTAAAAACTCAAATACATATTTTAAAAAATACTGCTTAGATGAATTTAACACATGCAGTTTAGTATTGAACAGGTCCTTATATAATCATTGGACAGTACAAGCATCGTGCTCATGTAATTTACAGTCAAGTTATCCACAAGACTTCCCTGCAAATGAATTTATGCAATAAAACTACGAAGAAAATACCATGAAAATGTAGAAGTTTCTCTATCGGATATATCATATACTACCAGTTATAAGATTGAACAGGAGCATTGACATTTCTTTAAAACTGTACCAATTATAGACAAAGAAAAAAAAATAAACGTCAGGCAAATATGAAAACGTAGGAACAGAAACTGGAGATGTAGGGATAAAATCATCGGACCGCGTTATTCTTTGCCTATTTCAGTGCCAACTGGACTAAAGTCGAACCAGTTATGAGGAGGATGCTTGATATATATATATTTATGTATGTGTATATATACATATATATATATATATATATATATATATATATATATATATATGTATATATATATGTATATATATATATATATATATATATATATATATATATATATATATATATATATATATATATATATATATATATATATATATGTATATATATGTATTGATCATATTAATACCCTTTATCCAAGTACAAGCATGCCTATAGTTCCGGAAAATAATTATGATGGTCCAGGTAAACAGCTTTCCCCGGCGCGCTCTCGGCACATTGTGCCCAATGGTTAGGCCTATACATTTTGGAAACACTATAGTACACAGTTAATGAAGAATATTTCAAAGGTTGCAAGAACCGGTTTAAAACCACCAGTTGCCTTTTATAGTTAACTGTTGGTCTGTCTCAAGTCAGGAGTGAAATTAGTTTCTTCACATTGGCATTGGAAGATAAATGGTGATGCTTTGGTAGCTTTGGAATCACTTTGCTGTCATTGTTGGGTTCGAAATTTATGAACATGGAACATGGATCACGTTTTTCTAAGCTAATTGATTCAGTTAATACACAAGCAGTTTTTCATGTTTATAATGCCCAATAGTTGAACAAAAAATAAGCCAAAAATTTTACCTGTTATGAATATATCATACATAAAATATATATGAAATAGCGATCTCATTTAAGTGGGGCAACAAAAATACTGCAGCGCAATGTTGCTGCCAATGAGTCTTATTAGCCACGTTCATCTATGCACGGCAAAACCCCGAAATCATGATTTATTTATGCACCAGGCCGACAGATGAACGATTCTTGAACTTATTACCTAGATCTGGGAAGAGCATGGCAAAGATCATGAACTTTTGCTTCAATAAACATGTACATATAGGTCCGCTGCTTCAGGTCCAAATTACCGTCCAAAAATGATAGCGACGTCTTCTTCGAATCATATAGTAGAGTAATCCATTTATATGGTAAATCAAATGTATCTGTCTGAAATATGCAAGTAGAGCATATAACAAAGTACTTAAGAGATAGACTATCATCATTCTCTGCCATTTAGAGATATGGGCACGAGTTTTGGTGACCCTGTAGTCAATTTAGAGCATGTCTGCTTTCCATTTGGCACTTAAAAGCAGTATTGTTGATTCATGAGCACTGATGGGCAATGTATCGAACTCAGTGAGGAAGTGTACTTACAAACAGTTGATTTCTTTTGCAAAAGAAAACATTGACTACGTGATATTCGTCACTGAGACATTGTACTTGATCGGCCAGGAAAGTAAGGCAAAAATTATGGCATCTTACGGCTGCCAAATATTAGATCAACTCACATTTGCTGGTTGGGAGTGATGTATCAATGTCTACTAGTCATTGTCATCTGTAATACTTTTCAATAAATACCTGAAAATACCTGTATAATTTACAGTAAACTACAGCACGCTGTGTGATCACCTTAAGGGTTCTATAAAGATATAAATATGAAATAAAATGCAATACAAAACACAGATCTAACAAAGGAGATTAACTGCTTTTGATATTAATAGCATAAGAGGGGTATTCAGCGCTGGACATTAAGAGATAGATAATTATAAAACAGAGGGAACGTTAATTCTAAGAGCTCGTGAACCATTGCATATGACAAAATGTAGTTCTGCGTACACATTATGTGTGTTACAAAGTTCATTGATTCAGGTCGGACAAAAACTAAAATATGACTGGAAAACACACAGGAAATATGAACCACAAGAACGCGACAGGCACGAAAACCACTTTTGGGACACTGTGAACTATATATATGAAGGACTAAAACATTATCAATGTTATGAAAACAAAAAGCGCATCATATTATCACACAAGGCCTAATCCGAAGACCATAGATCTTTTGTACTTTCGAAACAAAGGCTTATTTATGCTGTGTAAAATATGCATGTGAATCACTTAAAGAAGTGAACTCATGCATATGGAACACACTGTGCAAAGTATCATCTTGGCCCCTCTTTAATTGATGTATACCAATTTTGTAAGTCTCAGAAGAGTCCACCTACATGTATTACAAATTAAAATCAGCTGTGCAAAACTTAGGTCATCTCACAATGTATATATTTCAGTAATATACATAAGTTTAACATTAATTTAATGAAAAGAACTGGTATTCACAGTGTCGTAACTAAATTTATCTCATGTTTGGGTCGATTTCAGTACCATAACAAACTTTGATATATGCCATATCGGCAAGGCCTTGGCAAAACACAGGAAGAGTGCTATATGCACAATGTTATAGAACTCTTCCGGGAGTACCTATAAGCGGAAGAGTTCTATAACTAGACCCGAAATGATGTAGGCCTAGTTCAAAATGCAGCGTCTGCTAGGCCTACGTTGTCTTCAAGTCGCTAGATAAATTACCATAGTGTTATTTGAACTTAATGGACACAAACATGAGATGAATAAATTATAGTATGCTTTGTTGGCGATATGAAGTATATGGACTCGCACAGGATACCATATAGCAGAACTCGTTCGCTTCGCTCACTCGTTCTGCTTTATGGCATCCAGTGCTCGTCCATATAATTCATATCGCCAACAAAGTATACTATAATCTATACATATAAACAATGATGAAGTTCTTGCAAACAACATAACATTTTTGCCCGTATATGTAAATGCTAGTGCAACTCGACGTTTTCCTCATACCTTTCGAACTGCAAGTTTCACACCAAGGACATTTTAGAGCTTTGTAGCAGCAGTCTTACATTCTTGAGATCTTTGAATAGACAGACAGACAGACAGACAGGCATAAAGACAGATAGATAGATAGATAGATAGGTAGATAGAAAGATAGACAGACAGATACACACACAGAGAGATAGATAAGACATGCATATATACATATTCCATGTATTAGTCATCTCGATGTACTATAGGGCAATCCAGGTTAAATAAATACTTTTAAACTATAGACAGACAGACAGACAGACAGACAGACAGACAGACAGACAGATAGATAGATAGATAGATTGATAGATAGATAAAATGTTAATTTAATTCCATTATCAGAAACATGCAATGTACTTGATATGTAGATAGGCATTATCACCTTAAGTAGGGATATGGATCTGCTTTCTCCATTTCTAGTCTGTATTAAGATCACAAGTACTGCTGGTCGCTGTTCTCCAGTAAGGAGATTAATTCCATCATTAAAACAAAGCCATCTGCTCGGGTACATTTCGCAAGTGTTCTTTTGATTGATCTTGTGGTCACATGGGTACCGGGCGAATCAAATATGAAACATAATGTATAGATTTAGCACTCATTTTTGTCCAGTATATATGTTAAGTCCGTCATAAACTACAAAAACCAATTATAGGCAACACATTGAAGGCTTGCATTGCATTGCAAGATATGCCAGGAAACAATTGATCATACATATCGTGATCCAAACTCACTAGGAAAGAAACAACATTAAGCACAGTAACTGTTCTTCATGCCCACTGATTGAGGTGTAAGGGACTTGCGTATATCATCTTTTAAAATCCGTACTTTGCGCTGTCGCATGTATATTTCGATTTTAACTTTTTGGTAGGTTTTTTTTTTTTTTTTTTTTGTTATTACGATCTAAATTATAAACATAACACGCTGATTCGTATGTGACTGTTGAATTCTTATTAAATACCTGTCTAAATGCCTCATTTAAAACAAAGGGACCAAAACTATAACATGCATTATAAACAATACTTTTGGAAGCATTATTGCATAAATATCACTTAAAGGTATCTTAACGTTTCTCTAGCAGCTGCTCTGTCTCCCTAAAGGTACCACATATACAGTATTGTCTGTACTGCTACCAATTATAGATGCGTTTTTCATCCTCTTCTTCAAGCTTTGAAGCAAGCCGCAGATTGGAATGGTCCCGGTCGCAAGAGGAGAGAATCACCGAGTGCATAGAGTGTCTCCATCTCTTTTTGTACAAATTTGATTAGGACTACAAAGGGATTAATGTACAGAGGGGCAAAGTGGTGGAAACAATTGCTTGACGCAGCAGTTACAGACCTCACAAGCATACCATTCGTTTTAAAGCCAAATCTTTATTGTCACAGACATTAGATCACGTATCCGATGATTTTGGACAATGGTGTTGCAAAACATTTATTTTTCCGCGGACAGAATTCAAGATCTTTTGCCTTACCAATGGAAGTTTGAATTCTACCAGCATTGGACAAAAGACCTCATGAGTGGCTGGTAAGGTCTGTGCGAATCCCAGTATGGAATAAATAAACAAACAAATAAAACATTTGAATTTCCATATTTCGTTTCCTTCTTCTGTTCCTTTATGTGTGCAGATACTTCTCTTGATGCCCTTTATAATTATTGATATAAATGAAAAGTCATTTTCAGTTTCCAAAGGAAATAAACAACAACAAACATATATTGAAGTTACATATCACAACTTTTCTTCGGTATTCAATGAAATAAAGTACAACTTTGTAATTTACCTTTACAGTGCAACAATTGATGTCAAACAATGAAAATGTACATGTACACAAGTAAGAAGTGTAGTGATTTTGACAATTATAACCCTTACAAATCAGTTCGCGAGCAAACACCTAGTATCTGCTTAATACGGAAACATACAGAATTCCTTCATGAGGGTCATTTTCACAAAATCAGTCAATTATGGGAGATAATTGAAAATATAATTATTTCCAAGTCTTGCAAATTACCATGGAACTCAGAGCTTAAAAACTGAAGCCACCAAGACACATGTACATCATAATTTTTCAGCAGAAAATTGGGAAGGTAGAAATTTACTCATTTCTTATTTTTGCATCCAGGTTTTAATCGCTGCTTAAGTTTCAAATTGAAAGAACTAAAACTAAAACTAAAACTAAAACAACGGTATACAGCTTTTTTAATCAATAGAAATGATCGACCACCGGGAAAGTGACATTGGGATTGTACGGTGACATCATGAATGCTTTTCCAAAAGTGATGATTAGGAGCATCAACTCATAATTTTGTTGTTCATATAGATGTAATTGTCGTGTAGAAAGATTTAGTTTGTGTGAAATCTGCTGCACTTAAACATGTCGCTGGAAACGGTGGGTCAAATCAATGTGCTTTGGGTTACACCACGTTAAAGATGGCTGTTCTATTTTGGCACTTCACGTCATGGTGTTCTTGATGACGGAACACTGAAAATTAAGACCTGTAAGAAATCTGTTGACTTCGATTATTTGTAAAGACGTGCATTTTGATTTGAAAGTCACGCCTCCCTCCCCTTCCTCAAAAAAATTGTTAATAATATGGTTTCCCAGAGATCTTAGTTTTTTTTTAAATATTCCAAAATTACCTTTGAGTAACCTTCTTTGAGTTGCAATCTAACCAATATAGCCGGGTTTTTGTTGTCTACTCTTCGACTGCAGTGATGAACATACATAATACAAATATACATACATACATACATACATACATACATACATACATACATATATACATACGTACATACATACAGACAGACAGACATGCTAATTACTAAGATTTTATTTTCGAGAATTGTGACTGATCGAAAAAAATGACACAATATTTGTGAATGTGGCACCCCTAATTATCTGTCACTTCACATTAAATAAAAATTTAAAGACTTATTTTCCTTCGATTTCCCACTCTTTCTAATAATTGCTCATCTGCGCTGACGTTTGTTCGTGACTGGATAACTGGACTCGTCTACAGTTCCGTGTCTGACTACGGTTTACATTGTCGTATAGGACATTACAGCCCAAGAGCGCAATGGGGTGTTGAGAGTACATTAAGCTGTATAGAAAACTAACCTGCTAAGGCTAGAAATGTATAATGGTGGTTATGCCATCATGTTTAAGTGTGATGTGGCATACTCATGTCAGGGAAGGTAAAACATGCTCACATACAATAATATGATCCAAAGCTTCGAATGGGCGCTGATTATTTGATGTACATTGTGTTGCATCACGTATCATAAAGACACATGTCAAGTGTAAATGTGGTAGCATGAGGGGTATACAACTATGTTTTGTGCTTCAAGTTTCAAAACTCCTTTGTCAAGTCTCAATGAATTCATTCGTACAAGACACTCAATTAGCAGGTCTTGGCCGTGTTGGCGCCACATGACAGTGCCCCCCTACGTCTTCCTTACATTCCGTTTCCAATGCCCTATTCCAGGTGGACTTTTATGGATACCAATAAAAACTGAATCACAAGACCCTTCACAATATCTCTCACACCAGTACTCTCTTGAAATTTAGAAAGTACTATTTTGTCCTTTTCCCGGAAATACTCAATGCGTACATAAACCACATATTATGTAAAATGGGGTAAGAATACTATTATCCCTACCAGCGGGATATTGATAAATACGGGAGCTGTTGTAGGTCACACATGCAATACTTTGTGGGTCAATAAATGAAACAAACAAAAAAGTATGTACATGTATGACCATGATCGGACATGTATTTTTGCCTGCATCCTGTTTGTATTATAAAGAGCGAGAGCAATAGGCCATCTTTGCACGCCAACTTCTACACATATGTTCCGCTCCGTTTACAAGTAACAACAAAACGATAAAGTACCGAGTATATCATTCAAAAATACCCAACGAAAATCTTGTCACAGCAAACACTACTAGCCTTCATTACTTATAGTATCAAAGTCCACTCCTATTCTGCCGAGTAAAATCATGTGCGTTGGTAAATACATGAAGAAAAATATCATGCGGATAGAAGAAACATGGATAAACAGATAATGGCTGCCTCCAAAACAAAGTGGCGTTTTCTTTCTTGTCAATTAAGAATACATATAAAGCAAACCTTGATTAACAGTCACAGAAAAGATTTTTAACTTAACCCACTGCCCGCACGAAAATTAGGCAAGAGGGAATGCTTTTCTTAAAATAAAACGCATTTCAAAAATCCTTAGATCTGGCTTATAATAATCTAAACCCATCGCGTCAGTGTAATAGTGCTGTGACGATTCTGTAAATTGAGCAGTTACGACACCGTAATACTGACCTGACGAAATCGATATGTACATGTATATCAGACTTTCCTGATCTCTTATTAGAAAGTATAACTTGTATTATTTTCAATATATTTATTTCTCAACAGCAGAAACTCTTCCTTTTCTTTCTTGTGATTTGTCCCTGTTTAAATGATTTACATGTACAACGAGTGATAAAATGAGATGAGACAATCTTTATTTGCAGATAACTGTAATATATTTAGTGCAAAATATTTTTCTGAAACACATGTACAAAAACCTTGTATCATAAATTGACTTTTAAAATTAGATCTATACTTATAAACAACATCTCCAGAAGGCTGCAGTTTACAGCTGGAAGGCCTTTCAGTGTGAATATTTGGGAGATAAGACACACACTCGAAGCGGTGAAAAGTTTTGGACGGTTTAGTGATTGGAAACGTCAGAAATATCACAAAGTACAGTTTCTGCTGCGGGAAATTTATACAGATATTCAATGGGTTAAACTGTGTTGTAAATTGTCCAAAGAGAACTTAGTAAACGAAAAAAGACTTTAAATTCCTTTGCATTCAGTTTGTAGTAGAGCTGCAGTCACTTGCATCATTCAGTTGCCACGTCGGCGTATGTCGTACAATAAAGAAACACGTGCTCCAAGGGAGTAGTCATTTCCAGGCAATCAGGTGGGGGCGTGATACATCTTACCCTTCAACTGCGGGCTGTGGTGACAGTGGGTCTGCCGCGGACTGTGAAGAGTTACTGGGGGAGATACAGAGGTTCCTGTGGCATACAATTCAAAATTATACGCTTGGCACTAATCGTCGTCCCTAGGTTTTGATCATAGAAAATACAATTTCCGTCACCTGCATTTCAAGTTTCTTGAAAGTTTTGTCCAGGCGAACACGGCTTTGATTGTGCGACCCTGACCGCCGATGATAAATAAAGCTGGATGGCATGATGTACACGTATCGTGTGATCCTCGTGAAAATGACTAAACATCACTCATACTTCCATACGACTGTTCGGGGTTTTTTTTGTTTTTGTTTTTTTTGTTTGTTTGTTTGTTTTTTTTTTTTTTTTGTAATTAAACACCTTAAATTTGGATCTGTACCATAGCTTCATGCAATATTTGCCGTTGAAGACTTTAACCATTTCATCAGGTGTAACTCATCTGTAAAGGCGTTGGATGCTGGCTATTTAAATTCATAATTGTTTCTTCTGGTATTTTACTAGAGTACACATATCATTTACTGCATTAGAAATATCATGTTATGGTCAAAATATTTCCTTCGCGAATAAAAAGTATAAATGTTTGTTTATGTTATGGGTATGAAGATTTGTTCGTATTGCCTGAGGCAATGCTTTGGCATCTGGCACAAAGAATGATGAACGTTCTCCATTAGAAACCTATACATAACGTGAAAATTCGGCAAAACATATTTGGGGCTTTTGAAAAACAGAAATGCTTTAAAGATGTTTTATTCTTAAGTCCTTCTATGCAATGACAGTTAATGTGTAAAGCACACATACACCTTATGCAATTTAATAATGGGTATATCACAGCATCATCAAAGGGGTATATTCTTTAGAACTTGATGTACCTTCTATAAACATGGAATCTTATTTAGCAGTTTAGGTATGCTGACAAAATGTGTGAAAAATACGAACAAATTGTAGAGCAGCACATGCTCAATCTGCCCTTGTCATTCCTCACATGATATGCGCCTACCTATTTGCAACATATCAGGGGATACTTTTTTTGATCCTTTGCAATATCAGTACGCGATATCATTTTTATTATTTAATTTTGTTGTTACAAGGTTTGGCCGACAATTTTGAGAATGAGACTCACATTTTCCTTGTCGAAAAAAAAGCATCGTGTTCCCTCTTATAAATCACATGAACTGTACGCTCTGAAATTCCACCATTAAATTATTTACTTGCTAAAGTCATGAGCCACTTGACACAATATGACTGATTATGGATGCTACATGTGATACCACATAGCAAATCTGCCGTTGTCATTTCAATTATAAAAGAGATCCACGCCAGCCTCCAGTTGTATAATTTTTTTTCGGTATATTATGGTTATACACCGTTTGGGGTTTTCTGGTGTTTAAAGGATATAAGAAATGCTGCTACCACCAGGTAATTGATCGTATGTTACTTATATGCATGGAACAGGCCAGTATACATAACATCTTGTCAGCTGAAGAAGTAGGTAACACCTCAACTAATAGTGGCTGACCAACAGGCCCGGCTGAGAGAGTTGAAAGACAAGCTTCTTATCACATGACCATTGTAGAATGACATCACAACTTAAAGCTCATCCAGGAAGTGAAAAGTGGCCCGCTTGTTCTGCCCACTTGCTATTACCTTTAATCAACCGTTCAAGGCGTTACATCAACCAATTCAAATGGATCGTAAAGTGGCAGTATCTGATGAGACACACGAACTGGCCTGGTCCGACAATGTTTCTTCCGGTTATAACTTATAGTAAAGCTGTTAATATGTAGCATTAATTTTAGCTTTTTACAATACCTATCTGTCCATATCTTCAGTTCAAGCATCTATAATAATTTATATGGATATACATATTTATTTATACACACACACACACACAATATATATATATATATATATATATATATATATATATATATATATATATATATATATATATATATATATATATATATAGTTTACACTATTATAGCTATTCACCAGCAATAAGTTATTATACATATACTCATATTTCATATTAAAATGTTCAATTGATGCTATGTCATTTACAATTATCATAACGCGTCCTGCTTTAAAAAGTGCATGTGTACAGGGTGGACGTATCGTCCAGGTCCAGGGCACAAGTGGTGATCAAGAAGGATTCATCAATAGCCAAACACAGCTCCGGTGGCCAGGCTTCCAGCTGTTTTGATATTTTGAGGAAAAAAATCATTCCGAACGCTTTTATCTGTTTATCTGTTGAACATAAGCACGATGCACCTAAATATTCTTACAAATCTTTAAAAATACACTTTGAAAAAAATAATGCACGTAACAATGGACAGTTCTGGCTCCCATACAAATGCACGACTCCTGTGCTAACATGTATGAAACCGTGCCTATCCCCAAATGCTGAAAAAGTTTTACTCCTGATTATTCATCGCCTTTTAATTACGCTGATCGTGTAAACTCATTAAAAAATATTCCATATGGGTGTTGTTTTTCATTTTTCTATAACATAGACAACAGGAGCCATCTATCAAGCAAAAGTTAAAGTTCCTGCATTTAAGCACTTCGTATAAAATCCAAATTCACAAAGGACATCTGACATTTTTTTTATTACATCATACGAGGTGCAGCCACACTTGGAAAACAGAGCGACACAAGTTTTGTGCGAACTGTCTTTATACATATGTTTAATAAGAGGCCTTCATTTTCTAAAATATGATGTACAAAATACACGGAAAGTTTCCAACAAGCTTATTTTTTTATAAAACATAAGGAAATTGATATCAAATATTACAATCATCATCGCATGCGAATCATGCTTTATTTTCCAACAATTGCGTCTATTGCAACCACACACTTATCTACACCAGAACATTGCAAGTTCTGAAATCATGCAATATAAGGATGCAGCAAATTTTACAAACGTATGCAAATCCAATAAAAAAAAACAAACAAAAACACAAAACTAAAAACCTCAAAAAGTGCATAGGCAAACGGCCTTAACCTTGGTACAAAGTCCCAATCACCTGCCATTTGCGGGAAGTGACGTCCCAAAAACAAAAGATGTTAAAGTCAGCTTGTCATGCATATTCAGAATTATATTTGCAAACATACCTTGGTCAACGTCGTCGCCGAAATTGCATTTGAGCATTACTAATACATGATATCTAATACTCTGTTATCTTTACCTGTTGAGTTTTAAATAAAGCCAGATTAAGAGGTATGAATTACACCACGGCAGCACTTTCAAAAAAACTGAAAATATAGATTTTTAGATGGCCTCACCAAAAATACAAAAGACTCCATACACCTGCTGCAACAGTCATATCTTGAAGATACTTTTGCCAGGTCCAAAAATTACAGCTGAAGATTTACCTAACAAGTAATCATAGGAACAGGTAAAAGGTGTGGTTTTGATCCAAAATAACAGTCAACTCGGGTCCAATTTACAATACGCCATGCAAGGTAGATTAATATAAAAATAAAGAACCTTCATGGACGGACCATAGAATTTGGGGCTTTTCAGTGCTAATGCGACTTGGGAATCTCGTGACATTTGTTGGCACTGGCCGTACCTATTCGTATATACCGGCTGATACAACAGCAGACTGTTTCCCCGCCAGCTAGAAAAATATATTTTGGATGACCGCTTATGTACATAAGTCATATAAGTAGTGTAGGTTCCCCTTTTTGGGTGTTTTCATAATGTAACCAATGTAACCAAACTCTTCATCTTCAGTCTCCAGCAATTATCACAATAGACCAGGCATACATGTCGGCTCATGACTGGAATCATTTTGAAGCTACTGTGTCGGACGGTTAGAAGGCTGAGATGATGGTGTATCCTTTCTGTGTCTGGGAATGTCAGACAAGGAGTCAAAGAGTCAATGGTCCAGACCAATTTTACAAGTGGCTCGAGGGTAGAGCTTTCATCACCGGGCTGCCATTTCAAGCGGGATATATATTTCATTAATTGCAATAACCTCCTTGATTTGTCCGTTAATATCCCTGAAAAGTACCTTGGAAGGGCCACAACTTATGAAATGTACCAAATGTACTGTATAAAAAAACGTGATGCACACATCCCTGGGCCAAGGTGATTCTAGTTATCTAGCGATCGAGGACTCCTTTTGCCGGTTTAAAGGGATAACAGCCAAAATATGCAGGCACCATGTGCAATGCTGGTCAAGGCAAAACACCAGTCAACTGTATTTGACAATGTTGTACTTTCTCTCAAATACCGTGAAACGACTGTCACCAATTTTACATATGGAATACAAGGATTATATATTGAAGTTTCATTTTCAAGACTACCAGTACCGTTCACAAGGCAGGATATGAAGAAAAGTATAGATGCCGTGCAAAGGAAATGGCGACAACACAAACATTAGGAGTAGATATATACTTTCCAAAATGTAAATCCCTATGCTACCCAAGGTGTCTGTTCGTGTATAATATTCTGTAAGAATTATGACAAAACATTCCACCTCTGATATATATGTGTAACTACAAATAGCATTGGAAAGCAAACATATTTTTGTCAATGGATATTGCATTTATTTGCTACATCCTTTGATACATGCTACATCACCTATGCTTTGAAACTCGAAGGATCATAATAGGTTATTCCACCAAACACGACAATTCAGATTTATCATATAACGGGTTTCCTCTAGTTAGTTGAATGAAGAATCAGGTTAATGCATATTGTAATTTGGGCCTTTTTGGGCTTCAAGAATGGAGATTGGCACTGCTGATGTGTGATTGGAGAGGGTCCTATAAGCCATTTCAAAGGACACAGAGTCCCTCATGCCAACGATGCAACGACCGAAAACCCACCATGAAAATCTTTTGTTGAAATTGTCATGTTATGTCTTTGTTACAAACCACATATATGCATTTTGCACGAAACAGCGACCTGGTGATTTATACAAATTTATTGAGACGCGAACCACTTTGGCAGTGAACGTACTTATGAAAAGGCTGCGATCTTCGGCGAAACGACACGAGCCCTAAACGGAAAATATATCGCAGTAAGATAATACAAGACAGATAAAGTTTATTTTAGACTAAAAATCCATATGTGACATCACAAATAAAATATATAAATAAAAGTATATAAAGATATGATTACGCTGTAAAACAGTAAAAGGCGGCAAGAGTTATGCATGTCCTACGTAAATTAAATTCCGCCACTTTTTAAAAAAGACCGAGTCCCATATAATCTCACAGTTCAGTAGCACCTGTAAAACTTTGTCAGAGCTGGCATTTACCTGATTCCAAATATTGTACACCAATTTGTGCCTCAGCTCTCCAAATGTCAACACTCGTCCATATACAAATACTGCACTTGCCAAGCAGGACATGGGAACCAGAATCAACCATCGAAACGTGTTGTTCAGACCTTCTGCAATGTTTTCGCTGTGTAATTTACCCATAATTAGGAAGTATAACATCAATCAACTACGATTTGAAAAGCAGTCCTTTAGGCTACATAAAAATATACCGTTTTATCAGCAGCACCCGTATGTTTTTGTTTTTTCTTTATTTTTTCTTTTTTTCCTGTGCCGCATCATTTTTATTTATTTATTCGTTTATTTTTATTTGTAACAAGTGCCTTCGGCTGTGCCCAACTAACAAATTAAACTGACGTCAAACTTAGTAGGTAATGTGTAAAGGGGGAAAGATCATACGTTTCCGCAAATGCCCAAGTTACATAAGGCCTAATATGTGTGTGTGTGTGTGTGTGTGTGTTTGTTTGTGTGTGTGTGTGTGTGTGTGTGGTTCCGATAGCTAAACCAACCCCACTGAAGAGGCCCGAGTTCCGACCCTAAACAATTTTTATAAAACACAAAGTTAAAAAAAAAAAAAAGAAAAAAAAGTTTCAAGTCGCCCCTCCCAAATCAAAATTGATTGACCCTGGCTGAAAGATTTCCGTGCCTGTTCAACGAGTGAGCAGGGCAAACCGTCATTAAAGTACTTTAAGAACATGATTTACTAACTTAACTTTAATTTGCCCACTTGCTTGTGTCCGACGCAGTTACCATTGGTAGTTACAAATCCAAATGCTACACGATAGATCTTGAACCAACCGACACGCGGTGAACGTCATTTTGAACGTTGCGCAATGGCGCACAAAAACATATTTGACTTGGACATCAAAGTAAATCGCGGCCACAGTATATATCATATCATTATTGATGCTGAAACATTTTCAAAACATATGCTTTTGGTTGCAATATATTATAACCCCCTCCCCCATATCGTCTCATTACTATCCTCATTGGAAACCGTTGGGTGCGTAATCTGCAATTTTCAAAATGGCAGCCTAGTGCCGGTGAGCCGAATGGAAATTTTAGGTAGTATCCAAAATATGTGTGCGATTGGGGAGGTTAATTTGCAGAATTAAAAAAAAAATCATTGTGATTGCATTGAAATGACAAATTTTGCAATTGCATATTTATCGTAAACAAAAATCATGCGGTCCAGCACAGACAAAGCAGAAGTCAACTACCAGAAGTCTATTTTTTATCAAAGTTCACTCTTCGGGTTCCAGTCACTTCTTACGTAGTACTGACTGCTGATCATTTGTGGTCCCCCAGTGCCAGTTGCGTTATTTCGGTGCTCGAAGCATCTCTACTATAAAACATATTTATTTTGCAGTAATTTGTTTGAAATGACTGTTACCACATGAGATTGTTTTCCACAGCGTCAAATCTTATTATGCAGACAGGACAAATGGAGTCCGAGTACACGGCGTTTGCCTTCATCGGTACCACATGAACAGTGAATATCCTTTCGTATGTCTTGCCATCGTTACAGAAAGATTCAGAGGAACTGTCTGAGTTCTAATCTTTTGAAAATATCAAAGTTCTTACACTTTGACAACATCCAAACAGCCAGATTTGCCACTTTAATTCTGCCCGGCATCCACGCTTTCACCAACATCCGGCATGTTGTTGAGACCTGTGCGAAAGTGCATGGTCTGATCGATCGCCATGTTCCTATAGGTCCGAATGACTAATTTTCAGCGGTAGTTATTCAAATAGGTCATATGAAGATCTGACTACATCACCATCAGCCAATAGAAACGATCGTGTGAATAACAATTCTAACCTTTGAAAGAGTGATGTTTGGCATAAAACTAACCGCATTGTAGTCACATTTGGCCAATGAGTGAACATTTCACTGATAGAAACGAAGTGCTGATCTTTCCATTAATGGCACCAAACATACGGTGTTTAACAGATGTGATCCAGCTTACGGAGGGCAGAAACGAGTGCAATGTCACCGCTGTTTTTTACATTGTTTTGCCAATTTTCAAACGTGAAAGTGCAAAAAAAAAAAAAACCAACATCGCGCAAGGTACATCTGCCCCAGTTTCATTAAATTTAATATTTTTTTTATGTGGCAGTAAGACATCGACTTGAAAATACCGCAACATTTGGTCAATCATATAAGCGCGAGTTGTGCGCTCTCCCTTTCGGCATTATGTTTTCTAGGGAACGCCACACAGCAGTCTGTGTGAAACGTCGCCAGTACCCAAGTAAAATTGAAACATGTGCACAAATTTCTGGCTAACAACCTGGGCAAGAGAGCTATATGACAGCATTCTTGTGACATTCTGAATTAATGAATGACATGTATGGGCAACGGGGACTAGCAAGCTTCAATATAGTAAATCATTTGGAGGACGGGAAATGGTTAGAAAAAACTTCCCTCACTCATCAACTTTTTGGAAAACTACTGACAATAAACAGGGATACTTCTTATCTGGCCTTAATAACTTCATCAGAGCAAGCATATTCGATTTAGGTCGCCAACATACACATTAAACCAGGGACGTGTTATAGATGGACTACCAACGGCGGGGCCCCCTTTGTACCATCTATGTTGCCGCTGCTCAAGTGATCGGGTGTTTGAGCGAGCACCTTCAGTGCTGAACAAACACAACACCACGGTCCGCGCTGGCCGCTGGCAGTCTCGTGGGCCAGGTCACGCGATGAAAGACGAGAATAATCGCGTCACCGACTGAAATGTGCAAAAATTTTCACCGTGTTCCACATTTTAAAGTCAAAATTTAGCGTTACGCCGGACTCAGCTACAAGAAATGAAACCACCATCATGATCCTACCGGCATACACTATCCATCTAAAACTACATTTTTTATTGCTGATTACGGCGTAAGGAGTTATTACGCACTCAAGTTGTCTTACTTTGCATCATTTTGGACGGAAAAAATGCAAAAACTAGCCCTTCTATCGGCCGATTTCAACGAAAAACACATCAATGGACTCGCACGGTTCTGATTCAAACGATGAGACTGGTTGCACGCATAAAACGCTCCGTTTTTTAACTTGGTACAATAGCACACCCGATGTAAGCCTGATGTATGTAACCCGATACAACCGAACGCGGAAACATAGATGGAACAACAAACGGACTGAGCAGGGGGATTAATTTGAGCGGCGCCAGTGAACAAGCTTTGTAGTCGTCGCGCCCAGTTGACCACTAAAGGGATTAGCGCTCCCGTTGGTAGTCCATCTATAACACGTCCCTGATTAAACAACCGGGGCGAGATGATCCCACCCTGACGCACACCATCGGCACAGTCAAATATTGGGAACTGGTCGGTCCCCACCGTACACATAAAGACTAGGATCGGAGTCATATCGTAAGAAATCTAATAATATACACTGGTACCCTCGATCAAGTAGTTTTTGTCTAATGTCCAATGATTAACGCGGTCAAATGCTTTTTTTTTTCGTCCAAAAAACATGCGAAAATAGGGCGTTTAAATCAAACTGATAACATGAGGTTTCAAGATTTTGCTCACACCTGCTGAGCAATATTTTCCCAATTAACTTAGACAAAACTGCAGCGAGATCAATGGTTCTGTAGATATCACGGTCTGTTGATTTTCCTGCTCTGTTCTGGCTAATTGGCACAAGTGTCACGTTCGAAAAGTTTTCTGGGATATGGGAATGCACCAGTAAGGAGCTATACAACATAGATAGCAAAATAGGCAACGAATCACCTACAAATTTGAAGTGTTCAGATACAAGGCCATCGACACCTGCTGACTTACCATATGGCAACTGCATAATGTGGGCAGATATTTCGTGAGGCGACCCATACATGTCGTCATGGCACACTATACTTGGGACCTGTTGGGTAACAGTGTCTTTTTTGGGATCATTTGTCAATGATTTGAGCAAGCTGCTCAAGTGCTCGGCCCACAATGTATGTTATATTTCTTGACACCCTGATATTCCACAACATTAGAGGAGAGAGACAAACTTTTATTTTTCACAGTTGCTGCACTTGTGAAACATGGTCCTTGCCGGTCAGACATCTGGCCATCGCATCAGCCCGATGGCCTCGTTCTGTTTGCATTTTCTCAGTGCGTATTTCGACTGTGCTCTGCTAGTGCGAATTATGTCATACACTGGACCGTGTTTTGGGTGATTTACGTGCCATATGAGGAAAGCATTCCTCGCATCCTGATGCAACTCCTTTACATACTCGTTCCAAACGGGAACCTGTTTGAAACTGCTCTTCTCATGTGTTTCAAATGCCTCCTCTCCAGTTTGACATAAAATATCAGCGATATGTTGATAGAAATCATCTAGATCTTGTTCATGTACAGGGTCATAACAGCTGACTTCTTTGCATAACAATACATCAACTGGCAAGTCAATCGGGGACAAGTATTTATCATTCACATGTTTGTACATCTCAATTTTCTCACAGTCCACATCAGACGAATCAACAGATCTCTCCAGGGCTGCATGGTAACCTTGATTACTCGGAAGGTTTACAACTGAGAAAGTGACAGACATTGGGAAATTGTCTGAGCCTACATGTTCATACAATACATATTTATTATCAATGTAATCATCGGGGTTCTTGGTGGCAATACAATGATCAAGCCAATACCATACTGTGTGCCTCGCTGAAAAACGTAAAGATATCCTCACTCAATCCAATAACGTCACTCATGATAAAATCATGAACTTCACAGAAGCCTGATAGTTCTCGCCCAAATAAGGCATCTGGTGTGACGGTCATGTCTCCAAGGATTAAAATATTAGTTATGTCTACAGTTTCGACAATAGAATGAAGTGTGCTTAGGTATCCTGCAAACTCGTCAAAGTTATCTTCAGAACATACAGGAAGGTATGTGCAAGTAATAAGCAGCTTTATAGTACAAAATTTAAGGTCATTCGTGACTCCGAGTAAACGGGAGTCACCATACGTTACCGTGTGTAGTGATGGTTTCTCGACATTAGTTTCCATGGCGTATCTACACTACATATAAAAACACTTTGCGAGTGTACTTTGTGCCGCATGTTATGAATCACTTTAACAGATAGTGATGAAAAGATCTCTACAGGTACGAAATCTGCCGATTCATTTTAAAAAATGATAAATGGATTAGAAAATACTGGCGGAGCACAAACAGCACTATCCCGGGAGAAAGTTAATACTTAGTGGGCCTTCAGACATTTCATGATCAAAGCAAATAAACAACATACATGTGGTTGTTAAATCCAGCCACCTTTGTGGTATTTCAAAATGTTTACAGTTTTCTTTCTTTCTTTCCTCTGTCCTGCATTCTTTCATTTATTCACTGTAGTTCTTGAAGTTTTCGCGTTCGACTTAATTTGGCGCCTTTTGCGCAAGTAATTAGTGCGCGAAAAAATAAAATAGGCTAAAATTAGTCAGTAAATTGATATGATAAATTTATACCAAAGATTTATCAGGCACGCACTGTTTCCGTTCGTCCCGCAGACAACAAAAAACCCTTAGTGTGCGTTGCCCCCACACACCACGGGGTTACGCGTTGGTAATTTTTCAGACACAATAGGCAATTAGCTTTTGACAGCTTTAAAAGGAGAGCTATCAAGCTTTCAGTGTCAGTAAGTTCACCTGCAGCAAGGTTCCCACCATCTATCTTGCATACTGGTATATTGTAAACTTAATTTGGCGCTGCCTGTAGATGGACGAAAATACAATGTGAAAAAATATTCTAATTAAGCCAATATGGCTTTTGGGTAAAATTAACCACTTGCAAAATTTTATTTATTTATTTATTTATTTATTTATTTATTTATTTATTTATTTATTTATTTATTTATTTATTTATTTATTTATTTATTTATTTACTTATTTATTTATTCGTTCATTCATTATTTATTTATTTGTCTATCTATCTATCTATCTATCTATCTATCTATCTATCTATCTATTTAGAGTACCCTTATTAATTGAATCATGCAAAGAGCTGTATTAGGCATATCCTGTTTATTTTTTGTAAAATAAATCATGAATAAATTAAAGTTACTGGTTCCGCCCTTTATGTTGTCTTTCCAAGCAAACACTATCTGGATTGAAAACTGAACACTAATTTGCGGACATGTGCAGTTACGCATCATCTAAATGGCTTCACAAATTTCCATTTTGTAGCATTTTACCAGTTAATTTAACACAAATAGAACAGCATAGAACAATGTATCAAGTCTCAAAGTACTCCACGTGGGGAACATGGTAAAATCAACACGTTGCCTTGCAACTAGCTTTTCATATAATTCTGCCAAGTTACATGTCATTTGGAACCATTGTTAAACTTTGGATGCATTCCAAATACTTTCACCCTATCACTCAGAACTTACTTTGTTCGACTTTCGCTAATGCTAGAGCCACCTTTCAATAGTTTAACTTCTAAGGCAGCAATATGGAAAGGGTGAAGATTTAAAAATAGGAAAACAACCTATTTTGCCGGAAGAAATGATCAGGAACAAACAAGCAAACTGCCATGGAAGACGGAAATTTAGTTGTTACATACATACACAGCCAGATGTCGTACATGCATCTTGGTACCTGTTTACAAAGCCCAATTTTGCATAATTTGAAAAACCATAGGAAAAATGTGACTTTATCTTTGATACATGGAGTCAATTTTTGGAGTAAAGGGGAAATATAAATATAATGTCTAATACAATGTTTTAATCTTGATCTAGCTAGGGTTGGGCGTGCAAATATGAATCTGAAAAATTGCTTATGATTAAAAGTAGCACTTGGCACAGTTGCCAGACTCTAATGTTTTTGTTTCTGCTTGGTAGGGGGACCAAGGCCGCTTCGCAGGCAATTGGCACAGTGGTTTGGCGAGAATGCGCTATATTAGCTGAGGCATGGGGTCGTTAAGCAGACGCACAACCCTTCTTCCGAATCGAATGTTGAAGTACAAGGCTTTTAGGACGATCCCAAACAATGCAACTTTATCTTTAGTTTAAACTCTATTTTAGTGTATGGACTGTCGGGAATTCTTGTTCACATAGTTACCTTATATTTTCTTAGGGCTATATGCCAAGATCATTACCAAAAAAAATTTTAAAAAACCGTGAAGTACTTCCAGGTCTGGTCCATTTTTCTGTGTTAGCCTTGAAAGATTTTGGTTGTGCTTATTCAAGGTTGAATGGCCAAATTGACATTCTATGTAATAAATGTCACTAAGCAGTCCTGAATAATTTATTTGAATTGGTTTTGATGGTCAGGCTATTTCATACCCATTTAAAGCATGGTTGGTTTGACGCCCCTGTTAAGCAAAATGTTGTCATGTTTCACACAATTTCAGCCAAAAATTGCCGCTCTATGTTGGAAACTATCCTGAAGATATGTTGCTTCCCAATCACCCAATACCATATTTGGATGCACCCAACTTTTGCCGAAAGTTTTGTTATTAAGTGCTCTTAGTACTGCATTGCTCATAGTGACATTTGAAGCCTCATTGTAATCCAGTTCTATGTGTCTATATACATGTTTTTTACCCCCAACAAATTGATTGGTACCATTACTAAGACTGTGGACACTGACCTGATTTGCATAATCCCAGGATGGCTACCCCATATGTTGTTGGGGGTTTTTTGGGGGTCAGGACAACTTTGATTATATTGTACAAAAATGTATGGTCATCAACGAAATCTATTCTGAATGTGTTAACTTTACCACCCAAACTACTTTAACAAATTCAATTTTAACTTGACGTATAAAAAAGTATGTGAACAAATATCAAATTTATTATCTGAAGAGCATAATCAAGTTAATATGCTAATCTTATTTACTTATCTATTTAGGCTGTGGTAATTGTAGTACGTTGCTATTAATATTACAAGATCTACTCTGTGTTCATTTTTTTTTGTTTTGTTTTGTGTTGTTTTCTTTTTTGCTTTTGTTTTTTTTTTTTTTTTTTTGTTGTTTTTTGTTTTTTTTTCTTTTGTTTTTTGTTTTATTTTGTTTCTTTGTTTTTTTTTGTTTTTTTGTTTTTTTTTCTGTTTGTGTGTTTTGTTTTTCTATTTTTACGAGTGCCAGTAATATGTCTCCTAGAAATAGTTTTGATTTCAGTTCTGGTAACATCATCAAATTAGGCCTAAATGCAGGGTCTAAATTTTAGGCACTCCATTGTGATATAATTTCATCGGAAGCGGGGGGGGGTGTATTTCAAAAAGGGTATGTATGCGCCCTGGAAGGGTGAAACCGTCTCTTCTACATGCGATTTTTACCCCAAAAGAGGGGGTCAAAATTCTACATTATTCAGAAAAATGAGGGGTCAAATTTTTGACATTTTAATTTGTGAAATGGTCATTTGTCACGACAACAATACCAAAATTGGTCAGAATCAGCATTTTTCAACCTGTGCGTGAAGAAAGTCCAGTTTTTTTCTCACTTTTGAAAAAAGAGGGGTCAATATTCGAACCTGTGTTCATAAAAGGGGGGGGGGTCAAAGCTCTACATGTGGTGGGAAATAGGGGATTATTCCTGCGGATCCTATATACCTACCACTATAGTTGGAGTAAACCCCCCAGGGAACTTCATATTTGTGCTTTAGAGCACAGTCAGGGTTGTTTATTTAAAACAACCACACGGTAACTGTTATAGCTGTATTGGTATGAACATAGGCCTATTTATTCAGGAAAAACTGATTGGGAAAGAGGGCGGGGACCTACATGAATCCCTTTTGCAAGACAAAAAGAAAGAGAAGTGGAGACAAGATACAACCATGATACGCCGCTATCGGAATGAACACCACTGCAGGCAGACAGATAGAACGGCAATGGCCAATACCACATAATAAAAACTATTGACAGGACAAGACGTCACAGACATGGAAAGATAATGGGGCATTATGCCATCATGAACAGGCACCACCAACCACCCGTGATAACGACTACATGTATTTGTAAAAATCATGTACCAGCTCCGGGCCTACCTGTGGATTTGATGTACGATTGTGCAGCGTTAAAAATGTTTTCGTTTTCTTGAAAAGTAGAATTTGCAGAGCCAAATAATGCATTTTGCACGGTGAATGGAGCAAATGAAATGACGCCATTTTGCAATCTATCTCGTTTCACTATAAAATTTCTACACTCGAAAAAGAAATGAAAAACATCCTCATTGCAGCACTACAGAAACACCTGGGTGAGTCAGCGAGACCTTTAAAAAATATGCTTTGAGCATGCTACACTTCATACGTAAACGAGCACGTTAACCGCTACTTTTCCAGACCCAATGAAAAATAGTAGACTAACTAACTTAAGGCATATTTCGATTTCATTTAAATTTGAATCGGTCTAGACACTCGGTAGCACGAGTGGCAGGTGGCAAATAAAAAAAAAGTATAGACCCATACCTTAAATGGCTACAACTTTTACTTTAGATTCATTACATGCACAATGATCAATAACCCCCTAGTAGAAGTTAAAATGATATCTCTATCTTTAATAGTTTTGAAGATATTCAAGTTCTTAAAATTTCAAATGCTGCTAATTAGCATAATTTGAATTGTTACAACTTTTGTTTGAAATTCATTGGATGCGCAATGGTCAATAACCCCCTAGTATAAGTTGGAACGACATCTCTATCTATTATACTTTTGAAGATATTCAAGATTTAAAATTTCAAATGCCCCTAATTTGCATAATTTTAAACATCTTCATTCCTCTGTATAAAACGGTCAAACTCCCTGTATGGAGGTACAATCATGCCAAGTTTGGAGTTACTATGCATAAAAGTGTCTGAGAAAAGTGTCGGACAAATTTGCTGGTAAAGAAAGAAAGAAAGGAGGAAATAAAGAAAGAAAGAAAGAAGGAAGAAAGGAAAGAAAGAAAGAAAGAAAGAAAGAAAGAAAGAAAGAAAGAAAGAAAGAACTCGAGGAAAAACAGAAAAGTGTGTGCTGACACACACACTTTAATTAGTTCATGCCCGAATTAAAGACAAATTGTGTCCAAATCTCAAATTATACCTGTTTCGTTGACTAACGGAAGTAGGCAATAAATCTATCAAATATTGTGGTGTATCACCCTTGAGAATTGTGTAAAACATAATTAGTTTCCTTTTCTTTGTTTGTTTAACAATTTTGCGAAACAAGATTCCTGCAGTTGCTAGATTGATTTTTTTTCTAGATCCTCGTAGTCGCTACTTGTACACCCATCCCACACGACAGACCTATACTCTACAAATGGTCGTATAACGGAGAGATAAAGAGTTTTCTGCTTAAACGATACTCTAGACGTTTCAAAATGTTAACCATCTTCATGCCTTTGGTGGTTAACTCATGAATATGACTTTTCCCGCTTAAGTCAGATTTTATCAATAATCCCAAGTGCTTATATTCTGGTTCACTCTATAGAAAATTGTCGATGAAAACCAAGTCCAGATGAAGCAGTGGAATGTGTTTCTTCCATAAAACCGTACTACAGTACTTGTTTTAGGAGGATTAAATGATACTAGCCATTTGTACGCCAAATTTCGTACTCCATGAAAGTCAGAATTCAATGAATTTTTGCAACTGCATGATCCTCAACAGTGACAAAAAGAACTATTTCATCGGCAAATAATCGGATTGAGGAATTTTTAGCGGTAACAATATCATCAATATATATCAAGAATAAAAGAGGGCCAAGTACCGATCCCTGTGGAACTCCTGCTTTGATTCGGCTCCAAGGCGACTTCCCTCCTTTCACAACAACACGATGATGGCTACCCTCTAGATACTCGGCAAACCACCTTAGTAGAGGACCATCGATACATGCATTACGTAATTTATACAATAAACCTGGGTGGAACACACGATCAAAGACCTTGGTATTTGTCACAGAATACAATTCTAACTTCCTTCTGATGGTCCACAGCCTCCCAAAGGTAATGATAAATGTAAATTAGTTGATTAAGCAAACTATCCTTAGGACTAAATCCTGACCGGTATTCGGACAAAACAGCATTGTTCCGGGAGAAGTTAAAAACGTATTTCACGACTACTTTCTCAAAAACTTTGCTTACAATAGTAAGTAAGGACACAGATCTGTAGCTGTGACGAGAACTCGGCAACTTTATTTTTCAAAATTGGCACCCCGTTTGCTTTTTTTTTTTCATTCAGACGGAAATTTTGGACAACCCAACGAGAAGTTAAATAATTTAGTTAGCAAGTTAGAAATAACTGGTGCACCTTCCTTCAATAAACGCGCGTTTATTCCGTCAGGGCCATTGGCTTTGCGGACGTCAAGGCTGTCCAATATGTCTGTACTTCAAGTACATATTAAACAGAGATACTTTGTAAAAAATTGGAATATCTCTGCTCAAAAAAGGAGTGCGAAATTGGAGTCATCCACTGTAGACTGGGATACAAAAAAACTCGTTTAAAAGTTGTGTCTTAGCTTCATTATCCGTAACTGTTTGGTTTTCGTGGCAGGGTGATGGGATATCGAAATCTTGGTGTTTATTCAAAAAGAATTTAACGGTCTGCCACCAACTCTTTTTCTTTTGCATTTCCGAATTAACAGAATCTTCGAGTCGGTGGTAATATGCTTTCTCTGCCGATCTCATTTCTCCAATAATGTGTATCTCATAACTGTCGAAAATAAGGCAACAGGTGTTAGTTCTTTTTCACTTTTTTGTGAATTCAAAAAATCTTGCGTTTTAAAGCACGAAGAGAGTTTGTGTACCGAGGTACATCGTCCGGTTTGATAGAGACTACCCTATGGGGAATACTATCTTTAGCACAACTTAAAAAGTTCTTGCTCCATGAGTCACTAATAACATCGAAATTGTCCGAATCAAAGCAGGCCTCCCAGTCTATACATGATAAATGTTCTTTAGACACGTCAAAATTTGCATTAGAATAATTCCATACACATCTTTTGTAGCATGGGGACATTTCGGGCTTAAATAATAAATTAGCACCAACTGTGCAATGGTTATTCTTCGCAACTGGAACGGCGACGTGTATGTTTTGAACGTAATCTGGTATATTAGTAATAATTTGATCAAGAGAAGAGGAAGTCGTTTCAGTTTTTCGAGTTGGCTCATTGATATGAACCGTAAAAGAATTTACGCTACAAAAATCATTCATTTTCTCCATGATTAGTGTTGGGATCTACGTATAAGTCTCCAATTACAATACTTTTGTCTACATTTGTGTTTCTCCACTTGTTATAACAACCCTGTAAATCATCCCAAGATTTGACACCGGAATAGGAAAGGTCAGAATTAGTTCTAAAGTTTGTATTCGCCCCAATACACAACTGAATACACATTTGGAGGGCTAGAGCTGTGTATGCCCATTAGTTTGTATGTTAAAGCAACCTTAAATAAACCAGTCACTTTCGTAACGGTGGTTTCATGATTTCTGTGAGATATTTTGTTATGCATCTAGATTTGCTGTCTGGAATTTGGTGTTTTTCTATTTGCAGTAGTTTTGAAGATTTAGTTGCAAGTTACAATGTAAAGTAATGGCAATACATAACCCTATCCCTCCACTGACTGCAGTGCCCTCTTTGGGGCAGTTCTTGAACCTTCTGTTCTGGCCCTTGCCAATTGGGAGGTCTGTAAAGTACTGCCTACAGAAATTTATTATTGTGAAGACGACCTTCCACACAGAGTTGTTCTAAATTTGCACTTTTTATATCTTGACGTAGTTTTATAACCAAACATTTTGAAGAGTAAAAGGACACAACTCAGGCCGACTCCAGTTGTTCGATCTGGTCTAAAAATCGTGTGAAAACCCGGAATTTGAAGATCACTGTCTTAAGTAGTGTCATTAAGAAGTATTTCTTATAAGCCTATAATACCGTATGAGTCAACCAGAAGTTTAAACACATGATACTTTGTCCTGGGAAACACTACGAATATTAGCATGACAGAGCGTCAAATCTAGGAAGGGAGAAACCTGCCCTGGATTGGGGTGTACGTTACCCGATAACAGCAGCAGCATCGCTAAAACATAACCGAGGTAATCTATCAGGCTTTGAGTTTGTTTTTGCATAGCGACACTTTTCTGCGCCATAAAAATAATAAGTTTTACTTGGGTGACCACAGCACCTGCCATTTGGAAAAAGAGCAGCTGTATTATAGCTCATTCTATTTCTGTAGGTAAAGATCACAACTTTCAGAAATAATCTTCACTTCTCAATTCTGAACCAAAAAGGATTGTTTCAATGCCAATATTTGTTTAGTTTAAGAATTGATTGAAATAAATATATGTTGAAAATGTGTTTTTGTTTATGTAGCGACAAATACATGGCGTATTTCTGATTGTCCCTGTAATGTAAACATTAAAGATAAGTACATGTAATTAGTATAGTTGGCTAGTTAAGCACGATCTTAGCTTCAAGATATATATATATATATATATATATATATATATATATATATATATATATATATATATATATATATATATATATATATATATAAAGATTTGCTGGTAAAGCTTTTTAATCCATGTACATATGCAATTGCATTGCTTGATTAATAGTCATTTAGATTGCGCTTCAAAAGTGAACGTAAATAATGGTGTCTATACCATTACTCAAGAAAGGCCAACATGTTACCTTGAATATTACTAAGTGTATATGCCAAAAAAGTCAACAGATGATACACTGGAAGCACAAAGTAATGGTTGTAAAAGATTAAGAGAAGATAGTAACATAAAGTCCACGTTTCCAGGAGACTGAAATTCTGAAAAGCACGCACTAAGGATGTGGCACCATAAAATGGCTTGCATGGAATCAAGTTCTGCCAGAACTGGAACAGGGTCTGAAAATGGGCAAGGGCCATGAACTGAGCTAAATTGGAGACCATCTGAACAGTAATGCTACCCAATGCAACTTTTGCAATGGAGCAGTTAACGTTTTATTGAATTTAATAACCAGTTTTGTAATGAGGTCAACGACGGTATACAGTGCATCACTAATTGCTGCAAACGCGTTAGCAGAGACTATGCTTGCTGTGGATCTCATCAAATTATGTGCTAGTGTAATTAGGAGGTCCCCTGGTGATTGTGACTTTGGTCTTGATGATGATGATGATGATGATGATGATGATAATGGTGATGATGATGATGATGATGACGACGACGACGACGATGATGATGATGATGATGATGATGATGATGGAGACACAAGTGGCAAACTCTTCGCACAACGTTGCAGGAAAATATAGGCCTTGGACGTTGAGGCAAAGGCTACAATCGTAAACCATGAAGGGCTTGTTCTTAACAATGCGGAGTTGCGTAGGTACCAACATGACCTTACATCTGTCACAGTACAGCACAACCAACATCGTGTTGCATTGCGTTGTCACTTTGGTCCTGAACTGTTTACCTGTGGTGCTTTTGATAAGTGGAATCACGAGGATGTTAAAGTCTCAGCTATCCTGTTCCAAGATAGCCCTCTTTCTGCAACCAAAACACCAAATATGTCTGACACGCATGCAACACATGGGGTGCGGGCTTTCAGATCAAACCCTTCCTTGTCAAATGTTGTCAGAATTTCACAAAACAGCACGCGGTGCAGATTATCCTGCAGCCTGCAAAGTAAATGATCACATTTACATATCCACGCAACATGAAGTGGTACATTTTGAAGATGGCAATTAAAGTGATGAGTTAAATCGGATGAAAATCTCAACATATTTACAATAGCGGTCTGTATCTAAGGAGACACGCAATTGTAGTTGCCAAGCAACCTTGTCATTTCATCTTCTTCACCACATTGGGAATCAAGGATTTATATTGCAGCACATGATTTTCTACGATGAATATTTCAACTTTACATTATCTTTGTCTTGGTGTAGCCATATTTTAAACCATAAAACTCCTGTACCAAATTTAACAACTGGGTATTATGACAGGACACTATCTTTGCAATGCAATTTTGAAATATCAACAAATAATAAAGTTTTTAAATGGGTCCTAGAATATTTTGTAATACACCCTATCATCCTGCACCCACCAACGGAGGTTTGGTGCCAAATAATCATTTCATTAAACATTACTAACAAAAATTTGACATTTAAGCAATTTATAATTTCTTTAAATGATTTTGATGTCAGAAAATGCTCATGTTGGTGCTATGTGGAGTAAGCATCACCATGACATATATTCACAGAGCGTATAGGGGCTCGGTGTGTTGAAAGGGTGGCATGTGGGGTTCGTGATATCTGGTTAGTGTCCATACGGCATGAAGTGGTCTGACCTTACCGCTAGCCTCACATTGCACAGACAAGAGTGAACTTGGCTAAACCAGTTTGGCCGAGGGACTTTGGCCACACCACAATCTACCAGGTCACAGCGATGCCATGATGCCAAACCTCTTTGGTGAAGTAGCCCACAGCTCAAACAGCAATTGTTATTTTTTTTTTTTTTTTTTTTTTTTTTTTTTTGTTCGGTTTTTTTTTTTTTTTTTTTTTGGTGTATTTTTTCTACAGAGTGATAACGTCAATTTTTACACTTTTATTCTGTATCAACACACGTTTATATAACCTAATTGGCACAGTGTGCTCTGGTCTGCAATCTTTGTGGTGATCGTTCGTTTTGTATATGCCTTCCTTAATCAGTCTGCAACATGCACACGGTATTTTCTGCTACATATCTATGATTGTATGATCGTAAAAAAGCTTGAAACCTTTCAGGTCCAAGAACGCAATGGCAATAGATCCTAGCATGGTCACCTTAATTGGTTTGTAGGTCTATTTGTCTTTGGCATATTTGGCTGTCAAGGTAGTCGCAGCGTCATCGGCTCACCTCTCGACACGCATGGTCCTAACCATAAGGCGTACAAATGATAATTGTTGGCTCTAAGTATTGCTAATCATTGAAAAAGCAAGAGAACAAGGATATACATATGCGCAGGAATTGTTCAGAGGAAATGGGAAAACTACATTTTTCTCACATTTGTGCACAGTATTCCCAAGGGACGGATGAAAGTTGAGCTGTAACTGTACGTTCGATATGGTCCAGCATATTTGCAGAGATAGAACGCTTAATACAACTTTCTTCAGAAGAAACGACCCTGTTATCCACACATAAACCTTGTTGGCGAACTAAATTATATTTGCGTTGAACTTTATATAGCTCATTTTTTCGCGATGTGGTACTTACGCGGTGCCTATTTAGTGAGAAAGGATGAGTCGCAAAACCTTCTGGTCATGTTTCGCGTTTTCTTGTGAAGGTTAAAGTACATATCATAGCCAAAATACTTTTTCAAAAAAGTCCAAAATAACAAAAATAAATACGATGGATTGCAAAGTGCCAAATATCATACAAATGTAAATTACGAATAAGCCCATACCGCATCTTCGCTGAGTTAGGAAATGAGTTTAATATAAAGATAGGAATATACACTAACTTTCAGGTAACAATTACATTCTCACATGTTTTCACAACTTTGGCCGTCGGCATCTTCGAAGTAAATGTTAGTCCAAGGTTATGTGTGAATGTGTCTTATTTACATTAGTGACAAGCAAGGCTGTTGTGTTGAGTGTCTGTGCTTGTTATCACGTGTACCCATTACTCAACATGAGAAAAATGTAAGTTTTCCTAATATTAAACTAGTCCTAATATTGAGGAACAAGTTTTGGGTATACTATTAGCAAAATTCCCACCAAAGGTCCCACGTACTAATATTGCTAGTTTTTGCAAAATAAAACGTTTTACCAGGTTTCGGGGTTTTTTGGTTTTGTCTGTCTATAAAACATTTGTATTCTTATAATTTCCAACCAACAACTAGTAGAGCTTTTACAAAACATTGTACGTGTGCTAAATGATGGGACATATCTGGCATGAGGCGTAAATGCGTTTGTACTTTCGTCGACAATAATGTAATCTACTTCAGAGTGTTGATTCGCTTTTCCTATCTTTGTTGCATACATAGTATTTACAATATACCTGTTACAAAACGTCTAGTACCTGTCTCTATTACCAGGATCGCTCTGCGTGATTTCGCGGTACTGCGCGATACGTAGGGCACATTCTGGACAGGTGAGTACTATAGCTTGTGAGGTGAACGCGTTAGTATAAGTAGATAAATAAGATTTGATTTTTGTTCAACTTTGCTGTTTGGTTAAAGAGCGATTTTTTCTCACGTAAAAAACACAATCAATGACATGGCAACTTGTGTTTGTTATTACAAATGAAGAAAAGGTTTCTTGGATATAACTATAGAACTTCCAGACCATGTGACGGAATTGCCAGCAGAAATTACATATTTACAAACATGTGTCTCCGACTGCGCCTCAGGTAACAATTCAAATGGAATACAAAACATACCAAGTGATAAAAGGGACAGAATGTCTGTTTCAAAGGACACATGCTCAACAACTAATCCAAGTTACCTAAATTGCAGGCATGTGTCCCTCGTTCATTGGGCCATGACTGCCCTGATAATGGATCACACCCGCAAATTCCACCAATTATAATACTTATGGAGAACCTTTCCAAGAGGCCGGGGGGGTTCGGGACCCACTTTCCAATCGGAGTTTCTGCTGTTTTTTCATCATAGTTTGCACTGTTGTATTCTTAATGTTGTGCTAATTTCTGCTTTTTTCCCATTACATGTGCTCATCCAAAGGAATTTTTTTTTCTTTTTAAATTTCAATTTAATCCCACTTATACTCTGGGCCTTTTCGCTGCTATGTTCAGTCTATTGGTGGATGTGGTAGGGAAACACTCATATACGATTTTCCGCCAGTGAATTTCCGATTGGAATTTCTGTGCAGACAAATTGCCTTTCCGTGTTTTGTGCACAGTTCACAGCTGATCCATGCGATGAAATATTCTCAGTGGCGACTTTTGTATTCATTCATTCATCATGGACATCTACTGTTTGTTTCCATTCACATCTTTTGGGTTTTTTGCCACGTTTCTCGGCACTGACAGTGTTGCTGGTCCCTCTTGGCTTTGAGACTCTCTTGTTGTACCTGCAAACGCATATGAGTTCAATTGCCGTTTGCCCTCAGGGCGTTTTGATCAACTCCCAAGGGCTACGGAAAATCTTGTGAGATTCTCACGTTTGATATCAAAACAGAAGACAAATACCCTGATCTTTTGTTCCTTCCTCGACGTTGGAACACAGCAACGGTGCTAACATTTTTGGGGGTCAAAACAAAAGACAAAGGTGCGGATGTCTGGTTCCGTCCTCGATGTTGCAACATAGCAATGGTTGATTGAAATTGTACTTAAAAATATATCTTAAGTGTAAAACTTGATTCACACTATACGGCAATATATTAGTCGTTTTAGGTAAGTGGCAAAAAGCTTGCATGACAAATGGCCATGCCACACCGCTTATTTCGAGCCTTGGTGAATGTTTGTTTTGAATCATCAAAGGAATATATGCAAAAGCAGCAAGTTCGAGACATCGCCGTGTGTCCAGGTCACGTCTTGTCCTCATGAAATTGCCATTCTGACCTGTACAGAAAAAAAAAAGACTTAAATGAATATTGATATCAATATTCAAGCAATATGGACTAACGTACTTGAGAATTCCATGTCCGGAAAATGATTCCTTTTAATGGCGAAAAAGATTTTTTGACAAAGGCTTAGTCCTGATAAATCAGCTTTGCAACGGTACCCATGACTCCCTCCCTTTAAATTTGTATGTGTATTCGATGCATCATTCAGGCCTTAATCATGGAAGTTTGCAACGTTATCATAAAGGTAGCTATAATTCCAGCAAAATTTCTTGAATGACTGCCCCAATGACTTACGGTGAACTTCAAAGATTAAAGATATTTCTCATGCAACTTACTTCGTGAAGTCTACATTTTATATTAAGACAACTGGGCTTGCTAAATATGTCTGCCATAAAAATGATATATACTACAGTTGGGATGCGTGTTAAGCCGTGTGTATTGGTAGGGCAGACTAGTATCACATTGTGATTATCAGCGGCAGAAGAATATACACATGTTTTGGCACGGAGTAAATTGACATGTGCCTGATGGTAAGACCTTTCTGGTGTAAATGTCTTTACATGCACGCCACGATGGAGATACAATATAAAAATTAGATTATCAATCTTCATTTAGGTTGGAACACTGGGTGAGCTTTCAATTGCAGTCTGATTTGCCCTTTGGTGTTTTTGTTTCGTGAAATCGATTTTATTTGAGTATTTTTATCACGATAGGCTTATTCAGGCAAATTCGCAGTTAATTTGAATGCATTGAATTTTCCGAACTTGTTATTCTTGTGGTCAGCAGATTATTTCCTATTTATGAAGCATTCTTCTTTTTACAATACCTTTCATGAAGCACAACTTTCAATACGTACTAATACACACATGGTGCAAATACTCGGTAAACCATACTACCCTTGAGGTGGATCAAAAATTTCTAGAAGGGGTAGAAGCTATCATGATTGATAATGCAAGGTCTAAAAGTAACATATGCGGAGGGTATAACAAGAAACTTTTCCCAGAACAGAAAGAAAAAATAGCACCCTTTGATGCATCGTACGGTCAAATGTTCTCAAAATAAACATTTTATATCTTAGTCTCTGTGAGAGGGGGGGCGGTCGTTCACCCCACCCCCACCCCCACCCCACCCCAATGCCTCTAGATCCGTGACGGCTACCAAGTATAAGCAATGCCCGGACAACACCTGGCCAACCTAGTGGTAAAAAGGAGGTCAGAAGAACATTGCCTCTACCATAGGCCACGTCTCTACCTAAATAGTCCCGGCCCTCTATTTTTTCACATTTAGCGACTTTTGCCGATCTGTAGAGCGTTGCTTACATTCATGTTACGAATACATGCTTTTCTGTGGGATTTGATTCTTATCTCCTTTTTTTCCCTGGAAGCATTGCGAGCTAACTATAACACACCAGAAGACACTTGTAGAGGACGCCACATATCTTTACTGCCTATTGACTTTTTGTTTTAACGTTGAAAGTGTTAATTTGTATGTATTAAGTGAACGATAATGCAGACAGCATTTGATTCATTGATCTGATAGCACCATATGGTATGGACATCCATAAATTATCTTGCTGTCATAACTGAAATAAAATGGGCTTGGAATCATGGAAGTCAGATCAACGTAGTTTTGTTGAGAAAAGCCGAGATTCAATTATGGGTCCCTGGAAAACATACTGTTAAAGTCCTCAAAGTAACAGCACCAAGGCATGGACTGTTACAAGAAGAGGATTGGCTGTTTCGATAGATGCATAACTTCAAAGACGGAATTATTGACGTTAATCTAAGGATGGGCACCACGGAAGCTCTTTTTGTATTCAAAAAACAAGAACAAACAAATTTGCTGTGACCCACACTTGATGTCTGTGTCTAGGTATTATTCCAGTTTTAGCAAGATTACCTTATTGTCCTTATTTACACGTACGTTAATTCACCAGTCTGTATATCATTAACCTCTAGCCAATCACTGTCTGCAGACACGACACACGTTTAAACTTCGTTCTTTGCAGACTCCGTATATTTGAATTTTTTGTTGTCACCAGCACTTCGTCGTTGTTTTCGACTTATATCCTATGTGAATTTGAAGCTACAAAGTTATTGAAGGTAATGCTGAAGTGTACGTGCTATTTTTAGCTACTCTTGACACGGGAACCAGAAACCTGGAAGTGGATACATATTACGTCCTTTTCGGTGCATTATTGATAACATACAAGGTGACCGCGTGTCGCAAGATCAAAGAATAAAACGAAACACTATGGTGATATATCAAAACATCAGAACCCATAAATATTGTCCGAGCACCGATAGCTGTCATTAATATATGCGTGAATTTGTCACAGGTTAAATTACAAATGCGTAAGAAGCTGCGCTCATTAACACATCTTTACACATGAACACGAGCATAAATTGCGTATGACGATCAACACACAGAAATCTGATATTAAAATTAATGCATTTTATTGTTAATATGGAGACATATTTGAACGAAACCTATTTGCCAACTGTGGCAACAGTGTATAACTATCTGGTCCTTGTTGTTTCCAGAGTTATGTAATTTACCCTGTAATGTGTCTTAACACTAACACCATCCTTATGCCCACAGACGCAAAGTAAGCTGTGTGTGTATTTAAAAGTACATCAAACGAAACGGCGGGCACAAGAGAAATAACCTATATTTTATTCTCTTATTCAATAATAACGACATTCCTCACTTTTTCGCTATGCCATAACCAAAGTGTGTCATATCAGTTGTCATGATAGTCGGAGCATTCAAAAGATACGCTCATGTCTGGACACATTAAAATATTTTTTCGTCTGCACCGCGGGGTAACATTAGTCATGGTGACAATTACTTTCGAAATGCCCGTTTTGTTTTCATATGTAAGTACAAAATACATTTCAAGGAAATTTAAAACACAATAAGGTATATGCTCTGGGCTGAACTGACATGTATTGGCTTAAATATCAGTTTCCACACAAGGAATCGGATTGCATCGTATAACGTATTGATTGCTAACGCCTGTGCTAGCTACGATGTATGTTGAAAGTATTTGTCTATGATCTGATCAAACGCAAGTGCAAATGGGTCAGAGTAGAATAAGCAAAACGGCTTATTATACTCAGGAACAAAAGAGAATGTGGCTTGTCATTGTGGAATGCACAATAAAATACTAACTAGAAGATGGAGAGAAAAAAATAGCCCGTATCCAGCTGATTTGCCAACAGCATGTTTTACAACAACATGTTGCAAAACAATACAAGTTTGTCTATTAGTTTGACCGAAATAGGAACATATTCCAAACAGTTTGAAATGCCACTGAGCCAACGGTTTCTCCACAAACTAATCTAGTCAGAGTATTTTGTGAACCATATGTCTGTATGCATTTATACAATTATACATTAGCCAAGAAACGTGCAGATGCACGCGTGTATACACGTTCACGAACAAAAACGCACACACAGCTACACATGCATATATATATATATATATATATATATATATATATATATATATATATATATATATTAATAAATACTTTTTCCAAATTCATTAACCTTAGAAGTTTATGGAAGCCCCCCCCCCTTCCTCGACAATTAAATCTGCAGGGAATGTACATAATGTAAGTGCTTACAAAGTATTAAGGTGCCTAGGCATACCTGAGACCTTCAAATTAGATAAATTGAGCTTTTGTTACTTGTGGGATGGTGAAACGCCAATCTTTATCCACGCCAAATAGTTTCACTGTAACATGTTTACTTCTATGCAAAACTTTAAGATGAAAAAGTGTTCCTCGGTCACTACAAGCTTTATGGAGTCAGTCAGTTAATTGGCTGTTAGATGTGGTCAATAATGGTGATGTTTAGATAACCATTCACAGTCAAGGCCACACTGGATGTGTTTTTACAGGTAAGCGGATAATTTCACAGGTGACTGATTAGAACCACCATATTGTTTTTAAGTGTATAGGTCAAAGTTATGACAGAGTTTAAGAGATAAGCATTTAGCCATCCTTCTTCATGGCCTGAGCAGATGTCATTTGTGAGTAATGAAAGTCAGCAAATCTCATTGGTTATCTTTGGTTGTGAATATCTCAGAAACAACTTTTTACAAGACTTGGTAATTTTGAGACAGCCTCACTCAAAACTGGATGGATGAATCTTTGTGAAATTAACGGCTAAGTAAAGCCAAGAGTAAAACTTAGATAACCATTTTTTTGTTTGGAAATATTCCAATCTTAAAAGGTACTTTTTGAGCTCCAAAGTAGAAACAATAAACAATGTTAACTGCAGATCCTTCAAAATTCCGTAACACAAAAACCGTTCCTTTAAGTGGAAAACCAAAAACAAAACAAAACCAAAAACAAAACAAAACCAAAAACAAAACAAACAAAAAAACCGGTTACCTAAGTTATACTATTGTCTTTACATGACCGTTCATTTCAAACTATTTATGCGGAAAGTTTTGTTGTGATCCTTTCTCAAAGTGTAAATCAAATCCCTTGAATAAAATGCCCTTCAAATTTTACAAATTAATTTTAGAATATTTATTGTTACATGCAAAGAAACTATACATATCGACAAAAATAAAAATGTATACATCGATGGGCTTGTACCCCAAAACATAGTGCCAATTTTTGTACCTCTCTGACATATGTACCCTTGGTAGAGGGAGACATTATAAATGAGTGCATCCAATGAATAGTTGAAAATCAATATTGCACAAGATTCACACGTTTCAAAAAATAGATGGAATGTTGTGACTTTTTGTGGATACATTGGTTCAACTATGTAATTCTGTGATACTTAAAAGCAATCAGAGCAGTTTCAGAAAATCAATTTCTAAAAAATGATGACAACAATCCTAGAAGACCCAAATCCTCTAAAGTGCCATCGAGGGACGGAGATAAGCCCGATACACGCCTCCAGGTCCTGGCGCAGGAGCACCCATTACGCACTATCTTATTTGTAAAATTATAGATAAGCAAATCTGTACCCATGCCCTAAAATTGTGAACAACGACATGTTATGGTACCAATCACTGTGCTTATTCGAAATACTATAAAGTCACAAAATCAGCAGTGCCACTTTGTAAATAAACTTGATACAGATGAAAGGGATAGTAATGAAATCAAGGTTCTCGTGTATCAATTTGAAGGACAATTAAGCAAGGCATTTTAGAAGTCGAAAATGCATGTGGATAGCAGTAGCAGTACTATCACGTGAATAAATAAAGGTATGTGGGTCCCAAAGTGTGTTCCTGTGTGCTCACAAAACAATTGGAAAAGCACATTTGAGTGTGTTTGTTAAGATGATAGACCTGTCTTCTTACTGATGATAAACAACTTTTGAAACATCGCCAGTACTTTTAACTAATCTACTATTGGCCCTATCCTCTAAGTAATTTAGCAAAGGTTAGGTCACAGTATATTCCCCATCATCATAAATAATCTCACAAGCTTGTTTAAAGCACGTCGTTTAAAGAGCCTCTTACAATTTTACTTAAGAAATGTTTTTGATAAGGTATATCACCCGGTTTGATCTATAAAATTAAGAAGGCAAGGATTTGTGGTAATCTATTAGAGTGGCTGGCAAATTACCATTATTTCTGGCATCAGCGTGTTGTTATTCCAGGCGAGGCATCTACCTGGGGCAGGAGCAAGAGTCCAACAAGGCCCCGTGCTAAGCCCACTCATGTTCCTGATCTACTGGAACGATATTTTAGAAATAGTTAAACCAGAAAGTCGTCTCTTGTAAGAAGACATTACATTGTATATTCAAGTGGATGAGCCAGTTAAAGGGGAAGAAACTTTAAATCAAGATAGATCATTCATCAATGCCCCACTGGACAAACGAATATGTGGTTAGTTTTGACCCAGGGAAGTCTAAATCATCACTAGTAAGCAGGAAAAGGATACTTGTTGATCCCCCTAATTTAATGTTTCAACAAGCATATTGAGAATGTTCGGCAACATAAAAATCTTAACATATTTATTTATTTATTTATTTATTTATTTATTTATTTATTTATTTATTTATTTATTTATTTATTTATTTATTTATTTATTATAATTGTTTTTTTTTGGGGGGGGGTTCTGGCCTTTCCTGGTTATCACATTTAAACTCAATCGCTACAAAGTCAAGAAAACTGGTAGGTATTCTATAGAGCCCGCAGTACAAATTTAAAAGACGTGCATGGAATTTTTTTTCATTTTGCCATGTTTAAAATATACCAGCGTTGCACGGGAAGGGTCCACGTAAGCAGACAACGATTTAAGTCGATGCAGCCCAGGAGGTAACAGGAGGTCTGAGTCAAACAGGAAAACACATGGAGACTAGTTGGAAAATTATTTGACAACAGAGACATTAATATAAACTTATTCTTTTGTGCGAGATAATAAACGGATTTGCTCCTGGCCACCTGTGTATCCGAGTTCGCTTGCCAGGCAGTGAAACAAATGCATATAATATAAGATCAAGACAAACTGTTACACTTCCTTTTGCCCAGAGAAACGTCTACTGTGTAACTCTTTTCTCCATCTACTATCTATGGATGGAATTTTCTTTTCTTTTAGAAAATACCAAAAACTTCTGAAAACGTACATTATTTATCAGAAGATTAAACAAAAGCAAATCGTAACAAAACGAACAAAATTATTTTGGAGAAAGGTGGATAGACTTAATCCATGCCACAATAAGAATCGGCTGCAGCCAGTTGAACCTGTCCAAAAAGAGCCTGATAGTGTCACCACGTGTTTACTGTGGTCTTCATGCGGGTGGTTTTATTTTTTCCAGTGTAGCAAATATACCACAGAAACAGAGACACTTGAAATTGAAATTGAATCTCTAATAACATTTAACCTTAAAACACTATATGAAAAAACAGGTGCAAATATGAGCACCAATGATTATTTTTTTTCCAATCAGTTCATTGCTGCAGTAAATCAATTGAAACTTTAAAAGATTACGTCATCCTCAGCAAATCCAATCGTCACACCAAGCTATGGATAGTTGACATGAACACACACTGGTCCGGTAGTCCCTTTTCTGTTTCCGTTCTTTTTCTCCTATCTGTAAATAAATGTGTGTTCGAGTCATCTGTTAACTTAGCAGTTTAATCTTATTTGTTTGTATCGTCAATAATTGCACAACATGTTTTAATATAAGCATTGTCTGTTGACCGACTGTTTTTGAAACAAAATATGTTTAAGCCAAAAAGTGTTTAAAAATATATTTACTTAATGCAAAATATATTGAACACCCGCTTGAGAACAAGCTTTAAAGTGACGCAACCAATTTGCCCCCTTTTTATTGGGAGAAGATTCCACTCGACAGTTTTGGCGGAATCGAAAATATGCATGCGTACACATCGAGTTCAAATGATGGAAACAAACACTTGACTCACGAAACTGGATATTAATACCTCTGCTTATATATTCGCTTGACTAAAATTATTTTCATAGGAAGGAGCGATCGAAAAATAAATGCCCCACAACAATGAAAAAGCATAGGCCGGGTACTACATGTACGGCCGGTAAGCGTCTGCATGCCATGAGGCGTCTATCTCGAGACTTTATGGATTGAAACTGACTTGAACCAGACTTCACTTCTTAAGCCATCTGGAGGCCGACGTCTTGGTGGCTTAGAGCAGACTCTATTTGTATGGCCAGTCTCGAAACAGACGCCATTCAACGGAATTGTTTGAACAAACGCTTTTTGGACGGGAGTGATCCAATACTAAATGCAAACGCCACATATAAAAGAGTTTGTAGATATAAATGCAGTTACTGTTACATGTTTCTGTCAAAATGAATTGAGCCATTATTATCGTGACACAAAATGTTGTGAAAGGTTAAGAGAATCTTCCAATACATTCTTGTTATGCACAGGACCGGTAGTGGCTAATTTGTAGTCAATCTCAAACCAATAAAGTTTGCTTGCAGTGGAACCGAATAATGTGTCCCATGATCTTCTTTGTATTCAAAACGCCGACTGTACCAGGCCATTGTGGTGACGCTGACAGGGCCAGCTTACTCTTCTAAACCGGGTGTAACGTGCCCAGGCTTGAGATTATGTTGCAAAATACATATTCCATTACCACTTGTATTTCAAAACAAACAAACAAACAAAAACCTTCTCAGGAAGCTTAATCTGACGACCAGACAACATTGTTACCTTGCATAGGGACCAGATAATTGTATACCAGTATTATTTTCTGTTTCGATCTATAGTTTTCTGCGCTTATACTGCATAAGGCCGTAAGGTCAACAGAAACTGAAGGTATAAAGCATGCAGTGCCAGTGCAGCTAAAAGAAGTCAGTCACTTCTGGGGTACCTCTACTGTATTGGCTTTGATTACCAATCGTTGTGCCAGAGATTTTTAAAAGAAAGGCTCAAATATATTTTTGGTCAGCTGACTCAGCTGAGCTTTGAGGATCCCGTTTCTTGTCATCCGTCGTCGTCGTCTTCGTCTTCGTCGTCGTCGTCGTCCACAATTCACACTTGCGACTAATTCTCAGTAACAGTTAGATTCACTTCAAGCTTGTGGGGCATGTATGTATCTCTACCATGTTTGTTTAAATGTCCATGGGCGTTCTGTGTGTGTGTGTGTGTGTGTGTGTGTGTGTGTGTGTGTGTGTGTGTGTGTGTTCATTCTTTGATTTTGAGGACATTATCAAGATCAGGAAAAATCAGTAACGATACATATATCTATATATATATATATATATATATATATAGAGAGAGAGAGAGAGAGAGAGAGAGAGAGAGAGAGAGAGAGAGAGAGAGAGAGAGAGAGATTGTTAGGGTACAATAGGGAAATCTGACATACTGGCCTTTAGTGACATTGAAAGGTCAAACTGACACGTTGGGAAATATCGTGGTAAAATGGATTCTGTAACTTTTCCTTGCTTTTCATTTGGCTTAAACTAGTTTTATTTCTTGAAAGACTTGGGGAGCTGCAATGCCTATATAAACAAATCTCGTGAAAAAAAAAAACAATAGAAAAATATTACAGGACAATACATGAATAAGGACAGACATCTAAAAGATTCACATCACATTTTCTAACTTTAAAAAAAATATGCCTTTTGGTTTGTCCTTATTCATTTTAAATTTAAATTCTTGTACCGATTCATTCCTTTTTTAATTTCAATCGGTAAATTATTCCATAGCTTTACGGTTGACGGAAAAGAGAGTTACTCAACATATCTGTACGGGTTGGAAATGGGAGTGAATTTAGAATGCATTGGGACATTGTCTTTTGTTCTACTCTGAACTGTTCCCGGAAGCAAATTATACAGGTACACTGGAGTAATCGTATTGATAATCTTGTGCACAAATACTAATTTCTGTTTGTCCCTTCGAGCAGCCAGTGTTTCCAATCCTATTTCCTTATAAATTTGACTATGACTAGTAAAACGCCTTTTCCTTGTTACTGCACTAGCCGCTGCCAGTTGCAAATTTTCCTGTTCGATTTTGTTAGCTCGAGAACAATAAGTGAATAAATACTACGTTTCCCCACTCCAAGACTGGGCGTATGAACGAAAAATACAAAATCTCAAGAGATCGTCTGCTTAGTTTATGTTGCAGACTACATAAAATTCCAACCATTTTCATAGCTTTAGTACAAAAGGAATTGATATGTGAAGACCAAGACAAGTTTGTTTGTAGTAAGAGGCCGAGATGTTTATGTTATTTGACATTTTCAACAGTTGTTCCCTCATACGTAGGAGCAGAATGGGTCATACTATGACTTTTTTTGTTATTACTATTTTCTTCATTGTGCTCGGATTTAATGTCACAAGTCAGTCAAGGGACCATCTGGAAGCAGATTACAAATCTCCGTTGACTCCATTGGAAGCAGAGACAGCATCCTCAACTGAGATGTGGAGTACAGTGTCGTCAGCAAATATTCGAACATTAGTGTGAATAACATCAACTATATCATTTATATAGCTGAGAAAAAGAAGAAGACATAGGACTGAGCCTTGAGGCACTTCCGCCTCAATGTGTAGCCCCAGCTAGACGATTCTCCATTTATAACCACCCCTGGCTTTCGATTTGTAAAGTAATTTTGAAACCACCCCAGGAGCTCCCCAGTAACTCCAGAAATTGCCAGTTCATGCACTAATGCTGGATGGTAAACTCAATCGAATGCCTTTATCGTATCGCAGAAGATGACTCTAATTTCTTTCTGCTCATCTATAGCCTTACAAAACTGGTGGTGCAGGTAGATCAATTCATTAACTGTCTTTCATTTTGAGTGAAGCCAGATTGTTTATCTGTGATTAGTATATTTTCCCTACAAAAATTGAATTAGTGCTTAAACATTGCCCTTTTCCATCACTTTCTCTGGACAACTTAGGAGTGATAAGGGTGTATATAGTTGTTACAGTCATTAACAGCCCCAATCTTGTAAACAGGAGTCACATTCGCTATTTCCCATTCAGATGGAAAATGTTTGTTTCGAAAGGGATAAATTGATAAGCCGACACAGAGATGAAGTAATAACTACAGCAGCTTCTTAAAGCGTTTTTGCGCTTAAACCCGATGTAAACGGGGTCAATCTTTGCATGAATAAATAATAATAATAATAATAATAATAATAATAATAATAATAATAATAATAATAATAATAATAATAATAATAATAATAATAATAATAATAATAATAATAATAATAATACCTGAAACAAACACCTTTTGGCTGGAAGTTGGGTTCAAGCACTTCTGGTCAACAGGCGGCCGTTTCGAGTGTCTGCTCAAATATTGCATCCCCGTCCAGTGGGTGTAAGTTTCGAGACAAGGTTACGCACGAGGCGCGTATATAGAGCACAGGAGAGGAGCAGGAATAGAAAAAGTTGTTTGTACATTATGTTGGTAGGCTAAAAGCTGGTTACATCATACTGACGTATAGTTGCATGATGTTAATCTGCCAGTCCATGCTGGGGAATTAGCTGACAGGGAGGAAGCTGTTACTATAATTGTTGATGGGGGACTGTTCCAATTTTGAATACTTTGGGGACAGAAGGTAAATTTGAAACATTCCTTGGATGTTTGGTATGGAAGAAAGGCCAAGGGATGGAAGTTACAGGTTAGGCAGGGTGTGGGGATTAAATTATATTCTTGGGAACGGTAATTAAGTAGTTGACTAAATATTTTGTATATCATGTTTAATTTAATATATGTACATCTGGCTTTTAGGGTGGGCCTGTTGGGGGACTGTACCATGCCAGTCACAGGTCCCCATGCTCAAGCCAACACCCACGTAAGGCGGACTCCAGAATGGTTGTGAAGTGATCCTGTCTGCTGGATGCTGCACCGGGTGAACCTGTTAATCTTGTAATAAAAATGAATGGGGTTTGATACAGGTCAAACAACATTGGGTGACTATCTACGGCGTTAGTGAGCCGTTTATGTGGGATGTTTGTACATGTAATTGATGCACCGGCTCAAGATAAGACTGGCCTCCCTTTCACTTGGGCAACATGGCAGTGGCGTTTGCTTGAGTGGACACTACACTCACACATAGTACACACTTTTGTCATGAATCAACACTTATCTTAAAAGTTACAAAGTTTGTTTGTTAATTTTGATTACATACACCTGCTTTAGAGTTCAGAGTTTCAGTCTATATTCCCGGGATAGTGGCTACACATATCCTGAATAAGGTCAGTGTTTGTTTTAAATTTACAGAAAACAGCTGAGACGTACGTTGCATACAGACATGTGGAGTTTAAGACATCATACAATACCATGTATTTAGAAATAAACAATAAAACAATGACGAACAAACAGGAAAAGTAAAACATGTTTACAATATGTAACAATGGAAAGTTAATTTAGGGGGAGGACAAATAGACTCAGACTGCAGTAGATTATAATGGCACACATCAATGTAATACAATGGTACTGGAACTTATAATCGGTATTTAGTTTCAAGTGCACATTTAAACACCTGTCCTAACGGTCCTGTGATGATAACTGTAGAGAAATCAATTTACTGTCCAGGATTTTCCGATTCACAACAATAAACTGTCAAAACTAGAGTCATAGCTGTATGTGTATGACCCATGATGTACTGAAGTACCCTACCTAAACTGCTTATGGGCAGGGTATATGGTACATTTAAGCCGAAAAGAGTTGTATAAAAATAATATATTAAATGTCAGTCTTCAGGAAACAACATTACATAGAACAGCAAAGACGCAATATTTTATGTCCAATACACAGCTATCAACAGACGAATTTTTGCATATTACAAAATTTCCATTCACAAACTGCAATGATGAAGTTAAGAGAATGTGTACAATGCAAGACAAGTCATTTTATAATACCATGGATGAATCCATGGTGCGTGTTTTTTTTTGGGGGGGGGGGGTGTTTTTGTTTTGTTTTGTTTTGTTTTTATGTTTTGTTTTTTGTTTTTTTATTTGTTTTTTGGTTTTTTTTGCTGTGTTTTGTTTGTTTGTTTTTTTTGTTTTTGTTTTTGTCTTTGTTTTGTTTTGCTTTGTTTTGGTTTTTTGTTTTTGTTTTTGTTTTTTTTTTCGATAACAAAATTATTTCTGAAATGAAGTCGAATTGAAGTATATATTTTGCTGTTACTATACTTCGTCAATAAGCAAATAGGGAAATAAATACAGAAATTTGGTCCTACATATGGTACACATATAAAATGAATATGATGTGGTGTTGTGCCTCATCTTTATATATATATGTATCTCTGGTCTTTTCAATAAGGTTCGACATTAGTATATTCACAACCTTTGTAATTATAGTGTCCCAGAAGACCCATCATTCACTTCACTCCATTTGTGGGCTTTACTCAATTCATAGATATTAACATGATACATCAGGAGCCCATTCAGCCTCACGTGCGGGGAGAGAGAGAGAGGCAGACAGACAGACAGACAGACAGACAGACAGACAGACAGACAGACAGACAGACAGACAGACTCATTCAGCCCCACTTGGCCCAAACATCAATTTACACAAGTTTGGATAATAGCCTTTAATAACAACCATGGGAACACTGCATTTGTATTTTTACTCTCCACAATACTCATTTCATAATTGTAAAATCATAGAAAAAATAATCACAATATGATTATCATCAGGTAAGTGAAAATACTTTGAAGGACCCCAAAATGTCCATTTCACGCACATCTTGTCTTTGGCAAGAGTGTAAGATTTAAAATCATGTACAGAAGTAGATGTGTCTTGTGAAACTTTCACTCAATAATAAGGAACAGTTATTGTCAGCATTGTCATATTCATTGAATTGCAGGTAGGCAAAGGTTGGTTGGTTTATTCGTTTTCAGCACTATTATGTATAATAAAACAATTGAAGTGCATTGTTACTTCAGGAATAAAGACATACTGTTGAATGAAGGACAATTTTTGTTATACATTCATCACGTCAATTTTAAGAAAATCTTACATTTTAATCCTTAATTTTACATATATCCCCTCTAAAGCTGAAATAATGGGCTATTCTGAAGGTTCCGGTACACTTCCACGTGGTATTTCATATCAGAATTAAGAAATTACCAGAGTACGGACTTTATGGTACTTCACTTTTTTATCATGATTGTACCTACAGCAGATGACAGGAGTCGGCCAGCGACCAATGGCCAGGCGCCATGGTGGTCACTTGAAAAGCTTCTGGTAATGGTTGTTGATCACAGGCAGTGCTGCAAACACAATTTGTTTTTGTGGCTTAATGGGATCAATTAGAACTCAAAGTTTGACATGATTTGTTTTGCAAGACACCCAGAAGGACATGAAAAGGAAAATATGTGTCTGTATTTAGTGGATCCAGCAGTAACATAATCAGTAAGTGACCTCTCCCTTGTCATCAGCGGCTCCTCTGTAGTACCAAAATTCGAGCAGGAAACATATGTATGAACCAATTTACACTCTATAGTGACACCAGATAGCTTTAATCTATATCAGTTAACAGTCTCTAAGTCACTGGGGGCCTGGTGACGCCTGTCATTCAACAATCTAGGTTGGCTGGGTGATTTGACATGCCCCACTTGCATCCAAACCTGTGGGTTTACTTGTGGTCTATCCCTGGACATTTATACATATGTATATAAAGGTAAGGGAATGGCCTGTCAATTTGAGGTGACTGATCTGGTGTAGGAGCAATGGACTCACCTGTAACTTAATTCAAATGCACGGGAAGCCCCCCCCCCCAGCCTGATTTTGTCTTCGTAGATTAGCCACATACCTAATTACACTAGAATTCTTATCCAAACAATCTGTTCATTTGACAGAACTGTTCTTTGGCAACATTACAAACACAACTGGAAAATGATAGGGTGAACCTTGACAGTGAATTCTGGCAGTTGAAAGTGACCACGTATTAGCGGCTGTGAGATGCCATACCAGCCACATGCCACAAAAGAAATAACAGCTACTAGTGAAACCAGAACGAGGCTGAGTTTGACCTACATAGTCCAATTAGTGATAAACCGCTCAATGGATGAACATGACGCCAACAACTGGTAATTTCAAGGCATTGTATTTCCATTTTTTGGGTTATGCTCACACTGGAAAAGTCCCATTAATTTTTTTACAATATATTCTGTTGACAAATTAACCTTCCGTTAACACTAATCACACATATATTTTGGATACTACTTCGTGAAAATATACAATAGGGACTAGCCCACCGGCTTGGCTGCCATTTTAAAAATCGTGGATTCCGCACCCAATGGTTTGTAATAAGGATAGTGTTGGGACGATATTGGGGTCTTTACAATATAATTAGGAAACCAAACGTATATATTTTGCAAATATTTCAGAGCATAAATGATCATATGATATATGCTGTGGCCGAGATTCACTTTGATATCCATATCGAATGCATTTTTTGCGACTGTCCTGTAATGCAATGCACTATGCTCAAAATGGCGCTCACCAATGTGCATGATTTTCTGGCTCAAGGTATTGTGTTGCATTTAGATTTGTAACTAACGATGACAACTGCTTCAGACACAACCAAGCAGGCACATTAAAGTTAAGATAGTAAGTCATGTGTTGAAAGTAGTTTAACGATCATTTACCATGGTAACTCAGAGATCGGAGACGTGGAACCTAATAGACAAATATTACGATAATGATCACCGAATAACCGGGGCTTTGCTGTTTCACCGAACAACCATGGCTATGGCAGCTATGCTGTTTTCCCAGCCCAAGTTAACCCTCCAGACAAATTGAAATAAAATGCTGTGTTTGAGTTGACTGTCCTGCAAAATAACGACACACGATGGCCACTTTTTCGATAAAATCTTTCAGCCAGTGTTGATCAAATTTTATAGGATTTTTTTTTTTTTAAATGTTTTATAAATTTAGTTAGGTTCGAGCCTTTTCAGTAGGGTGCGGTCGGGTTACCTGAACCATATATACATACATATATATATATATATATATATATATATATATATATATATATATATATATATACATATATATATATATATATATATATATATATATATATATATATATATATACATGTATATTTTGTTAGGCCTTCGGTAGCTTAAACATGCGTTGAAACTTATTTCAAAGGGATGTTCTTTCCCCTTTGACACATTGCCACATTTGACGTCCGATTAATTGTTACCTGGGCACAGCCAGAGGTACTTGGTTAACTTAAAGGCGCAAGACCTGCATACCACGGAAACTGAAAAGATGTATGCAACATGGGACTAAACCATTTATGCATCAATTCGTATTTGCCCATACAATTCCCTGGTTATCACCTTTTCTATGGTTGTATTTATTATATTGTGTCAAATAATATGTCACACGCCATTTGATTACATTCCCTTGTCATTTTATGGAAGCTGTCGTAGTGTGTGTTGGACAGAGCGGTGTCAGTCTTCAACACACAGATGATCATGAGGAGACGATTTCAGTTTCCGGTGTTATAAAATAGGATCCAGCTTTCATCACTTGTATTGACACGACGTATTGTCTGAAAATTATACAATTTCCCATCCTATTGTGCGTAGAAAAATATAATGGCGTCATTTACACTTAGAATTTGTCTATCATTTGTCATTATACAAGGTGTTTGGTCATTTCTGCTTCTATTGTGCGGCAAGTGGCATAGGATTTGCACCATTCTGTTGAGAGAAGAAAATCGGGAAACAAGGAATGGAGAGTAAAATGTCGACCTCATACTTCCCATAAATTCACTCAAACTACTACCAGATATGCAATGTCTAAAATTATGTTAAAATCACTTCATATCCCCAAACAGTATACATTTGTTAAGTTTCAACTGAGAATCCCGAGTTGATTTTTGTTGAATGTATTATTTTACCGCTTAAAGGGAGTAAGGCATGGTGTGGCCAGCTGTGAGCAGAAAAATTCATAATTATAAGCAGAAAATAGGTCTTGCTACCCTCCTGTACTGATAAAGACTATGGAGGTCACGTTGTCAAAACCCACCCTCATGGGAAAGAAGTAGTAGTTCTGCGGTAGAACTAGCTTCAACCATCTGGAATAAAATCTACTAACCACCAACATTTTTGCAGCAGCCTCAGCTGGTCAACATTCCCCAATAAAAAAAGATAACCTAGCCAAGTTTCCTGCGTCCAGCTTTAATGTATATTCTCCTAAACTTCGTTCATTTTGTTCAAGAGCCTTGTAGCTGCCTACACTGCTTTTCAGAGATGTGATCTTGAATCATTACTAAATATTCAAACTCAACAGCTGTTGATATCAAGGGTTGAGAAATGTGAAACCAAGGAGGTAGTCTCCTTGGTGGAACAGATAGTCGTTTTGGTAATCCTGTCACTCATCCTCACTTGATTGTGCCCGGGCCCTGGCTAACCTGACAACCGGGGCCTTGGCACAGAAGGCTGCCCCTTCTGAAGCACCGCTACAGATGCCTACCTCACACGAAACTTCCCCCGCCCCAACCTTCCACTCCAGACACCACCAACAGTGGAAGCAACATATTAAATGCACATACTGCTTCCAAAAGGTGTGGACACCGTTATCATTGTGGCACGAACTGAAGCAGTGAACCCTTCCACGCACACGTGTTCACATATGGCTGGTGACCAGAACCAGCTGGTGGCAAGAATAACGTGATATCCACTGACGTGACTACTGTTTCACTATTGCTTGGTGCACGGAGGTGACAGCTGGGCTCCACCCCGAACGTCCAAAGTGGGCCACTTTTGACCCGGCTGCCGCATTGGCCTTAGATCATGTGACAGTGACGTTCCTATCACTTTGAATACTTAACAGAACCGGTTCAACCAATGAGAAAAATTTACTATTCTTGTTCGTCAGAATTGTTGAACAGAATCAACTGCTTCGGATGCGTGCTAAAAATGTACATCTGTAACCTGTGTTATCCAACATTTGCACGTATACCCAACAACAAATAAGTATTTACCTGAGCGCAGACTCCTGGACGGCGCAAGAGACTGAGGGCGCAAGTCGGAGTCTGACCCAAGTGTACCAGCCTTTGAATTTACCGCTCCAATCACAATAGCACACACAAATCTTCGTTCAGATTCGAACGTTACTCTGCCATCTAGTGTCCTAAGCTAGAACTAGTTTATTGACCAATTTATTTGTTTGTTTGAAGCACGCCATCTGTCGCCGAATATGTATAAAAGAAAACCGAAATGGCGTTACTAGAATGTGTTTGATTGGTTCACTGGTCGGCATATCTAGTTCACTGATTGGTTTGACGTAGAGAGTTGAAATCAGCGCGTGATTCAAATGGTACACTTGGGTCAGACTCCGACTGGCGCCCTCAGTCTCTTGAGCTGTCCAGGAGTCTGCGCTCAGGTAAATAAGTATCTGTAATTTAAATGGTGTTAAAGTGACTTTTGTTCAGAGCAATATACCCTTGCAGTATTCTTCACAAGCATAACAAATCTCGGTCTCCCCCCCAAAATAAGAAGAATTTTGAAAATACTCATTGTTACCTTATAGCACTTTAAGTTATGTATAAATATGACAAATTCCTTTTACTGCACCTCATCATGCACAGATGACTATCTGTAAGTCTCAGGTACTATATTCAAATTTATTTCTTTTTTTATGCCACAAGCTGGAGTATTTGTCAATCTTCCAGAGTTTTATTGTTTCATTTTTTTTAAATCTTAATTTCTCCCCATGAATTAATCATAAAGAAGTAAATTCAGCAGAGTTGCGCACCAGGGGATAGAAACTCATTATGCGTGTAGGTGTCACATAAATGAATTGCACTCCCCAACACAATAATGATGCTACTTGCTTTAAGGTTTCGGTTCAGGATATTTAGAAAAACCGCCCCCTGCCCTAAGGCAGGCAATAATGTGCTCACATAAAGCAGTCGGTGCCGTGGTACATGTGAACTTGTCATTCCACATACTTGGTCTGGTCTGCTGTTTCTTTTGAACAGATTTCTTTCCTGTGCAATCGTGACATTATGCTCGAATAAAATAAGAGATCCTTCGTAAGAGAAACCTCACGAACGGTCACATATAATTACTCAATCCGGTATGTCTCTAATAAAGTTTCCAGTTCAGCGGAGTTTCACAGCAGGCCAGACAGGTCAGTGTGTCTTACATGATGGCATAGTAAGTAGTAGTACACTCTTTTCGTCGATACTATAAAGTGGTTGCAGACGGTTCACGAAACGGATTTCCTTTCTAATTTCTGAGGGAACCCGATTTAAGTGGGGCTACATTCGATTACTTTTCTTCCTTTCGTTCGTTCATTCTTCCTTTCTTCCCTTCTATCTGTCTGCCTTTCTTTATGTAATTATTTATTTGTTGAAGCTCTTCGGAGAATATATGTTAACTGCCGATCTTATAACCATAAACAAAGCCTTTTTAGATATTCAAAGTAACGCTGTCAAAATGTTACATTTGAAGTTCTATTTTCGGAATCGCTTGCAATTTCGGTGACTTAATCAGAATCAGTGTAAAGTATGTAACGAATTCGAGTTGTGAATTTATTGTAGCGCTCCATTAAAGGGTCAACAGGCTGAAGCATTCGAAATGATTCTAAAGTGTACTTATGGACCACACGTTGTCAATTGGTAGAAAAAAAAACGACAATAGAACCATCAGAAATATATTTTACACCGCTCTTCTTCTGAGTTTTGGTACAGTTTGCCATCCTTCCATTCGTGACCCGTCGTTACCTTCCACGTGACGTCATCTGGAGAACCCGGAATTCGCCTGCATATGGACTGATGCCTGTCAACATGGTGAACAGTTTAGGGATGGCCGCGTTTTGGAAACTTATTCCCCGGGCCAGTTAGTCCACAACCACACACAATGATGAAAAGGTGCGTTGCTTGTGGCTGTGCCAATACCCACAAGGAATGATAAAGTCTTTCCCGCTTCTAATAGGATCCAAAACGGAGGCTGTTATGACAGCGGCAAGTGCGGTTGACACGGGCCCCCTTCAATGTGACAGAGAGCAGGATGCTGTGCTCGCACATTTTGTGGAAGAAGAAATGTACGGTCCGTTCTATTGTTATGGTTTTAAAACACTGCCAAAGTTAAAAGAAGACGCTGTGTCAACTGTATTCGCAAGACTTCCAATGACACCTTTGCCAAGACTATATCGACGCCGACCAGAAAATGTACGCTTGAAAATAAATCAATTTACCAAAGTAGTTTTTGTATCTTTGAATTGGATGGGAACTATTAAAGTCCCTTGAAATGTACATGTTTTAACCCAGCCAATGCACATTTTCTATTTATGCAACTGCCTCCCACCCTTACCCCCACTCACAGGTCCATACATTTTGGGATTCCTGTGATAAAAACGTAACAGTTATTCTCTGCATTTTGACGTGTGAAAAAATTCAGAAATGCAGGACGTGATTTTTTAAAAACAGATTTGATCCATTATGACAAAGGAGAGGACAATCGCAGATTGTAAGCGTTGCTAGCGTAGAGAATTTCGCGACAAACTTGTAGCGCATCAAAACATTGTTGAAAGTTAAAACAAATTACTCGATATTAATTGACCACCATATTAACCTTCAAATGTTTTAAGCATCTATTCCTTTTGTTAGGACTACAGGTTTAAAATTTTGACTTATGATGGGTGAAACATCTCCCTGTCAAAATTGAAGTAACTTTCACAAATTCCCAAATACTTGCTTTTAATTTATTCAAAAGTTGAGAACCTGTAGTTGTGCATGCAACACCCAAGACATTCATGTAGAAATACTTTAAATACACCTACCTTGCTGTTTTTCTGACATTTCGTCACCAAAACCTTATATAAGTAAAACAGATGCTGAGCAACCCATATATGTTATTTTTCTTTTTTCGTCGTATAGTCGAGGTGGCCTAGGTGTGGTCTGAACAGGGCTCTTCATGTCTAATGTAAAACTCTAAGTTCATACAGTAAGAAAGTAAGTATTTTCCATTGACTGAAGTGACCTATTTGGCACAGTACAGAACAAAATGCAAAGATTAGTGCAAAGTGCAAAAAATAAAGAATGATATATAGTGACACCTTCAAATGAGATCCTTTACATTCTATCAGGGGCCCTAGAGAGAAGAAGGGACAAAAATCTTGTTGTTTGTGCTGAGACTATCCATTTTGCGCTTTGCACTGTTTGTAAACGAAATAATTTCATTTTACGTACAATTTCGTGCACATCTGTTGCATAATTTCCCCAACCGCAATGTTTTAACACGGTCTCGGTACAGTTTGATCGTCACACAGGACTGGTTTTGGCGAGAAGTAGTTCTGCACAGTATAGTATATACATGTGAAATGAAGTCGCACGAGGTCAATTTTTTTCGCACAACGGACCTCTAATTGGTTATTTGTTCTAATCGGTACGAACAAATCTTCCTTACGCATATACTATCTAGAGGCCTATTTGGCGCAAAGGTTTAAGAATAATTACGCGCATCTTACAGAAGTAAAGTGACCAAATTCCACCATAAGAAGACAGGCATTTTACCCCTAAACATCACCAGTGGGATTTAAAAGGCATAAAGTGACATTTAATCACGGTACCTTGCCAAACGGAGGAGCCGTGAGGGTTTGCAGCAAAGTTGTCTATATTTTCAATCTAATGGACCTACACAAAGGATTTGAATGCCAATTCAATTATAATATTGCGGCTGAACGAATTTTTGGTTTCTTCTCTCTCTTGAGTTGGGGTCTTTGCTTATATATATATGTATATATATATATATATATATATATATAATATATATATAATATATATATATATATATATATATATATATATATATATAGCTCTGAGTGTATTGTCTTGAAATAAAATTCGCCAAAGTAACCAAGTGAAGCGTCATCTGTTGAGTAAACAGGAAGCTACCCAAGGCACATCTGCACCGTGGGAGAAGCCGTCCTGCTCAACGGTTATCTACGAAACTAAATATACATGCACATACACCACTACCCCCTATTATACCACATTAACGGGAACTCACATTGATAAATGCAAAATTAAAAAAAAAATGATACTGAAGAAAGAGCAGCAATGCTATTTCAGAACGAGTTGGTAGACACTGCGCTCCAGCGTTTCAGACGTCCCCCTTGACAGCAAGACAGCTTCCAAAGTTTCATGGCTCATGGCTTCACTCAGCTTGCAAGGTAGACCTTATCGAAGCATGTTAAAATCAATCACTAACAATAAGGCAAGACTTCCATTCAATATCGTATGAGTTTCCGTAGAATATTACGCCATGCCTATGAAATCTCGCCATCATGACTAGATCAAACTGAACTTGAATTCAACTCAGAACATCCGAATTCTATCAGAGGCACGAGGTATACCCGTTTCTGAGCACCTCCTGACACAGGTATTTCAGCAGTCGAGTTTACCCCTGTTGTAACTTTTAAAAGGGACGTCACCAGTATGTTTATTACTTTAAATGGTTACAAAAGGACGACAGAAGCATTATTTCAGATCAAGGTATCAAATATCTGTTTTAGCGGAAGTGAATGAGATAATATGGATTTAAAGTGGCGACTTCCGTAACGGGCTACGTTTTCGCCAATCATTTCAGAATATCCTTCAGTGAAAAATCTTTGTCTTTAAATATATTGAAATTGAACTATTATCGCATCACAAATCTCCCACAAAGTGCACGAATTCCCATCTCTCTCCTCTCTCTCATCTCTCTCTCTCTCTCTCTCTCTCTCTCTCTCTCTCTCTCTCTCTCTCTCTCTCTCTCTCTCTCTCTCTCTCTCTCTCCTCTCTCTCTCTCTCTCTCTCTCTCTCTCTCTCTCTCTCTCTCTCTCTCTCTCTCTCTCTCTCTCTCTCTCTCTCGTTACCTATACACACGTGTACGTGGTGTGTTTTTCAACACAACACACCCATGGATGACCCCACAGAAACGCAGGCAACATCAATATAGACAGGGCGTGATATAATTTGATTTTAGTTCTTTAAAAACATTTCCGGCTCAACTCGTCGGAAAGACCTTGGATGTAAATTGCCGTCTGACTTAGAAGTTTGTACTTAAATTCTCGTTACAAGAATACATTTCGCTGAGATTTGCATGCAAGACCATTCATGATGGCAAGCCCCAAGGTCAATGACTTTCCTCGGAGCGGGTTGGGCACAAGGTAAGCTATTGACTCGGCCGTACTCTTACCAGGAATGGGTTAATGTCTCCCGATCTCACACACAAAGTTACCAAATGTATCAGTACTGCAAAAAGCCTTTCAGTCCAGTCCATAAATCGGCTCTAATTAGGTCACTCTGTCCGTACATGTGCTCACGTTTAATTCAATCACTCTACCAAGCGCCATTTATACATTTCCTTATAATGCACATGTCAACAAACCGTCACATATCATCAAGAGGAACACTTATTAGCAGCGGAAATCAAATCACCGCTTATTTACTCTTGTTTGCCATTCGTCATTTGACATGGGTCGCTGTCTTAATAGTAACGAAGAGGGGACGAAGTGCTGTGTAGCAATAGAAGATGTTAGTCCGATTTCTGTACTCAAATCAAATTCGAAGATGTTACTATAATGGTTTGTCACTTCGTTAGCTAATGCGCATGTGTAGGGTAAAACCGCCAAGTACTAAAACAAGCGTCAGACGACATATAATCAGATCAATATGTAGCCAAGATGTCTCAAAGGTATGCGGTTCATTGGTCGGCAAAGGTGCACTTGGAAAGAGCTCTTCAACTTCTCAGGGGAATTGGACACCCATATGACCCTTACAGATGAATGATTTCGGCCCTTTCATTAGGCAGCTGATTTTACTGTTGACTTTGCGGCCTGCATAATAGTCTGTACGTTGTCTTGAAACAACATGCCCCGTCACTATTTATTCCCAAAAATTAAAAACAAAAACTGAAAATGACATAAAAAAGTGCATTGCAAAAAATGAAAATGACATAAAAAGTGCATTGCACACCTGATATTATAATATGCCAGGCGAGTGCACATTAACACTTAAATCTCCAGATTCATAAATGTTCAAAACATACATAAAACAAGATTACTTTTTTATTTATACTTTCATGACTAGTAACAAGATTAAAGCAACTGCGTCAAGATCTATTTCAGACATCAGTGAACACTATGCTGATGTGTCCATTGGAGGGACGGCGGTACACGTGATTTACTTACAGAGCTACGCGTGGGTAGGATGCTTTCAATAAATATGCAGTCACAAAGATGGGCAAACATAGAAAAATGGACATCCGGGAAGAAATATAAATGTTCCGCAGGAGGGGCTTCACATATGTTGTTCCAACTGGCCTTCCATTTAAGCAGTTTCAAGCAAAACTGATTAAGCTCCATGCAAACGGCATCTACGTAGGCTTCATCAATTATTATTATTATTATTATTATTATTATTATTATTATTATTATTATTATTATTATTATTATTATTATTATTATTATTATTATTATTATTGTTATCGTTATCGTTATCGTTATCGTTATCGTTATCGTTATCGTTATCATTATTATTATTATTATTATTATTATTATTATTATTATTATTATTATCATTATTATTATTTGTTCAATGTAGGTTTGCTGACAAAAGAAAAGAAAACAAAAAAAACATAACAATTAGTACGCGCCAAATTTGCTTCCAGGTGGCCATCACGTGTCTCACAGACCTTTCTCCCTACCCTTGCTGTTGTGCAGAGATGAGCTTGTGCTTCCTGGGATGTCCTTAGTGTTGATAGTATATCTTGCAAACTTAGACAAGACGCCTCATATTTGGAAATGCCATATTTGATCAGGACAAAATTTAGTGAATTACACATGGATGAACGATTTCCTGTCATAATCATTTTGAACGCTGTGTTAATGATCGCATTTTTTGCTGTGATAAAGATTACAAAACTTAAGAAAAGGTTTATGTAAATTGTGCTTCAATATCGTATTCATTGCAAATGAGATGCAGTAAATTCCTGTCATATCCGTCTGAAAGTTTCCATACCCTTCTAACTGTGTTCCACCATGCGATATAAAACAAATGAACGTCTCTGTCAGGTACGTAACGCAGCCTGAAGCCATATAACGGCATACAGTAAGTTTTAAAGAGGTCATATCTTCTTGCAGAATATAGTGTTTAAATTGAGCCATCAGGATACGGACTTCGCCATATATGTGCCAATACGGTACTGATATGCATATACATGTAGTTTTTGAGATATGTGCAGAAATTAGAATGCTGGGAAATAACATCAAAATAGGATTTCTTCCATAAGTGCGTTTCTGTTTTATGTTTTTGTAATCTATTGCTTAACTCGGATCTGCATCAAAGGCACATTGAACGATAGTTTTCCCCGAGAATGTAACCACTTTAACGATAGGCAGACAGGGTCGAGACACATAGAATCGCCCAGGCGTTTTTAATACGTCATTGGCTTTTCCACACGGAGACCAACAAGGCGTACCACTTAATTTACAATGACGCGAAGTCCGTCATGAGGACCCTTCTTGATTCCTATTCTTCCTTGGCATGCCAATATCTTTACATAGCAAGTGTATGCTGCATTTTGCTTGTTTTTCCGTCAACAGCAACTTTATACAACCACTGCTGATCAATCCTGTACAACCTCGTGCATAATCACAAAGAAAAAAAACTGAACAGAAATGCACAAATGTCATTTCAGCAGTGGTATGTCACTGTTTAAAACCATTCTCCACATCTTTCATGACTCTTAGGCACAACTCCTCTTCATATGTGAGGGTAGCACACTGTACGCCAACGGGCAAGCCTTCGCTACCTTTTGAATCCTGCAACAAATCACACAACCACGATGTCTTATTTATAGCATGCAGCCCCACAATTTAAGGTGCATTTGATATTAAATCGAAGTAAGAAATCAATAAAAAGAGAAATAAAATGCTACAGAAAGGAATCTTCAAAGTGGAAAGACTGGCCCATACAATTTCTTAAAATCAGGCTACTTTATTATCACAAAAGTAAGATGAAACCATCAATTGCATTAAATGTGAATAACATAAAACACAATTCAACAATACTGTTTTAAAATTATAGTACCATAAACGATCGTAAAAGCAGACATTACCATACTTCAACATTAAGGATACAGCATTAACAAGGAGTGACGACCATTCGGTTGCAAAAAACTACTACTACTACTACTACTGTCATTATTATTTAATAGCATGAAAACAAAACAAATAGTGGAAAATGTATTACCTGGCGTGCAAAATTGTACAGGTCGTCAGCGACAGGTCCTCCTTGGGTAAGTCTTTCGATGTCTTCCTTAGTTACCTTGGTAACTGGAACCACTCCCGAGGGACAGTTGGCTAAGTTAAAAGTCACTAGGTAGGTACCCGATCCTGCAGAATATAAAGACGTCTACCTGTATTCTTTACGAAACTCTGCGTTTACAACACACGGCTGTGACCGGTCATCCCAGACAATGCCACAGATGTGACAGAAACAAAATTACTTGGCTCAGAGCATATGGGCATCCAGTACCCTCAAATGTGTACAAATAGTTCATTCACACGAAAAAAAAATAGCAAATTTATTTAAGATAAGATAACGTCAAAGCCGATATATATATATATATATTAGATTGCTTTTAACACGATGGTGGTTACCTTTGCCGGGTCAATAAAACTAACGAGGAATTTGAATCTGGAACCATTATAACAATATAGATAAACACGTTTTTTATGACAATCAGGTGGGAAATGTCGATGAAGCCAAAAGACGGCCCCACTCACGCCACAGCTTGCCCTGGTAGTTCAGATTAGTGGCTGGGTATGGGTACGGGGGACAAATGACGGCATCCAGTGAATGTGCTCTCCACGCTTCCAAAAACTCGTTTCTGTAACCCTGCATGAACAAAACTTACACAATTAATAAGGGATTGCATCACACATTGGTAATCCAGAACAATAAAAAAAAATAAGAAGAATAATTGCTAACGATGTTCCAATGATTTCAAAATACCCAGAAAATTGATGGATGGAACAAAAGAGAAAATGAATGGATTGGTATATTGACATTTTCAGACAAGATTGTTTGAGCGAATAAACCTGCTCATGAACAGCCAAGCTTTCAATTGATCTTCTGTCGACTTAAAATTTTTAATGTCTGACAACTCTGATTGTACTTTGCATTGAAACTGTGCAAATAATTAGACTGGTCAATGGCCTAGTTCTGGAATTAAATCCTTTTTGTGTGTTGACGTATTTCTAAGAGTTTGAAGTGGGCTTCTCTCTCCTTTCATGTTATCATCAAATATAAATATCACGGAACGCACTAATCCAAGCACTTGATACTAATAAAAACGCTTGCTATATTTAGAAATAGGTAATATATAACGAAAGGCCTCGCAAACATTCAAATTAATTGAACTAAATCAACTATTTTGCAATGCGTGTTGTGATTTACATTCAAAACATAAAATTGAGATGAAACCATGTTTCCGGAATCACATTTTTGCCAAAAGTACCCGATATTTGCGATATAATATAATATGAAAGAATAATACCTACATCAATGTCAGCTACCAATTTCCACCATGCTGCAGTTGACCTAACAAGTTAAAACAAGACAGTGACCTTACATGTAGAAACTGCCTGTCACAAAGATAAATACGGGTGAGGTAATATGACATTGGCCTTGACCATGTAGCACTAAGATATCATTACAATGAAGGTGAATCTGAAATATTTGCGATCCAGCTGCAGAATGTGTGTTGGGGGGGGGGGGCAAATAATTTTGAATTTGGCTACGTTGCCCTGTGACCTTAGGAATAAGGTCATGCTCACTTCTATGCAGCTTTGCCTCCATACAGGCTTACATTTAATGACAATACCAAGGTACAGCTCAAATAAATCTTCACGTACATTGTAGTACCAAAATAAAGCAACGTTGTTGAACGAAATTAGAGAAAAGCCACCCAAGTGATATCCCAAACTATCATTAACAGCCATGTTCGAGATCCTACCCCAAACACTTTTCAAGCTATCAAGTATACAGGTTACAGACCACAGTCGTGATTGGCTGGTTGCGCAACCCAACGGATATAGTCCGTAATTGTGAAAATACTGTGCTTTTAGCATGATGTAGCTTCTGTTTCAATAAAGTTAGCTAAGTCAGGTTTGCTGCATCACAGAGTTGCTTCATTGGTGGTCATATAGATGCACTGTCTTCGAGGCCAGGTGGGAACTTTATGGTGGGGGAAGGACAATGATGTGACCCTGGCAAGAGCACAGTCCATACACCTGTATAAAGCTGACATCCAGGTGTTGTTACGTATTTCAATTATCACAAATTAACGAGCTGGGAATTATATGACGAAAATCCGTCCGTGTTTTCCTGTCATTTTTATCTGATAAATGCCGTTCACGGAATTTTATGATACCAAAATGCGGATTTTTTAGACTGAAAAATGCTAATATGAAAAATAGAAGAATTTATAACTGTGCTCTGTGGCCTACAGCAACATCAACCTGCGTGACCCTGTAAATCTGACCTTTGGACCTAAGAATTGTCCCAAGTTCACTTGTATGGCAGCATCGCCTGGTCGTATTGTGGACCATCTTTACATACAATACCAAAGCTCTAGCTTAATCAGCTTCTGGGGTATACTACCCTAACAATACAATTCACTAATGTAGGACTGCAGCCTCAGAAATTATATTAATCCATGTTAAGTCTTAGCTTGGTCCTGTTAAAAGGTCTGTCATCAAGCCTTTGCACAACTAAAAAGCTAAATCTTGCCATATAGTATCTTTGAATAATTGTTTTAGGCCACAAATGGGAACAAAAATTAGAACAGTGATGACCTAGCGGTGTCCTGTATCAATACAAAGCAATTCCTCAAACAATCTCTTTGAACTCTGTTTAATTTTTTTTTTCAATGAACTTTTTTTCATTAGGAATCATCAAAAAATAATGGAAAAAGGTCCAGGGTGCTTTTGCAGGAGTACTTAAAAATTATCAACCATTAGTGCCTCGAAGTCATCTACTAATTTTCAACATTTTTACCCTATCTGACTTTACGCAATAAACTAGGCTCTCTGAACACAAGTTTTAAAAGACAACACAATACCAACTCAGGGATACCCTGAAGTTAAGCACACATCCCATAATCAATCCAAAAGTCCAGTCTGCAGCCGCAAAGCAACATTAGTACGGGCTCTCAATAGGACCATTTTTTATTTGTTTTTTTTATTTATTTATTTTTTTTTTATTATTGGTACACACATTACATCCAGCAAACTTGCACCAGAAATGTTTCTGTTAAAAAAATATATCGGGGATATCTAGCGAACGGTTAATTAAATCTTCAAAGAAAGCTTTCAATACCCTGTCCCTTCGTATGCCTTGATCCATTTGGCCAACCTGGGGTTCTGAAAGCAAAGAAAGCATCTTGATTGATTATCCAAACCGAAAAAAAATCTAATAACGTTTTCATATAAATATTAATCTCATTGATGGTTAGTCCGCATTCGGCAAAATAGACTACAAACTATTCAGTTTAGAAGTTGCCACTCAGGCTAGCTATACTCCTCACCCTGACCTTTCAAAAGGATAACTGTTCCTTTGGTCTCTGACAAGACATCTGGTGCTATTTCGATAAAAATTGATGTGCTCTGAGTGAACATCTCGATACTAGATCCCTCTTCTTCGCAACCCGATCTTCCATTCAAGTATCATCATGACTACACTTGCAGAGACCACACGAGAGCATAAGAATAGCCCAGAAAAACAGCTTTCTTCGGTGGGAACTAGTCCGTCAAAACTTAGCCCCAAAAGAGTTAATGAACTTTTCCAACAGTCAAATGCGATAAAGCCAATGTATACCTAGTAATTTAGGCATCCCTGCTGTACTGTCTGCAAACAGTGCAAAACGTCGGGAATTGCTTCATGAGCTCGGCCTATTTGTGAAGGAAAAGGGATTACGAGGCCCATAAAACATAAAACATAGAGCATCCGTTCACATTTTCGTTTCAGTTTTTCAGGGGACTTGCTGCTATACATCTCAGGAAAACATACCTGAGCAGAATCAGCTTATTATTTAACGGCGACTGCAAACTACTCCCGCGTAACAAGAACACCAGTAGTAGTGCACAACTAGCATGTGTTAGCCCAAAAAAAGATTAAGATTGCTAACTGCTACATATTCTGAGAAACAGGCCGCAAAGGGCCTGCCAGAGCTAAGTGTTATTTGGTAACTAATCAGGAAAGGAAAATAATTGGCCAAATAAAACAATACTATGACATACCTATAATGCGAGTGCTATTTGCCACGTGCAAGTGAAATGGTTGCCTCCTGAACAGCCCCCAGTCGCTATATGCTTCTGATGTTGGTGCTCTTCCCAGGAGCGCCAACATCAGAAAAATGGCGACTAGAGGTTGCTTAGGTGGTAAGTCAAATGGCTACCTGTTGTAATTTCTGAGAAAGTCAGAGGGTGCTCAGTGGACATTGCAGGATAGTTAAAGAAGTGGGATAGAAAATATCTTAAGGCATCTTCGAATTCACTATGCAAGGCACCCCCAGCTGCCATAAAAAGGTCATAAAGGTGTGTGTCTGCTTGTAAAATAAGAAGCATGGACGGACGGAGGGTTTCTGTTCCCACATTTTTTCACCACTTGATGGGCAAGGGATTTGACAGAAATGCCCAAAAAATTTTAAGTTTTTTTAAACAAACATTTTTTTCACTTTTTCAAAAGTAATCATGGAATTTTGAAAACAAACAATGTGAACCCATGCATATCTGTTCACACATTTTGAAAAGCGAAGGACATGTTGAGTCAGGTGGCACACATGCACAATGACCCCTCCATGTACCTGAATGGCAGAACGATTAACCCCATTGCTTCAAATCTGACAGACGAGGAAGCCCAAAGTGCAACAAAGGGTACGCAGGTCAAAGGGAAAACGCGTGTATTGAGTTATGTACCGTAACAGCGAAAATGCCATAAATTCTACAGTTTTGTTGTTCCCCGCTCTTGGGATTGGCAGCTTTACGCATAGAATGGCTGTTCTATCCACCTGTCTGTCTGAAGAACATTTTAGGCTACAATATTCGCACGTACAACACATGTAGTTCCGTGCACAGGTAATACAGAAAGAACTGTAAAAGATAAAGAAAGTACGATTGACCTGACCCATTTGCTAGTTCAAATATTCAATAGTCACGATTATTTTAAAACATCCAGTTTGGTGTTTCAAAAAACCAGTGGAACTTGAGTGAATGAATGCAGCACCAAAGGTTTGAGGCATTGTATAGTTTTCGGTAGTAATCTTGGTCTTTGTCTTTGCCTAATATCTAGCCAAGACAAAGAGCCCCTATTCAGAGAGACATGGTCGGGTATAGGCCCCGAAACATGTTCTTTGTAGTTACCTGCTGAAGACGCTTTAATTCAGTTGGGATAATACAGCCTGTGTCAACATTCCACAGGGGAATGTGTGAAAAATGGAAAATAGTACTTCCATATTCATATAGGTTAGACAGGGACAGGTTAGCTTGTGGAGAGTAAAGAGTTCGGACTGCTGAATAGGGTTATAACTATTAATACACGCAAATACAACGCTACTGGAGTAAGAAATATTGCTGATGCATATTGGTCCATCTCGCTTAATCTGAAGCAGCAGAGTACCATCCAATACGTAAATAATCAGTAAACTCTGCACATTGACGTCACTCCAGAGAAGCATCCATTGAAGAATGTGTTTGACACCTTTTGTGACTTGACCTATTTTCAAGGTCGCCGGGGCAACAAACGTGCTAATTTTACGGGCTTCGGCTTTAACTGTAATCGTCTATTCATACTGAACAGATGTATTTACGCCGTACACGCCTAGGCACCTGATGACCCCTGACGGACCAACCAATTATCCCGGCAAAATAAAACAAACAAACAAACAAAATGAAAACACATGCTGACAAAAAAATGTGGCTAGAAACATGAACTGTGATGACAAGCATTGTAATATACGTTTCATTTCATAGTAGCTAATACGTTATCATCTCGCAGGCACACTTGCTTTCCCGCAAAAAGTCGCCATATCATACCCGCAATGAGTGATAAAGGTAGCCTTAATTTGGAAAGCGTGGTGGTGTGTCCTTTAATGCATCTAGCCTCTTCTCCTGCGCATGATATAATAGGTGAGGTCATAATCACCAATTATCTGTGTACTTGGCTGAATACACAATCCCATACACCGACTTTTTCATGGCTAGAGATGTGTATTCCTATTATATTGCATGTTAAATTAACCTCACATAAATCGACTAATTTTAATGCTGCAAGAATAAAATTTATGTCAACATTTCAGCTGTGTACATAATTTTGCCACACAAATTTTGCTGTTTTTGCAACGAGTGGTTTTAAAGTTATTAAGCGGTAAATTACAATGAAAAGTAATGGGAATACACAATTATAGCCCTGAATGACTGAAATGCCCTCGACAGGAGAGCAGTGGAAGTTTCTGTTCTTGCTCAGCCCTATTCATAGCTCAGTAATCGCTGCCAACAATGACAAGTAACCAGACAAGGATGATGTTGGGATACTAAGCTCACTATTCGGCGCATGGATTCTTGCGCATGCCAAAATGTAATATGCCAAACACACATGTGCTGGATGACTTTGCTGCAATACGTATATCAATGGTGGTACCTAGCTTTCAATCGAAGAATCAGATAATCTAAGATAAGATATCGCAATGACGCTGACCGTGGGTCTAAACTTTTCATTTTGTACAAAGCTAAATCAATACCTGCGCAGTTAGCGAAATAGATTTGTTCAATTAAATGTTCTGTATACGACAGGTGATTTTAAAAGTATGGTAACTTACTCAATCAAACTTTTTCAAAGCTCAATTTGTAACAAAGAGCCAGGAGTGGGTCTACATAAGATAAGCTGAATCACATCCTGAATGAGCCCATTAGTCGGGTACAAAGGCCTGCCTCAGTTTCCCCAAACTCAAGGCTCAAGACTCATATCAAATTTATTTGACATGATCAAATAACAATATCAAGGAGTGGGACAATATTCATGTAATTGTAGATTATGAATTCAGTATACCCGTAATTGACACGTGTGCATGTAACCGGTATTTGCAATCTCTTGCCAGGATAACTCCAGCTAAGGGTTGTGATCTGCTGTCGCTGGAGATACTTAAAAGAAAAAGTCTAGATAATATAGGATAACACCTGGTTTAAGTATAACAAATCCAATAAAGGTTGCCAAGACAGAAAGGTAAGATGCATACATATGAAACCATCTTAGAATCTGGCCATTCACTTACGTCGCTGTTTTTGGTGGGTGAATAACCCAAAACATGCATACATTTCCATAAGCGGCGACATTTTACGTCAACATTGATGCGCTGTACAAGTAATGTTATTCCGTTTAAAAAAATTGGGTCATCACGTGTGCAAACCAGGAAACAAGTTAAAAAGTTTGCCACTGTTCAAGTATCCGTGCACCGAAGGCAACGAGATCAGGTGCTCTGGCGACACAAGCTGTGTCTTGAGAATATGGAACTTTGTCCACCTACAAAGAACACGTTTACAATCTACTGGCAGTCCGTGTCACTGTCTGACTCAATGGTGGGTTTACAAGTACGTCCCCGCAGAGGAACAGAACGGTTATTGTAATTATTTATATATACATTTGTGATTGTGCAATCACGAAATAGGCCACTTCCTGTGTTTGCTGGTAGAACGCTTGAATGAACCTGGGGAAGCAGTTTCAACGATAGTCTATCGATGGCCTTAGTGTATAGTGGGCCTACTGGTACTGCTGATGTCAACAGCAGTCGGCAAGGTGTCGGACTTCTGCCTGGGAAAGCAGTAGGATGAGAAGCTGGCGCTGGTGGAGAGCGGACTGGGCAAGTATATTTGACGGCCGGCCAGCGAGGATGTGCCAAATGTTCCACAGGGTGCTGCTCAATGGATATTTCACTGTAATTATTAACCGCAGCACCACGCCATTTTGTTTGCTTGTCATCAATGTCGTCTGCATTTCACAGATTTTTATTGATGAAATTTCATAGTGGTCACGTGACTACTATATTTATAATATTGAAAGTAGTCCCTCAAATACAATATTATTGGATGGTCTTTATATCGTGCTAAACAATCAGATTGCCGAAAAACCTTGTCCTTAAATAGTTAATTGAAAATTTTGGCCTGCACCGATAAATGACTGTGTTTGTTATTAGGTATATCAAAAAAGATTATCAACAGTTGGAAGTGATGTTAACTGCCAGGGATATAAATTGTTAAACGTGCATTAAAATATTTACATCGGTGAAATTTGAAAAATTGTGAAGAAACGGCAACACATATATTCAACCTGTGAACGATGATAAAAGAAAATATCAAACAGAAAGAAATACTTTATCATGCATACATACACATGTATTTATGTATGTATATATATATATGTATATATATATATATATATATATATATATATATATATATATATATATATATATATATATATATATATAGGTTAAGATTTAGATTAGTTTGCACCTTGTATTAAGACTATACTTCAGAACTTAAGTATGGCGTGCCACTGTCTGTTGCCACCTTGTCACTAAGCAGGCGCTGAGATCGAAGTCATATCGCCAGCCGATAGGCGAGCGATCTCACGGAGTCTCACCGCCTCCTGAGTGATACATTGGCAACAATCAATATCACGCCATAATCAATTCCTACTATAATATGGTTTCAAGTGCAACAAATTTAACGCAAAGAAGGTATAACTGACCTATTTTTACCCGTTATCATCGCTTTGGTTCTGCCGTTCCCGTTTGCCTGCGTATTCCCTCTACTGCAAAATTTACCGTTTTGGAGACAAGCGGGACCCTATTTGGGTGGTCGTAGGTGTGAAGATTGTAATGGTTTAATTACAACCTTCCAAACATGCCTAGCCTTAAAATATTTATTAAGAAAAAAAAAACAGAAAAAAAAGAGACTGAAGTATAACATAGTTATATCTTACGCCTACATTTGGCTATACTGCAGCTGTAGGCCTAGAGCTTTTTGGAAGCTTTTTGGAACATGGAAAAACCTTCTAGGGCACCACCAAACTAACGATGTCCAACGCATGTGATTGGCAGAATGAGGTCATGTGACAAATCATTTATCACGGTGTAAAGTGAACGACGATGGCAAGCAGGCAAATTTGCCGTGTGTTGGGCAACTTTCGAAATAGTTCGTGTGCTATTTGAATTATTTTTACGAGGCAAAGGTTTCTTAAGTGCCAGGCCCAAGCAACAGCTATGAAAGTACTTAGCAAAATTCATTTTGGGTATGGAGCAGGAGGAATTGAATGCCGTGGCATAGGTATGCCTCTACTATTCACTGATACTGTGTCTTGACACTGGTTCAGTGGTTGCAGTCATCTGGAAGAGTACTTACCAGGTGTGTCTATGAATGCACTTGCATCGACTTGTCATTACATGTATGAAGATCATTGGAATAATAATTGTGGAGTAATGGTATGATAAGGTTTGTACCTTTACTACATTTGGTTGTCGCAGCACTGGCGACAAGTGCTGATAGTGAGTAGATATGTACTTGAATTACCGAGCCATCTTTCATGAAAGATATTTTGCGAACATATCCTGTAATCACTTTATAAATGGAACTAACCGATCATACAATTTTAATTAATCAACTAGAACACACTGATTTTCCAACAGAAAATCAAATGTCTCCCGGTGGAACACTTACGTCTCTGAATAAGCTACAGGTGATAACAAATTACAAATGACCAAGTTTGCTTGAAAATTACAATCCTATTTTAGCTTTCACCTATAGATACATTACTCAAGCAATTTTCATCAAGTTCTTCAAGACTTACTGCAGAGAAACCAATTTCACATAAATGACCCTGTGACCTTGAAAATTCGGTCAAGGTCACCCAAATACAATCCCAACCTTGGTCTTACCTTGATACATAATCCTACCATGTTTCATCAAATTCCATCACGTTCCTCATGACTTATCGCACGGAATCCAATTTCACATAAGTGACCCTGTGACCTTGAGAATTCGCTCAAGGTCATCCAAATACAATCCCAAGCTGGGTCTTGCTAAGATACATAATCCTACCAAGTTTCATCAAATTCCATCACGTTTTTCATGACTTAGCGCACGGAAACCAATTTCACATAAGTGACCCTGTGACCTTGAGAATTCGCTCAAGGTCATCCAAATACAATCCCAACCTAGGTCTTGCCAAGATACATAATCCTATCTAGTTGCATCAAATTCCATCCTGTTCTTCATGACTTATCGAACAGAAACCAATTTCACATAAGTGACCCTGTGACCTTGAAAATTAGGTCATGGTCACCCAAATACAATCCCAACCTAGGTCTTGCCTAGTTTCATCAAATTCCATCAAGTTCTTCAAGACTTATCGCACAGAAACCAATTTCACATAAGTGACTCTGTGACCTTGAGAATTCGCTCAAGGTCATCCAAATACAATCCCAACCTAGGTCTTGCCGAGATACATTATCCTACCAAGTTTCAACAAATTCCATCAAGTTCTTCATGACTTATCGCACAGAAACCAATTTCACATAAGTTACCCTGTGACCTTGAAAATTAGGTCAAGGTCACCCAAATACAATCCCAACCTAGGTCTTGCCTAGATACATAATCCTATCAAGTTTCATTAAATTCCATCCTGTTCTCTCTGACTTATCGCACGGAAACAAATTTCACATAAGTGACCATTGACCTTGAAAATTAGGTCAAGGTCACCTAAATACAATCCCAACCTAGGTCTTACCTAGATACATAATCCTACCAAGTTTCATCAAATTCTGTCAAGTCCTTCAAGACTTATCGCACGGAAACCAAGTGTTGAAGAACCTGAACAACAACAACAACAACAACAAGCGGAAGAAACAGGCACTAAAACAATATGTCCCCCGGCTTCCATCGGGAGACATAATTAATGATGGTGAAATGTAAATCCAGGGCTCATGTGGGATGGTAATTCAAGTATAACGAAAAGAAGAGTCACTGTGAAATATCAAATGCTATATCACAGCAAACAAAGCGTTATATCACGGTAGCCTCGTTTCTACTTTTACACAATTATGGACTTTTCAGTGGATAGACATGCTGTGATATCGACCAGAAAAACACAGATCCCTGACCGAAATTTTGACCTGTTGCACCAAGATTGCTCAACAGAAAAGGAACAGCGGACTTGAAAAAAATGTAGATAACTGTACACACTTATGTAGATCCCTTGGTCTAATATGTATTTATTTTAATCACGAGATACTGACCACCAGGTTTGTGAATGCTGTGAGAATTTTCCTCCACCAACTTGGATAAGAACAGTACTTCACCAGCTCCGAGATACTTAAGTCGATCTTCTCATCTTTTCTAAAAATGAATATATATATATATATATATATATATATATATATATATATAGAGAGAGAGAGAGAGAGAGAGAGAGAGAGAGAGAGAGAGAGAGAGAGAACATATAATTATTATATAAAGTGTAATTTGTAAATGTAAAATTGACTTTCCGTATCAGTCACGCAATATACAGAAGATTATAAAACAAAAAGATTTCACGTGGCAATTTGCTTGTATGAAAACAGCGTGAGAAATAAATCATTAAATACAAAACACCGTACGCTAAAAATCTTTTTTTTTTCTCGATTTCTACGGTACCAAGATGACACTAAAGTAAGTATAGTGGAATCAATCTGCACAGCTGTATTAGAGACACAACACCCAATTTGAAATCTTGCTGTGGTATTCCACAAAACACAATGCGCAGGAGAATAGTCGTACACGTATTTCTGTAACGGGTTGCAAACTGGCATAATCCGCCTGCATAACTCCAAACGTTTCCATTCATTCATTCGTTCGTTTTTTCTTCCATTCCTTCATTTTTCCTTTCTTTTCCATCTCTCTTTTTGGTGGCATATAGTTCCTTTTTTGGCCAGGTAGCAGATATAAGATGCAAGCATGAACTGTGTACGCAAGTGGCTCCGTCTTCAGTTTAATCATTGATTGCTCAGACTTGTGTGACGGTCATATCTGGCAGGCCGACACATTTTCAATGACACAAGATAAATTTATATAAAATAAGTGTCCAAATAGGTGTCATTAAAACCTTTAGAGCCCATTAAGTGTAGTAAGACAGGTGGTCAGGTCAATTAAGTGCAGGCTGTAATTTTAAAGGTAAAAGAAAGCTAAACAGAGCAAGGCTCTTTACAGTGGTCAACGTTGAAAAATTAAGCATTTTACGTGTAAATTTGAAGAGGGCTTGCACACTGCTGGAGACAAAAAGTTGATTGCTTCTTCACGCCGTAGAAACACTATAGAAACATGGAAAACTGATCCAGCTTATACGCACTATGTCCGGTTATCATTAGACCTGCATATCATATACTTAGCAGATGAATATGATCGGACTCTATTTGATGATCATTATAATCACACATTAGTTGTCACCTATACTTGGATGTAATAATTTAAAATGCCGGTTAAAATTATATACTATACATGGTCTCCTTGATGGTATACTACCCCGTATTGGTAGAACGCAGTAGTTCAATTTCCGTGACCATTATAAATTCTTAGAGCGATAGGGAATAAATCACGTGATGTATCAGTCCGGCATGTTGCATCTCCGAAACATTTCGTATCACTTTCCTGACAAACGTTGTTTGTCACTATGACATGAGTGGAAGTCAGCGAGGTTGTGCCAGAGGCTACATTCAGTTTGGCAATAAACAACAATGGGCATGTCGATAATTGGTGCATGATTTACGCTACTTCAGCGCAGGCGGCTAGTCTCACATTTCACGAATCATTGAACCCACAAATAGCATACATCTCATACCGGTATACAATTTTGTGTGGGCATTTAACCCTCGCTTTCTGAGACATATTTGCAGAAGTTTGGTTAAATCATTTTATGATATTGCCCATTAAACTTTTATCCACAAACAGCCTCCTGGAGCCAAAATATTGGATCTTATGCCAGGTAATCAAGAACTAATTGGCTAACCCTTAACGTGTGGTTATCTTACCAAACATAGGAAACAATCAATGATACAGGTAGTGCTTCTCGCCCACATCAAAGACTGCACAGTTAGCCATGAAGAAAAACGAATTATCTTGCATACCATGAGATCTAATGAATCCACAAATTTGGTCAAGCACATTCCAACTAAACAAGATACGTGCATGCATTACACCGCTTGTGCCCCCATATCCTTACCGACCCCAGACACAAGCGGGTGGTTAAGTGGATATAATCTGTAAGAAGTGAAAACAATTCTGGCGCATTTATTCAGGGTACACGAGTCTGGCACGGCATGTTCGCCTTGCATCAATCGCGACGCTATACACTCCAATCCCACCCCACCCCTGCACGCACGCACATCTTTTTTTGTTTCCTTTGCCATTATAGACCTTCCACGATAATCATTTGATTCAATTTAAGCAATTTATCAAATATAACAAAATTAATCCATACCAAAACAAGAAAAAAAATGTGTTTCAAAGCAAATCTGACTGTGTGCCTTCAAAAGTAAATATTAAATGCTACAACTTTTGTCTGGTACTTCACATTCCATTAAACTTATGGTTGGATGAAAATTTCAAAGTCCAAAAGACCTTTTCCTTGACCTTGACAGGTCACATGTAAGTTTCAAAATGTGCAGTGTTACAATAGCTACAATTTGAGCCCAACATGATCAGAATTGGATAAAAATTGAAATAAAAGTTATAGCTAGAAGAAAGCCACCATCGAAAGTGGCCTTTGACCTTGAGATGACCTCTACCTGAAGTGAACCTTGACCTTTGAAATGACATTTTGACCTAAAATTGACCTTTGACCTTGACATGGCCTTGACATTTGAGATGACCTTTGACTTGCTATGATCGAACTTCTATACACTCGGAACCACATCTACCATGGTAAATAAGATATTGAAGATATGAAACTTGAATTAGCCCTCATTTGCATAATTTTGAAAAGCATGACCTCTCATTATAAAAGGCGAGATTTCATCTATAGGAGTATAATTGTGCCAAGTTTGGAGTTTCTATGTATAATACTTTTCAAATGAAATGTCGGACAAATTTGCCTGGAAAGAAAGAAAGAAAGAAAGAAAGAAAGAAAGAAAGAAAGAAAGAAAGAAAGAAAGAAAGAAAGAAAGAAAGAAAGAAAGAAAGAAAGAAAGAAAGAAAGAAAGAAAGAATTCATAGAAAAACAATATGTCTGTATACACAGTTGACGTACTATGTAACAGCAATATGTTGAGATCTTAAAAAGTTTATCTGCTGATACTGCACAACATAGCCAGACTGGGTTAAGAGAACAGGGAGATACAGTTTAAAGGTCTCAATCATGAAACAGAGTTGTCCAAGGTAAGTTAACGGTCAGTTCCGCGTTAACAGCCTTCCAACGGTGTGATCCTGTTCATGAAGCACATTTGCGATGTAGACTTAGAATGGTGGATAAAATACGGGGAGTCCTATTGTCCGCCCTAAAACTGCAGGCTTATTTTGTCCATTTTGCACGGCCAGTTAAAGTACAAGTAATGCCACATATATATGACTTGAATAGGCCTAGGCCCATTATAGTGCAGATAAAGTGGGTCTAGGCCTTTAGAGAAAGATAGGCATAAAAGTAAACAATTGCGTGTTTGTGGCCTCCCAGGAAATTGCTCGATAGTCACTGGTCCGACAGTTCAGTGGTCTGACGCGTCACCACTCTGATCAAATAAAAAAAAAATGGTATAATGGTTCCTTACTTCGAGGTCATTTTGATCCAACACTTTCTGATACCAGTCTGCATCTGGGATGCTAGGTTGAATCGGACGAAGCATTCTCCTAAAGTTCAAACTGAGGACGGCTGTTTTGTGCAGTGTTAGGACCTCACTCATCGACACTTTATCATTCTATAATTCTAATAATATTTACTTCTTCACAGGAGCCTTTTTTCAGTGTGGAAAAAAATTAATATTAGCTTCCTGCTCGTTTTACTTGAGACGAATCATGAAAGCGGTATAGTTTGGATCATAATTGATTATCATCAAATTGGGTCAGACACTCCCCCCCCCCCCCCCACCCCACCCCACCCCTTTGTCATGTCCTATTGACCACTGGCCGTTGCATTGTAGTTCGCATTCATCGAGAGACAAGTTTCTCGCGGTTTCTCCACCTGCTGGCAAATCTGGAAAGCGTCAACGCAATGTGCTCAATACAGACTCTACCTATCTGTCTATCTATCTATCTGTCTATCTGTCTGTATATCTGTCTATCTGCCTGTCTGTCTGTCCATCTATCTGTCTGTGTGTCTGTCTGTATATCTATCTATCTATCTATCTATCTATCTATCTAGCTATCTATCTATCTATCTATCTTTATTCATTTATTTACGTATCTATTTATTTTGATTTCGCTGATGTCTTCACAAAGACACTTTTGTTTTTGCTGAATGCTAATTCTTGAAATATACTCGCACCCCTTTCCGTAAAATCCTGACCCAGTGCCTGGACCCACTAGTACCAGTAGTTACATTACCGAGACTTCGAGCCAGACAATAATGGACATAAGCAATTGGAAATTTGCCTGTCAGTCTTAAATGCTGTCACAGATATCTGCCTTGATGATAGCTCAGATAGTTAAAAACAATAACTTAACTTCTCTTACACATTTTTCAAAATGACATTCTCCCCAGCATCACCATTGAATACGCGAAACGTCATGTAGATAACATCCCCTTGGCGCGGTGGTTGCCACGGAACAAGCTGAAATAAATCGACATGAAGACAGTAGCACATTCGAAATTTATTGCGGACTGAACCGTTGATTTTTCTGACAACAAACGGGATGCTGGTGACGCTACCTGTTGGCGAAATTGTATTCCGAAACAATAAGACTTTGCTGTCTGGTGTGGAGTTTGGAGTTTATGCTGCCACCTGTCGGATCGCACAGGTTATTCCTGCGCTTACCAAACTGAACTGCATGCATATGTCACAAAAAAAATCTTTAATTGAAAATACCCGTTTCTCAGTCACAATAGTCTGGTGTTGAATTTTACAATAAAGTAGAGATTTGGTCGAGTTACGTGTTGGTAAATGAATCAAGGAAAAACAGGAATATTGAGTCAATCGATGCTGTTTTACGTACAAAATTATAGTTACAAGTAACGATTGATATTACTCGTGAAGTTGTCTTTCCCATTGGTAACAGATTTTCCCGAACTAAGTAAAGAGTTACCCCCTTTCATTAAGAAGAATGCTCGACTAGATGTACACGAACCTATATAGTTTCATCGGTTTTAATCGAGTAATTCTTTAATAATTATATGTAGAACTAAAAACAAGATTTAGCGATACAGGTAGCGTAACACAGGTCGGTACCTGCCGTCAAGGAGGGTACACTCCGCGCTGCAGTCTACTGTGCAATTTCGTCCTCTCAACAAATATGTACACCTTTTTCGACTGCTATCGAGACAAGAGGCAGTTTGTTCAGATGGACAAAAACCGCACAGCGATTATGGCCCACATTAGTTACTGAGAAGAAATAAACACGACCAACGTTCCTTGTGTTTATGGTCATATATTCGAGAAATTTCTTTCATTAGCATGCTCTACATATGAATTGAATTGTGTTTTATTGACTGCGCCACATATACAAAGTAGCAATTTGTCACACATGATACATACAGTACAAATTTATGTTATAAAGCAAACGTCACAAAAAAAAAAAAATCACACATGATACATACAGCACAAATTTATGTTATAAAGCAAACGTCACAAAAAAAAAAAATCACACATGATACATACAGCACAAATTTATGTTATAAAGCAAACGTCACAGAAGCGACAAAAACAGATACATACAAAGGAATAAAGAAAAAAAAATCTGCACATGATACACAAAACATAATAGATAAAGGCGCTCGGTATAAAGATACTATTGATTATATTGGCTATAGAGGTTTCTGCCGTATCGTAATGCATTCTTTCATATATGTCTCAAACATTATTATTAATTCCGTATCACTTAATTTCATAATAAATCTAAACATGTCTTGATCACTGAATGATGTTGGATGTACGAAAACGTCATGAATATTTTTCCGAAATTTTTGCCTTGGTATATCGTATCGATTACAGGACATAACAAAATGGTATTCGTCTTCAATATGTTTACAAGGAGGACATATTCTTTGGTTTACAGGAACTTTGGCTGGTCTTCTGTGTCTACCCGTTTCTATATACAGATTGTGTGCACTTATACGTAATCTAGTAATATTTCTGCGAATCTCGAAATTTTTTATTACCTCTAAATATCTTTCAAATTTTAAGTCAGTTTTGAATAATTTGTAGGTTCTTAATTTGGAATCATCATTTTGCCGTAGAATTTCTTGTTGCCACTGATTTTGGAATTTTTTTCTATTCTTTTCTTAAACATAGTGGAAGGAAAATCGCCGTAATAAATTTCATGGTCGTCCCAAAGTTCCTGTAAGTCTATTGCATATAAAGTATCTTTAACCGATTTTAGCCATATGTATACACATGGCCACAAAAAAATCGGACGAAAATCGTTTTATACGAGAAAATAACTTAACTGTGCTGAACTTTTTTTATAAATAGGAAAAAAATTCGGGAAATGGTTATATTCAAATGATCATGGCTACATCTAAAAATCAATTTAATCATACAAACTAGTGTTGTATTTTGATATATGTGTGTGATTCTAAAAGGGCAAATGATATTCGGGTTTTTTTTTTTTTTTTTTTTTTTTTTGTTTTGTCTTCCTTGCACAAAGGGACAAAGTTCCAAAGAGCTTCGTTTTGATTTTGCTTCAGAATGATGTCTCTTAATTTTTGCGACCTTGTATCTTCCATATAAGTCTCTCTCTCTCTCTCTCTCTCTCTCTCTCTCTCTCTCTCTCTCTCTCTCTCTCTCTCTCTCTCTCTCTCTCTCTCTCTCTCTCTCTCTCTCTCTCTCTCTCTCTCTCTCTCTCTCTCTCTCTCTCTCTCTCTCTCTCTCTCTCTCTCTCTCTCTCTCTCTCTCTCTCTCTCTCTCTCTCTCTCTCTCTCTCTCTCTCTCTCTCCATACATACATACATACATACATACATACACACAAAAAAACTACATTACCATCTCAATCACTTAGTTTCAGCTTCAGGAGAAAATGGCTAGAGTTGACTTTATTGGACTAAAATCGGACATTTAGTTCAAGACATATACCTTCATTTATTTGCAAATTGTAGCTGTTTTATGAGCTATCAGATGTGAGGGTTGATTGATCACCATATTGAGTTCTAGCAGTTTTCAATTATTTCATCCGTGTGTATTCGAATTAGAACTGTCCATTTTAAGCAGAGGTTTGATACCACACCCTTCCAGCAAAATTAAAGGATTCCCAATACGAAAACCCTTCACTTTATCATTATTGGTTCTTGAATGTAACTGGAACAGTTTGTTAGGAGTTAGTTCCATTGGTTTGGAAATAAATGGCACTGCTTTCTTAAATATTTTTCTGACCCGCTTGTGTGCTGACTTCAGGTGGTGGTGTGTGTACCTATGTTGTCAAACTGCTTCAGCTTTGGAAGTGCTATTTGTTTGTTTGTTCGTTTGTTTGTTTGTCCGTTTGTTTGTGTGTTTGTTTGTTTGTTTGTTTGTTTGTTTGTTTTATTTTATTTTATTATATATATATTTTTTTTTGCAATTTCCAACATATTTTGTTTGCTGCTATATAAATGAAGAAAGGTTTAGGTATAATAATCTGTTTACTATTTCTTTCAATTCTCACGTCCAACGTCAAGCTTCATCAGTCAAAATATATCATACCCTATCATTTCTTTTCATCGGTCTATACTTACGGTGTGGCCTTGCTTCTCCAGAGCTGACTTGGCCATCAATACTGCGCGTTCACATGCTGGTGTGGCTCTTATGTATCCATCATATGTGTAATATCCAATACGCAAGGGTCTCTGATTTTCGAAGATCTATAGCAGTACGAAAAACACGTACAAGTTCATATAAAGCAAACTATCATGTAGAAATACCAAGCATAATGATATAATCCAAAACCTCCCATAAAAAGATCAACAATGTCCATTTGCAATGTGATCTTATTTAGTCGGATGTCATGGAATGCGTCAGAAGATAAGAAAAAAGGACAGAACAATAGCGCAACAAGAGTAATAATTGGCCTTGTTTGTTATGTCAGCGGATTTTGCATACTTCGCTGCAGTTGAAACATTGAAGTAGTAAAAACTAAAATTATTCAACAAAGCAAAACTGAAAAAGCAAAATCAACAAAATCAAAGTGGAAAAAAATACAGTAACAGAGCACACCCTCACGCACTTCATGTGATAGTTAGACCAACATACATATCAAATTCTAAAATTAAAGCATATACCTACATCATTGTTGAAGGGCAACGGCGCAATAGACGGGTCCAACTCGTGCATGTATGGTATGCATAGAGCCTTCATAATGAGAACGAGGCTATCCACATCACGCGCCATAGGACCAAAAACTGTTCTAACTGGATGGTAACCAAAAAAAAAAAAAAAACCCAGTCTAAGAATATGGTACACAAGAAGCCAGTCGAAACGTTGACTAATCAAGAGCTACGTGCACAAAAAAGAAAAATGCCTTATTTTCTGGCTTTCACAAAAACGTTTACATGAGGTTGTACTGGAAGCATTAGCTCATTGACGTTAATTAAATGGCTAGCACGGAAAAAACCGAGCGCAGCTTTTGCATCTTTATTCTATTGTGCGCTACCTGACGGCCAGTCAAAATGTGACAGCCGCTTTCATTCGGAAATCCGAAATTCAGTCCACGGCACCCGGAACTAGTGCTCAATGGTCGGGTTTCACTCAAGCTTGGAAGTTGAAATTTGTAGAACTTAAAACATACAAAAACCAACTGTATGTGCATGTGTGATTCAGCTTCATGACTGAGAATAAAGTACCATGCATTATCGACAAGGTGAGATCGTCATTTTATACAAATTGGCTCTTACTCTCGTAAAAAATGGCGTATGCCATAGGGGAGAGTTCGACGCGAGAAGCCGACCGAGATTTGTAATCATCACTATGCACTCTCCAAGGCAGGAAAACAGTTAATACAAGTACCATAAGAGCTCGGTTGCCCTCGCTATTTCTTTTTTTTTTTTTTTTTTTTTTTTGTTTTGTTTTTTTTTTTTTTTTTTTTTTTTTTTTTTTTCAGTAGTGCTCAAAAGCAAGCATACTTCCGCACATGATAGAAATAGTGTGCTATCAGATCAATCAGGTTAAAGGTAAAGAAGAGTTGTTCATTACTTTTGTAAAAGACTTATTTCGAGACTGTTTATATCATTCATCTCTTACAGTCAATGCAAACTACTCATTAGTCAGACCACTATCTGTGACGTCTGGTGGTGTCTTTATCTTGCATTCTGTTATGTGTCCGTTAATGTACTGTCCAGTGGTTTGTGCCGTTACCTTTCACACCATACTGTGTATTTTACTCATTATTATTTTTTTGTTTTTGCAAGAGGAATTTGTATAGGCTATGCCTGATTTCCAATTGCTTTAATAAAATATGTTTAAACCAAGAGTTGTTCAGGCAAAATTCACGATTTTTCGGTATGTGGGCGGGCTCTTCAAATGTTGCTTCATTCTACAGTGGTCATGTGATCACTTAGCAGGATACTATTGGCTGAGGTGTCGACCACTTCCTGGGATTTTAAGAAAATGTGTACAGTGGCCTGCGCCATAAATATATGAATAATCAATTTGCCACCGGTGGCAATAGTTGTTCTCTCTACCTTTAAATCTGATGTATGTACGATGCCGTGGCAAAACAACCATGCACATAATGTTACACAAACATACACAGTAATTCTGGATGAGACTTGGGCTGCATACCTAATTTTGTTTGTACGTTTACAGGTACGTGGCAAAATCTTATTTTCGCAAGTTAAAGAAAAAAAAGTAAAAAAAAAACATGAACCAAGACGTAATTGATTGTGCTTGCCATTTATTGCCCATAGAGATCCACTGGGAAATGTGTTTGAAATATGTGTTAGATGCTCTGTCTTCGGGCAAAATACAAAATCAAACATAATCAATCTAGGCATAAAATATCAACAAAGAATCTTCTCAATTTGTTGCCTGAAACGCAAAGTTTTAAACGTTGCCCCGTCCTCAAATGTATGCGTACTTATCCGTTCTGCGGGCTTCTGCAAAACTAAATGACCCCGATACCGGGAATATTTTGATTTTCGGCTTCATCCACCAGAAGGAAAACAAACGACTGACCATGGTGGTGCTTCAGAAACACAAACGAAAGGTGGACATTTTCTGAAAATGGCTTCCCATTAACATCTACTCATGAAATTAGCTAAATTGCGAAATACGCATGGTAGTTGACATGATGCCACAATGCCCACCAAGGTAACTTCACATATTGTGTGTCCCTCACGCTCTTCAAAATCCCGTTTGAATGCACAAATCTAAAACACCCCGTAAATAATGAAAACAAACGCTCTGTCCGTCTAGTGATCGAAGCAATATGTAAATATTTTGGACAACGCCTGTCGCAGATGTGCCCCCTTAAATCTAGGCCTTTGCTTATTTTCAACGATCACTAAAGTAATTAATTAAAATAAACAAATCAATCTATCGAATGTACTTAAAACTATGGAAAAGTAGTGAATTGCCAATGTAAAAGCCTAGGTGCCTCTGATCATTGCTTAACAGAAATGATTTAGATCACAAAACAAACATTTGGCAAGACAATATAGTTGACAATCGTATTGAACTTGACGTCATCTGAAAAGCATTGTTTGAAGGGCCAGGCAAGCCCCAGCAATTCTGATACAGCCACCGTACTGGGCCCACGCAGAAATACTACCCTTTAAAAACACATGGCCGGTACGATAAGAGTCATTATAAGCGATATTCTTTACTAGTTAGCATGAGCACCAACTTATATAAGGTAAAAATTTTACCAGCGGTTTGTCCTGGATAAGAAGGAAGCCCCTTTTTACTGCAATAATAAACAAAGCAATAAAATATACAGATACAGATAGCACTATACACTTATTTCAATCTTGTTCTTACTTTTCCTCGACATGTTAAACGAACCTTGCACATGAAAAGACAAAACTTTATACAGAATTATATCTGATGGTGGAATTGCTCGTTGGAATTTACATATAAAAGGGGATACAGATATTAACGTGACAAGTGGAAAATGGAAGTATAGAGGAAAGTGTATAGCTAGACCCATCTGAGGCTACAAATAGGCCTACTGTTCCATTTGTCAGCCTACCATGGGTAACCTGGGAAGTGCAGTTTGTGAAGTAGCCCTGTATCCCACAGCTTGTTCGTGTACAGTATGTGCAGATGCAATATACCTGAGTCTTCCATCGGTGGGCCGCAAACCAGTCAGTCCACAGAATGCTGCCGGACAGCGAATACTGCCGCCGATATCACTGCCGAAACCTAGAGGAGAACCGCCCAATGCAATCAGCGACCCCTCTCCACCACTCGACCCGCCAGACGTTCGACTGGCGTCCAACGGATGCCGCGTAGCACCAAATATAGGGTTTCCGCACCCTAGGCTGCACAATAGATATTATACATACATACATACATGCATACATATGTATGTGTGTGTGTGATTCATTACAATTTCTACAGAAATGGTGTTTGCTAAGTATTTAGGACAGTGATAACGAACAGGTGCACCCGTAAAAAAACAATGGACCAGAAAGTATTTTTATTTTTGAGTCATGCGAACTTGAAAGAGGGCACTGATGCCGCATAGTACCAAATTGCGCCTCTTATCCTCAGGAATTTATGACTACATGAAAATATTTGCAAAAAGTTGACAAAGAAAGCTTTACACATGAACAATCGTATCAGGTAGAGCTTGGGGTCTCATACTTTACCCTCGGTCAATGTCTCACGATTTGATCATTTAATGAATTTTATTGGCGAGGGGGAAGGGGCGCTAAAACCATTACGAATAATTTATAATCACATTTCCCGGCTACTGTGAAATTGTTAGTTGTACATTTGACGCATTGTCTCCCTACATTTAACCTTTCCTCGCTAGAAAGACTATGGCAACAGCGCTCTTGTTGCACTGCACCCAATCCAACTCGAGGAAAACTGTTGACCTATGGTGTGCACATTGATGCGACCCATTAAACTTTCTGTTAGAATTTTTCCCGAAAAGAAAAATGTAAAACAAAAACATATGCGCAGACGACATGTTTTTCAAAAAATCTGAGCGCTTTCTAGGCGACTTCAGTGGGAACTTGTTGAGAAGACAATAACCAAACAGCAATTTGACGCACTTGATATCTACCAAGCTCACAGACTGAAATATATTAGACTGAAATTTCAAAATAGTAAACATTTAGGACATGCATGTTAAACATCATATTGACAATACAAATTTGGAAAATTCACATCTTTTGTCAAGGTGTATTTTTACGTATTTCTTGTGCATCAATGTAGCCAGAAATGCCTTATTTAGAAAACTTCCCTATGAAAAAACATGTTTTTTTTTCAGCCACGCAGATACAAGTTTTCTTTTCTGTGTGAAAAATATCAAAAATTTAAGAACTAAGAGGAGTTAGTTCCGTATTTTAATACAGGCATCTGATATTTCACGCTTTTTTCACGTGTGCAAACAGTAATTTTACAATGAGCTCATAAAGATAGAAAAAAAAACTTTATCAGGATTTGAACTTTTTTGATCACACTCTGATAAAAATGTCTGTTTTCAAAAAATCCGCAAATATACTTTTCAATCTGGGAAACCTGCTTTTCTTGTTAGTTAGCAAAAATGCGTTTGGTGCATATCCTGCCGTTAGCCATACATAGTCAGCCCAAGCACCCTGATACCAGAACTCTAAAAGTGTTACATACATGTTCAAGACTGTGTCAGATAACTTATCAACTGCATATTCTAAATATATGTACAACAGATGCGTTTGACATGAACGTGTGTTTTACGTTTGTGGCATTGCACACGCTGTACACATACATTACTATTCACACAGGGTATTAATTTGTTGCAGTGTAAACATAATAACTATCATAAATTAAAGATGATTGCCAAGTCCCTTTCCATGTACAGTGAAAACCCGTTATAATGACACCATCTGTGCCCTTAGAAATGTGTCAGATAACTGAGTCTGTCATATAAATGAATCAAACAACAAAGAAAATTATCTTTTGCCATTCAAAACTTGTGTCATTATAATGAATATGTCGGATATCTGAGTGTCGTTATAATGAGGTTTCACTGTATATGCACAGCCACGTGTCTGTTCTGTACAAGTAACACACACTATATGAGACAACGTCTCAAGTGTATTGTAGAAAGCCACTGCACTTTATTGACATGCAATTATCAGATACGAAATCTCTATTCTGTGCCATTTTTATTGAACTAATTATGTTGGCAGATTGTTGGATTGTCACAATTTATTTTCATTTACAACCCTTGGGTTAATACATAGATCCCCTGACCCGGCGCGTCAATTGTCTCCATGGTGACCAAGCCAGTCCGGTGTATTGGTTAGCAAATTTTCCAACAGCTAACTCACAGTGAGCGGACCACTGAACAAGACATAAGTGATTCAAGTAACATACAAACATCCACATCCACTGGAATCTCCGTTGTTTCGATTCTTCCCTTCTACGTCACCCCTATACCAAATATGTTGGTTGAAAAGGGAAAGTTTAGTTTATAGCCACAAAGAATGCAGACCCTGTTTAGCACTGAGGCTTGCTCCAAAGCAGAACTCTTTCCTGTTTTCACAGCATGGGTCACGGTTGATGGTAAAAATGATGGGGGGAGGGGGGGGGCAGATGTTAATCAGTATGTTTATACCAGAAAATGATGGGGGGGTCTTTTTTTTTTTTTTTTTTTTTTAATGAAACCATCCTTTTTTCCGATTGATGTCCGAAAACGTTTTCATTTCCATAAATTAACATGAATTCGGCAACGTAGTTTTAAATGAGTTCTCTTGGACACGTTCTGAGAGGATCCCTCACCCTTCAATCATCTTGGGGAATTTAAACTTCACTCTGCAAATCTTGACAAACATCACCTTTCATAGATAATGGACAAAAATATTCGGGTAGTCACATCCATGGTCTTTGAATTGTTGGACAATCTCTGAAGGCGACAAATCACTAAAAAATTCTTACAGATAAAAATGCAGATTCAGGGTATTTTACCTCATTAACAGAAACGTGATTAAAACCAAACCTGTTTAAGAATATGCGAAAATGGTAAGAAAATATCGCTATGACTTCGACAAAAAAGTGACACATATTCTGGTCGAATTACATTATGTTTGCATTCACAGACACATTGGGCGCTACACGTTAATGGAACTGGAACTTCTTAGGGACCAATTCGTGATAAACTCTTGACCTAGCTATTAGTGACACTGTTGATGAAGGTTTCAAGCTGCTATTTTATTTCTTTTACACAACACACACACACGCACACACACACACACACACACACACACACACACACACACATATATATATATATACATATATATATGTATATATATATATGTATGTATGTATGTATATATATATACATATATATACATATATATACATATATATATATATATATATATATATATATATATATATATATATATATATATACACATACATATATATACATACATATTGGCATGTACATATGTGACTCGTGCGACGGGCTACATTTTTTCGGGGGATTGTGCGGATGGTTTCGTTAATATGTTGAATAGCCGTACAAGGGCTAAGTATCCAGATTTTGCACATAATTTGGGGCTGTATCATGGTTTTACCCTTTTTGCAACCCTTATGATTTAGTACATGGTATATGATGAAATTTGTCCTTCTGTACCTGTGTGAAAGAAGCTTTGCTGGCTATTGCTGCTAGATTTAACGAGTAATCATACAAAATGCTACTTTTGCTAAGCATCATGCCTTTCACAAACATGTATTGGCTGACGTGCGCTTTTTTGTTTGTTTTTGTTTGTTTGTTTGTTTTTTTGTTTTTTTTTTTTTTTTTGTTTTTGTTTTTTGTGTTTTTTTTGTTTGTTTGTTTGTTGTAATTTTTTTATTTATTTATTTTTTTTTTTTGGCTGTAAATGTTTGACTTCAGTGATTCTAAGTATGCTGCATTAAAATGGAATATATAAAGGACATGTTTCATATTTTAAAAAAATAAGATTTTCGTGACACATACAAAAGAAACATACCTCATTCCTGACTGGGGCATGTTCGTCCGTATAAATGGAACGGCACCTTGGAATTTTAAGACCTAAATATACAGTGTTAACATCAAACTTGAGCAAGATAAAGCCCCCCTGACTCAAAATTGAGGTTAAGCAATATTAGAGCAAACTTGGAATCCCATAGCTGCTTCTACGTTTCAACTTGTGTGATTGAAAAAAGGCTAGAGTAATACGGACAACCCACATAAAAAGTGGCTGTGCACAATTTTATCAGTTTTCACGATGCAAAATTAAGTAAATGTATATTATTTCAACATCAGCTAAGATCTGATTACCAAAGTAACCCTGTACATGACATCTATGAGCAGTTACTGGCGGAACCAATGCGCTTTCAGTTACACATTTACATTTTGATGTTATTGCATAATGATATGCCCTCCCTCACACAGTGATTAAGATACATATAGAAAGTGATGTATATCTGTGGTAAGATTATTTTTATTCATAGAACAGCACAACACCAGTCACTGCACTGTAGACCCAACATATATTTTTTGGAAAGAATGATACGCGTTGAATAAAAATAAAGAAAAGCAGGTTACATTGTTGAATCTTCAATAAACTCAAATAATGGTTGCCGTAAATGTCATTTGTGTGAAGACCAGTATGATAAGTAATGCTTGTGTTGGTTTATTTGTAAGCCTGTGTATTTTGTAAGCAAAACTGAGTTACAATTATAGACTTGCTTGTCACTTTTTACATTACCTAATGTGTATATCTTGTATTACTTTCTGGTAACAGAAGTTTCAATCAGCAAAACGAAATGTAAGTAGTATTTATGCAGTCATAACACAAGCCATTTCATTTCATTTTGAACATAAATATCCATGTGTGTTGCAAATGGACAAACTTCAGTAACTTATGCTGTGTTTATACTGAGTTGTAAAGTGGTCAATATTTATGGCGTTCAAAGTGACAAATTAATAAAGAATAAAAAATTATCACAATGATTGAACTTAATCAGTAGTGGCTTCTATTTACACATACAAAGTGAAAGACATTATTCCATTGTTTTGTGTGCATGTCAAATTCTTGCAGATGTAACACATTTTTGTGGCTAATTTGGATAACGCTGTTTTTTTTTTTAATTGAAATTTATTACTTCTCAATTTTGGCTGTCAAGAGCACGGTTTTCTAATTCACCATGGTTTCTGCTGTTTGTACGCTACAGATAAAGCAACATCATTGTCTACAAACAATGTTTTAATTGATTTATACAATATACTTTTACCTTCACAAGAACGCAGTCTTCTGTGATAGGTAGATCAATATTTTTGCACAGCCCATAGGTACTGGTATGACCCTGAAATTACATCACTTTCGGTTTTAGTTGTAATGATAGGTTAATATGATCACGTCATACACGAAATTAAAGTACACATTACATGGAAAAATAGTATGATAGTTTCCCGCATTAGGTATCAAACAAACGAAATAACTTGTTGCAGATTAGTAAAAGTAATTGACTTATACAATCGACCTTGCGATCACTAGTATCAATAAATAATTTCAAGCAAAGTTTGCAGAGGGCTGTTTGGCTACGCTAAAATGCTGTAGAGTTTACAGTGTTCAATTAAATTGAATTTAAACTCTGTTTCTATTGTTCACACTATGGGTTCAGTGATCACAGTTAAACCACTGCTTTTTGTATGTTGTCTTGGAACTATTCGTGGTCGCTTGAAATTAAAAATTTTGGATGTTTTCCTTACTTTTTACATTAATTTAAATCAAGGGATCCGGCGGGATTTGAGCTTGGATGACTCTGACAAGTGTGTCGGTTGAACGACCTGTATTAGCCATTGCACCGCTGAGTCAGAGGAAGTCAAACGGCTTTCTCGCGTGGCGATCGAACTACTGTCGCGTGCAAGGGGAAGAACCTTTTACGCAAAGAGCGTCCCTCAAGATATAAATTAATAGGTCAATTCAGTTTTTAAAAAGATTATTGCACAACATAAAGTCTAACGTACGACAGAATTTATCCTCCTAAAATCACGTACAAACAGCACAATGAAAAAAGATACCCTACTCGTAGTCGCGGATTCTCTCTGAAAAACAAACCTCTCCGTGCTTCACCCGTCGAGGTTTCTTGTTCCTGAGTACAGAAAAAAAACTACTCCTTCTCGTTATGTCTCCTTAGTTATAAAGAAACGTAAAATTGTAGGAATCTCTTCCACCGTCATGTGAATCGGCTCTTACCTCTATTCGGTAATTTTCTTTCAGACTGATTGGCAAGCCATAGAGCGGACCTTTCTCAGTAGCACCCTCTAAACCTTGGGCCAAGGTCTACAAGAAAATCAAACCCAGTTTGGTATGAGTTCATGCCCCTGTTTTTGATTGTGTATTATTGGTGTAAATTACTTTTCATTAACACCAAATGCTTACGAAAATCTTTGTGTTCATAGTAGATTATTTCTTACGAATCTACTCTTAAGTTGATATTCTTTTGCAACAGTACTACTTTCGGTCACCAGAAATGGTAGAATTTGAAATTTTGCAATGTTTTTACAGTTTTGCCAAGAGCATTTTATCGACTACGACAAGCGAATTCGCATCTGCTGAGATTCATTTGCTTGCCATTGGTAGCCGTTTCCTGTGAATACGGCTCTGATCAGTGGTTGACTGTCATTGCAGGCAAATCTGTGCGTCTTGATGCAATCACTCGTGCGTACAAGTTGGAAGCTATTATGCATGGGTGCTTCGGCAGTCATAAATAGTCCCACGTGGCATCTTTGCTAATTGCTATCAAAACAATGATATGGAAGAATTATCTGATGTTAAATTGGAGAAAGGACTTATATCAGCACATTCTTGATTTAAGAATCGACATGGCCGCAAGCGGCGGCCTCGTCGAGTTCTAATCAAGAATCTGCTGATATGCGTTCTTTCTCCGTAACAGAATGGGTATAGTGCCATGTGTCCATGCAAGGAGCGTACACTGTACACTCCTTGGTCCATGCAAACACCCTTGTACATGTAGATACGATAATGCGTCATTTAGTCTTAACTCTTTCAGTGCCAAATGCGACTCAAGTCAAACTGTATTGCTCTAAATTTAATAAGTGTGCTAGATTCACCTTCCGCGTCAAAAGACCTTTCATCCAACTACTGGCATGCCTGAACTTACGGAAAATATAATAGTCCGGGTCAACAGCTTTCCTCGGCGCGCTTTGGGAACAATGCACCCAAAGCGCGCCGAGGAAAACTGTAACTCAGTCCAAAATTTGACACAGAAAGTATACTCGTGAGAGATGCCAATAATTTAGGACATCTCAGGCTACAGGCATTGGGGGGGGGGGGGGAGGGGCGGGCAGACAGGCTTACTCTGACCAGGAACTGCTTCTGTCGCATATGAAAGTATAATTTTGCTGCAAGCATATGAAAATACTATTTCCCCGTACGCGTGCATGTCGGTTCATCCTTACCTCGGCGTTTTTCACCACACCAACAAGACAGTTGGTCTGCTTGTGAGCTTCCAATGCCTGTGGAACAGATATCACGAACTATAGAATTTTTTTTTTTTTTTTTTAAGAAATCCCACAAGTATGTTATCTTGTGTCAGTTAAGAGAGGAAACAATGTTACACTGCACTCACACGCAAACAACTGTTTATAAGATGCAATACTTTATCAGGATATCTTTTTCATGATGAAAAAACATACAAAGTTATTTCTACACTGATCATATCGAAATAAAATTTATTTGTAAAGTATTTGCCACGAATGGATATATTCTAATAATTACATTAAAAGAGTTGACCCCAAGCAATACTTTTTCATACTTTGATACTTTGGCGATATACGTGGTTTCATTTCAACACTCAATACAAGTTGTAGCCATGTACATTTTTTTTTTCTGAATTGATTTTAGAGATCAATTATGAATACACATATATTTCTTCTGGGTAAATATAAGTTTTGAAAACAGCAATATACAGACAGAATTTTCACCTTAGCCTGGTAAGATTCCAGAACATCCAGGGGTTTTATTTTGCCACTCTTCAGTTGCTGGGACAGCTGCTCCAGTGACAAACTGCAGATCTCATTCCGTCTTTCTATTGTCACCTTCAACCAAATTTGAATTTCAATTAAGATACCAGATTATTTTTATCATTATCACTACTACTACTACTACTATAATTTTTATTTATTTATTCACAAATTTTTGGAAACTTAGAGAAAGTACTGCCTATTCGTACGTGTGTTTGTCCAATTTGTTGAAATATTATAACTAAATAAAAAAAACAGAACAGTATCACTTTATGTGATTATACTTATGCAGGCCTACGTGATGCCAAAGATGATCCCAACACAGGTAATTCAAAAGCGCTTGAATCTAAACCATTTTTGTAAGATTACTTATCTCCAAGAGCATTCTACTGGGTGGACATTGCATGTGAACGAGTCTTTCTGTTAAACTATCAAATTGCAGAAACTATTTATGCAGAGGAAGAATTTTCCAATAAAAATGGGGACATTTTAAAAGACATCGTATATAGACCTTTCGTGAAATGGTAAAATACATATACGTAACCTTGCCCGATTTTAACCGGTTTTCCAAGTCGCTTAGATCTCTGCTAACCTCCAGGAAATATTCCTTGGCTCGCTTTGCCAGACGCCGTCTTCTCCGCCAGGCAAGAGCCGAATTTAAAACATAAGCTGTCCCAAGGCCGCCAAAGCATGTCAATGCAATACCTTTATAAAAGTTCTTTGCGTCTATAGATGGGAAATACACCATATTGGACCAGATGTGACGCAAAGCCGATCCTGTAATATGTAAAGCTGCACTTATCAAGAAATAGTCAGTACTTTTCGTCCTGTGGAATATTTTTCTGCACACACCATGTTATTATTATGTCTGTTGGACACAATAATGGTAAATTGATACAAATGTTTCATTTTTTGTGTTGTTGGTAGCAACACAATAGAAATACAATCTAGTAACAACTTGATACTTTATTCAATTGGCGCACTGGATATCAATTGATACAATGGGGATCGGTCGAAAGCATGTAAAGTCGCCATCGTTTATATGGGGCATGGTACGTTTGATAAAATGACCGGGAAAGTATCATTTAAAAAAAATAATGATACCAAGGCCCTCAGGCCAAAGTTCGTTATTTCTTACGAATGATGTGATTCTGAGGTCATGAACGGATTTAAAATGCATCGTTTATATGCATGAACGAGTCATGAAAATTGAAATTCATTTATTTGTGGAAAATAATGAGTTAGAACAAGACAGTGACGTCACCGATGGATTTTTAACTCAACCCGCTGGAAACCACTCATACCAGTTATTTTATTTCCTGGAGTCCGCGGTTACGCTTCAGTCAGCCTTCTGCAAACCAAGTAGTTACTTCATGACCTTGAGTTCGTTGTTTTGATCAAGAGTTTACGAAATGGTGTGTGCAACGAATGTGCGCAACTGGCCACATATGGACCTTGGTCAATCAAAGCAGAATCGAGCCCACCACGGAAGGCATACATATAGGCCACGTACGCGCCATCCTGCACACAATTCAAGTATTATATAGGAACCGTATGGATCCACACTTTATGCCGAGTGCACATTAAATCAATAGAAACACTCTTCGTGACACTCAGACCCACATCTTACCTCACCAATCCAACTCCTTAACGCCCACCTACTGCCAGAGTCAGCAGGGCAGATAATATTTTACGTCTTGTGACAATTTAGTTCAAGCCCCGCTCTGATACAATATGTGTCGCCACCTATTGGCGAGCCGACAAACAGCATCATTTTAACAATATTCGTGCTATTATTATCGAGAGCTGTTTACCTACTTGTAAAAAGGAAAAAGGAAACTTTGTACCTTGCATCACATCATGGAAGACAATCACATGTTTTCTACGCCATGTATAAATACAATTGTATTAAATCTGTCACAGAAATCAAGATGTTTTGGGGTATTCCATTGACATAAGCAGCCAAACACAATTTTAAACTTTCGGAATATTTGTGGATCAGTTAACACACCCATCATCGGTAATTCTGATCTTATCAATTGTGACCAGGTATCATTTCTTTATTGATGTAAAATGCTGCTTTTTGAAACTTGTTTGATCTGTTCTGAGGCTTTTGGGGGGGGGGGGGTCAAACTAAAAAGTACCATATTTTTCTTATACGCTATCAAGATTTCAAGAATAAAATCTGAATGTGGCGCATGACGTATTTCAGATTTGAGAGGTTCTATCATTTCGCAGCTGTCCTTTTTTCACCTCATAATAACTTCTTTTTTCAGCAGAGCAATCTAAGATATTCGTAACCTGAAGTTGTGCTAGTGAAGTTATTTGCGTATCGGTCAATTCGATATGGCTTTTACAGGATGATATAGGTAATGGGGAACATTATGTTTAAACATTACAAATGAATATAAATTAAAATGATCACATTTTGAATATTTACGTGTTGAGTATATTTGGATGTGCTGGAGTCTTTTGATTTGGTATCCGCATGTTAATGTTTTATACTCAGTTAATTGCTGTGGGTATTTCAGAACGTCATGTGACAATACTTGCGGGTACAATACGCATCCATGTGACTCAAAAAGTGATCCAGTTTGAGAGCTTATTTAACAAGATTGTCGCAATATTCACGACGTCAACAAACGCCATTGTGGGCCTTGGTCAGGAGAATCTTTTGGATACGCAATGTGGCATGACTGTGACACACATGTCGCATTTGTAAAGCACAAGACTAATAATGAGTAAAATTCGCTTTAAATTTTCGAATGTAATATTATTTCGACTTATTCATACGTGGAGATCAATGATAGTAACTTAGGGGCGACCAAGGAATATCGATGAATACTATCGATCGTACAAACAGGTTCAACAGTGCCATATCCTCCATATAATGTAGTTGTGAACTTCAAATAAATATTAACACTATCATATCTCTCTCCGGTCCATATTCAATGTAGTTACAATCTACTTTTAAATATGTAAAATAATTCACTAGTATCACTTTCGATGGACAAATTTAAAAAATTCATGGCTTCAACAACGAAATGAATTTATAAACTAGTCATCAGCGGGAAACCATCAATCATTTTCACAGACTTAGGTTGTGCTTTTGACTACACTCCTGAATCTAAGGTGCTCATTTATTTATTGTTTGTTTGTTTGTTTGCTGTCTGTCTGTCTATTTCTTTCTTTCTTTCTTTCTTTCTTTCTTTCTTTCTTTCTTTCTTTATTTATTTATTCATTTTTTTATTTATTCATCCATTCATTCATTCATTTATTCATTTATTTATTTATTTATTTATTTATTTATTTATTTATTTATTCATTTATTTATTTATTTATTCATTTATTTATTTATTTATTTATTTATTTATTTATTTATTTATTTATTTTATCATCATTTCCAACACTTGTCCTCACATAACATCTCCAGTCTTTTGAAAGTTCATGATGTTAATTAAACACTTGTATCAAATACGCCCGCAAATGGTGCACCAGTCCGGAAACCTAGGTTGGTGAATTCAAAATACGTAAAGGCAATAAAGCGGGTAACGTTCCTTGGTCTGCACTGGTATGGTAAGTAACATACAAGTGACTGCTTTGGTTCCTTGTCAGATATCTTTGTCGTAATTTGCTGAACGACGTCATATCTTGCAATCGCCATATTTTCAGGCAATGATCTGACCTAACTATTATGTACTGTGTAACCTGGAAACGTTGTATTGGATACAACAGTTTCAGTTTGAAATTTCATGTTACGAATGCTTTTTATATTCACAACTTTGGTGGCTTTAATACGTAAACAGGGACCCCAAAACTACCTTTTTTTCTCTGTGTGAACCAACTTTCTTTGGTAATGGCAATGAACAACAATATAGGGAAAGTCAATGATAGTGTAGTGAAGCTACAGTTTTTGTAATTTTAATACAGTTCAAATATGAACCAAGATAGAGTTATGCCGTGCATCACTTGTCAGCAATGTGAAAGAATAAAATGGTATTGTATCATATTAGAATTGAAACGTTTGTATCTCTCTAAGAGACATCTTTTAAATATAAACACTGCCCAAATCAATGTACAATATATTTAGTTACGAAAGTGCCTTAATATGAAACGCCTTTGCCTACAAAGGGCAGATGGAACTGTGTACCTGAGGGTTGAAGCGTCAACTCGAAGCGCAGCTGAAGGTTGACATCCGATCCAAAGGTACACAATTTTCCATGTCTCATAAAGGCAAGGGTACCATTATCTGTATTACACCAACAAACACAAGTTGAACAAAAATAGATTTATTTTCAAGTTTTCCCGGTTCTACCAGCCTGCCTTGTGTGCGAATAATACTGTCGTCTGCGTTTTGGGGGAAGGGTCTCTGGTCAGGCCTGCAGCATCAGCAGTGGCATAATATGCAGCGGGCCACAGAAATTTTACGGCGGGAAACAGGAAACACTGTTTTTAGCCCTTTAGGCAATCACGGCACCAGATTTCTACTTCAAAAATTATAACATAAATGGTGTCAAATTGAATCAAATATCACCTTTACAATTTTATTGGGAGTCTCGTTAATGCCATGTTTTGTTGCATTTCAAGTGCCAAACACTTAAAATTAGTCTTTCTGAAAGTGTGACTGATATTTACTTAAGTCGTTTGCTGCCTCTTCTGGAATGACACGTAATCAGTTGTCAAGCTGGTGACTGGTTGTATAGATCGACTAGATGCGAACCTAGTTAACATTAATTAATTTGAAATATTTGGTGCATTACCTACTGTCCTATTTGACATAACTTGCTAATAAAGCACAACAACTCTAATATATATTTTGGATTATTTCAAAAATCAAATCGGCATAAGTCCAGAGAATGATTTCACAGTTTGGTCCACATTAGGGGAAACATGAGGGTAACCCATGTCAATTACAGCTGCCAACCATATTCTTTCAGGTTGTTTTGGTAGTCTAGATGATATTTCTATTTTTGCAGTGAGGAGGTCAGAATTAAATCTTTAAAAGAAATCCAAATTCTGTGTGAATCGAAGAAACATATTAAATGAGAAAACGAAAATGCATATTCCAAATTACATAGACATATAACTATGTCATCGTAGCGACGCTCAGCACGGACTGTTATAACAATTCCCGATGGCCCACAGAGACAGGGAAGCTGCACGAATTTTACCACACATGAATGGCAAGTCACAACCAAGTCAGTTTGAAGTCTCGATGTTTAACCCTTGACCATGCAAAACAACTGAAAACTGCTCAGCAGTGATGAGAAACTGTGGCAAGAACAGAAAACGTCATTTAGAGCAGTGGTTGGTAGTTGTCCATGCAAAAAGCACCAAAAATGTTTTCAACTGCCATTTGAAATGTTTCAGGTTCTGATCTGGTGTTAAATTGATCCTTTGTACTCACCGAATGCCACTGAGGTGTGTCATAATGGGTTCTGCAAGACAATTGCTGTGATACCGAATACCACCAAATCATCAAGTTAGTCCGCAGGCATGTGCTGCACGGAACTCCACATGACCAGCCCGGCTTCCATAGTGGTCCTTACGGGCACTTACCAACATATTCGTAATCCGCTAATTTTAGGCAATTAACCACTTCAAGTACATTACTTGCGATTTAAATAAATATGTTTTTCCCTCTGATAAAACATCTGAATTGCAGAGAGTCAGGTCAAGCCAAACATATGGTTTGTCCCTAGTAGCTATTGAATTTTATACACAACGTGCTTGCAGCCTTCCTATACCCCAAATTGAACACTGGTGCGGTCACGAGAGTAACATCTGAGGGGGAGCACTAGCCTTTCATTCACTTCTAATCGTTAGAAAAAGAGCCAAAGTGAAAGTAACTGAACTATCCTTCCGCCTTAAAACATTTGATATATCACTAATTAATGTTTGAAATTACGCAAGCAGATAGACCTTGTGTACTTTTTACTGCCGCATTTCACTGTTCTTAAAATCATAAGATAGTTATCATAATCATAATGATTTTTTCCACAAGTGTTCGCATCCACAATATAATTACAAATTCAGTATACATATCTTTTTCCACAGACGTTCTTACTGCAATATTTCCGACCAAGACATCCAAGTCTGGGAAAATATATATTCATCTTCATATAAAAGAAAATGCAAAAGATAAGGATGTATAATTAAGTCTACAGCACTGTTGCGACTCAAATTTGATCTACAGTATGTTTGATTTCCATTTTGGTAACCATAAATTACAATTATTAATTCTTAATCCTACACTCTTCTGTGGAAACATTCTGCAATAAAACGTGTTTGTTTTAATTTTTATTTCACACGTTCAGACGACTGGTTTAAAACCACCAGTTGTCTTTAACGGGTGACTGCCCGTCTCTATTCAAAAGTAAATTTATTTTTTCCCATTGGTATTGGAAGATGCATGCTGATGTGTTTGATAATTATTGAATATCTGCTTTTTGTTTTATTGAACTCTGTTCTCATTGTTATATTGACTCTGCTCTCATTGTTATGTTGAAACGTATGAATATGGTTAATGTGTTTCTGAACTCTTTGATAAATACTTCATTGGCTATGTTTTGCTGTGGGTTGTATTCACCGAATCATAATTGTTATAGAGACAGACCACTGTTGTAATGTTCCGAATTTATAAATGTCACGAAAACGATGTAAGCCTACTTTCTTCTTTCACTGTCAGTTCATCAGACTAACAAGTCAGGAACAGCAAAAAGTGGCAGGCATTTCATGTCTTCTTTTATCTTTGCCGCAAATGATAAATTTTGGGATTTAAGAGGTTAAGCCAAAATGTTTTGGAAAAAATAGATTTTGCAATTAAGGAAGGACACTTTCCATTTCTGGGTGAATGCCTGTCTCGAGTCATGAGAAAAGAATTTGGTTCTTCACATTGTTATTGGAAGATGCATGTTAATGTTTTGCTTATTCTTGAATTTCCACCTTTTGCTGTATTTAACTTTGCTTTCATTGTTGGATTGCAAGTAGTGAATATGGGTAATGTTTGTCTGAACCAGTTGCTCGAAATCCTTGCTATTGATATTTGAATAATGATTTTCAGACCAAAAAATCCAGTAATTAAAAAATAATTTATCGCTCAAAATCACGAAAGATTTCCATCACTATGACACATGCAGGCTGCATTTGGAATCACGCTATTGGTAAATTCTTCCAAATGACAAAATAATTAATAGCAGATTCTGGAAACATACTTGCTATGTTGGCACATATTTACAGAGAATCGGTCTGTTCCAGCCCAACAGCATAAAGTAAGCTGATGTTGAAAGATATCGTTATTGACGGATCAGGCCTGTTGATCAACTTAAAGTTCTCCCACACACGAAAAAGTAAAGGAATCATGGGATACGATTTTTAACAAACATCAATATTTTGTATCTTCATTTGGCCTGAAATTTTCTGATGTACATGTCCATTTACACATCATTTACTTGCTTTCAAAACTGTATAAAACTCCGTGTAAGTTTCATTACAGGTTTTAAATTTTGCTCTACCAAACAACTATCTGTTTTGTGGTCTTAAGACTTGAAGAAAGTACAGGAAGTTTGGTTAAATTACTGTGGTCTGATGGAAGCATCTTCCAGTATTAACAGGTTTTGGAATTTATCCAATTCGAAGATCCTGTTGGAGCAGTTGAATGGTACTAATTATGATTACATTTTAAACAGATTTCTTCCTGGGACTTCTCCAATTTGTATACTTTTCTTCATTCTGATTTTAAAGAATATACCAAGTCTCTCAGAATAATACAAATAAAAAAATAACTTTCAACGATTGATCGTATCGTATAAAGGTGCATATTTTGGTAATGATATGAAGTACGGTTAGTCTGCATTTGAATACGATCTGTTTGCAGCGTCGTTGAAAGTTTTGATTGCTAACATTGATGTCAATTTTGGAGATTCCATCTTTAGACAGACAATTGGTATTTCGATCGGCACCAATTGTGCATCTCCTTTGGCCAATTTATATTTATTTATTTTACTTTGAGTACAACTTTCTTGTAATGCTGTCAAAAGCAAAGGTATTTCATGGTAAATGTTTTAGTTGACATTTAGATATATTTATGACCTATTAAGCATCAATAATAAACACTTTCAAGAATATATTTCTTATATGTACCCTGAGGATTTGGAATTAATAGAAACTACAGAAAATGACATGGAATGTTCATTTTCGACATGATGACGAATAACGATAATAGTGAAAAGAAGTTTACATTATATGACAAACGTGATCATTTTGATTTTAACTTGGTAAATTACCCCCATATGGATAGTAATATTCCAGTCTGGCCAGCTAATGGGGTCTATGTGCCAAGGTTAATTGCCGTTACAAGAATATGCACTGATTTTGACAACATTGACTTACGTCATTTACTGCTTTTTCAAAAACTTGTGAAATAAGGATATTCGACAATGACATTAAAACAATCGAGGTTTGTTTTTTTTTAAGTTTCTTGGTCAAAATAAAATTTCATTACATAGATATTCAGTGGATTTGAGATGTTATATAAATGATGCAATAAAAATGTGGACCTTAAAATTGTAATTTTATATAATGCATGTATGAGGCAAGATAGTTTTAAGGTTTAGAGTTGCTGCCATCAAAATGATTCAAACTACTGTTTAATTTTTCTTTACCTGTCTTCAATCAGGAGAGAGATGTTTTCCTCTGTACTGCGTTTCGTCCTCGTTGACTGACACATGAAAAGGAATTTATAAAGTTGTAGTTATGTCTGCCTTGAACTTCTGGATTTTGACCTGGCTTGATTTGATAACTGAAGGATTTTTTTTTCGTGGGTACATCTTATTTACTCGAGTGTTTTGTTTAGCTTCCCTAACATTGTTGAAAACTGTTGTTCACTTCTGTTTTTCATGACAGTCATTATTTCTACGTTGTCTATAATATCCTATCCTCTTTAGATTTAAAATCAATGGTGTCCTGCTTGATGACTGTTCAAGTCTCGCTGTTGTGTCTGGTGGTGTTCATGTTGATGGGTTTGTCAGCCTTTGGACAGTTTAAGACTTCAATTTATTTTCAACTGTGACATTGACACACGTAATGGTCTCACTACTAATATGTTGTTGCAAATGAGATGATTCCAGACACAAGGATGTAGGCAGAGCATAAGAAGGCCACATTTTGCAACAGCTAATTCATATATGGTAAAACCAATGGGCATCTTCCAAAACACATGTGCATATCTTCTCTCTCCTTTACATTCACATGTGCCATTACAGTTTCATTTACATCTGTACCATTACGTTGCAGCCAAATATATGCCGAAATTCTGATTTCACAAATGTCATAACATTTTTGTTTAAGCTGGTGTTATATAATTCTATTCAGGCCAGACTATTACTAACTGAAAAGCTTGCTGTCCTCTGAACGAAAAGGCCCATCATTTTCCATATGACACTTTTCATGTCAGAAGGAAGGAAAGATGCTATACTGCCCTGTTTTGTAACAACTGGCCCAACTTGTAATAAAAACCAAGTTGTAACAATTTATTACAAATTGGGCCCCTAACTTGCCCCTGTCGTTAACTTTTGTCATCATATTGGACCATGTGTATAAAATAACAGCAGAGGTACGCATCAAAAATAAATAGTGGTCAAGTTCAATTTGGTCAATACATGGGGCTATTTTAATTTTTATCGTTAAAACAATTAACAGTGTATACATTTGAAATATTCCTATTTTACCTATGCAAGCAGAATCTTACCCTGTGCTCGTCCTAATTTGTGGTGTTTGCACTTATTAGACATATTTGTCTAAGCCACACTTGCATATTTTACGAAAGTCCAAAGGCTGCACATGGTTTAAACGAGGTATAGTGATCATTGGTATGGTCCTGAAAACCTGTCTTACTGGATAGTAGTATAGGTACTACATCATTTCTAGACCATGTTGTTGTTTCTCTATTTAAAAATCATCGAGCAGATATAGCACTATAATAATTAGAGTTCATCATATATATATATATATATATATATATATATATATATATATGTATGTATGTATATATATATATGTTAACAGGTATATTGATAATTTATTCATTGTTTCTTTTTAGTTTCAATGCAGAATACATGTGCACCTGTGTGGCTAATGAAACGTGTCATGGACTGTTTGCTCTGTATTTGCACCGCAGTTACGAAAGGCCATTTTGAGGTTTCCATAATTTTGGGCTGCTTTTACCATGAACGGCAATACACCTGCAAGGAAACCACAACCTTGCAGATCAAAGCCCTAAGCAGAACATTCACTCATAAAGTTACAATTACAACCATATTTGAAATATATTTATTATTTCCTTTCCACATGTACATATGTATATATATATATATATATATATATATATATATATATATATATATATATATATATATATACATATATATATATATATGCATTAATAAGTTTCAGTCTATAAACCTTGATAAGTAGTAGCTACCCTAGAGGGTCTTAAAACCACCAGTTGCCTTTTAAGGGTGACAGCCTGTCTCAAGGAAGGAGTGAAATTCGTTTTCCCACATTAGAACTGAAAGCAGAAAGTTGATGTTTTTTGATAATTCTTGAATCTCTGCGTTTTGGTATATTTAACCTTGTTGTCATTGTTGGGCAGGGATTTATGAATGTGGTTGATGTTATTTCTGAACTCTTTGGTGTCCACTGGTCTTTAATATTGCTTCCAGATAGAAACGCCCAGCCATCCACATGCAAGGTGTCAGAAACATCCATGAAATCTATCATTATCTTGATAAATATACGTTACTTGAAATACATGTATGAGATGGTAATAGATAAGCTGTTTAAACCCCCTTACATTTATGTCAGTTTGGTTACAGGAGGAGTTTAATTTCATATTCTTTTAAGCGTAATTTTTAATGGAAAACAAAATAAAATCAATGGCACTTATGCTGTTACTATTACATGAAGAACGGGACGCATGTATCACCTGGTTGACCGTTGAAAGCAAATATTTTTTATGTGTATATTAACTTTAATTTTCATCGCGTCTGTAATACAAGTTTCAAATAAAATTCCCTTGATTATATGCGCAAAATTATTAACACTTTTAAAAGTTTGGTCCCAATATACGGCTCACTCATTTGCACATATTCCAAGGTACTCATGAGTGTGAATGCATTTTATGAATGTCTTACAAACTTACCAGAATTATGTCTCTGTATCAAAACAGACATATTGTTTTTCTAGGGATACTTTCTTTCTTGCTTCCCTTCTTTCTCTTTAGAGGCCAATTTGTTCGACATTTCAATTAAAAAGTATTACATGTAGAAACTCCTAACTTGGCACAATTTTACTTCTGTAGATGAACTCTCGCCTTTTTATAATGATAAGTCATGCTTTTCAAAATTATGCAAATGAGGGCTAACTCAAATTTTAAATCTTCAATATGTTATAAACTATAGTAGATGTGGTTCCGAGTGTATAGAGGTTCGATCATAGCAAGGCAAAGGTCATCTCAAATGTCAAGGTCATATCAAGGTCAAAGGTCAATTTTGAGGCCAAAATGTCATTTTTGAGATCAAGGTTCACTTCAGGTAGCGGTCATCTCAAGGTCAAAGTTCATTTCAAGGTCAAAGGCCACTTTCGATAGCGGCTTTCTTTTAGGCATAACTTGGTCACTTTGTATCCAATTTTGATCAAGTTGGGCTCAAACTGCAGCTATTGTAACACTGCATATTTTTGAAGCTTACATGTGACCCCTAAAGGTCAAGGATCAAGGTCATTTATGCTTTGAAAGTTTCATCCAGTCATGATTTGGCCAATTTCCATCCAATTCTAATTATGTTAGACTCAAATCGTAAGTATTGCAACACTGCACATTTTTATAAGAACATGTAACCTCAAAAGGGCAAAGGTCCAGATCATTCGACCCATTGAAAGTTTCATCTTGCCATAACTTCGTCAATAATCATTCGATTTGGTTCATGTTGGGCTTAAATTGTTGGTATTGTAACACTGTGCAATTTACATGTGACCTGTAAAGGTCAAAGGTCAAGGCCATTTGGACTTTGAAATTTGCATCCAGCCATAAGCTCAATGTAATGTGAAGTACCAAAGGATAAAAGTATTTACAACTCTTGAAGGCCCACAGACAGATTTGCTTTGAAGCAAATCATCTTTTCAAGTTTACGTTTGCATTTTTATCTTTTAAATGAAACACTTTGGCTATAATGGCTTTGCATGGAAATATAACGATTATTTGAATGTCTATTCAACTACCTTGAAGATATTTTCGGGTTTTTTGTGTAATTTTTATGGTTTCACGGCCTGCAACCAGTTAAAAACACAGCGATCCAGTTCATTGCCCCCCAACGGTCACTGGGTGGAAGGGATATTGCTTCCTCTCTGTTATTGCTTCATTTCCATACTGTATCTTTTTAATGCTTTGGTACACTTTACGTTCACTTGAAGTATACTTGTGTTAGGACTAAAGGTTGTGGCACGTTGCAATACTTGGGCACTAGATTATTTTTATGGACTGCAGCAGCCACTTTCAACGACACCGTAAGTGACCTGTGCCTGTAATAGTTACAATGAGGTGACAGCCTCCCACCATCTCAATCAGTATCTCTTATTCACATTCCTCCAACTGTCCACTGGTTTGTATCATTGCTGCAGTTCGGTCACTAGCATGAGTCGCACTTCAATCTTCCTGCTTGCTGCTCGTTTTTTATTGTGACAATCCTGTTTACTAACATGATCTGTGAGTGAGCTTCCATAGGTGCATTAAACAATATTTAGCACAAACATGCGTGTAAACAACTTGGGACAGAAAACTAATTTCCCCTTTAATGAACTGTCAAAGTTGCTGTATATATCTCAGTCCATTTAACTGCTTAAAATAGAACGTTAGTGGGGCTTCTAAACTCATTATTTCACATTCACTTCGCTTTTCCATGAATGATCGGAAACTACTTAAAACGAATGGTCACGCCGGGTTGACTAGTTCATGTTTTACCTTAGCTCCAGCCATGTCTGTCAGCTCATGTTTTGCGTTTGATAGGCCCAGTTTTGATCTTTAGTTTCACCGTGTAGGCTGCAGAAATATACACCACCTCAAATAAGCTGTCACGAGATGTATTTTCCTTTGACATTTACTACACATTAGAAGCAGCTCTCTTGCTGTCGTTACTACGAAAGACAAAATCTATGCTTCATTTTGTTCTAATAAGATGAGCTTAGGTCCTTGTCTCTCTGTCCCACTATTTGCTAGGCGCAGTTCCTCTTGTAAGTAACCAGATAGACCCGGCACAAATTTTACTAACTCGTCAATCTTTTTCCCATACGGCTTTTCATAAAGGGAAATTCCTGTGACGGCGGCTATATTTGCCAATACAAAAGAAGTTCCTGATAAAAAAAATCCCCACCCATAATAATAGTCAAACAGCCGATCCGGTGATGCGCTGTTTAATTTTTCATCATTGACTGCACACACATATATAATTACACCTATTGAGAGGCTGAGACCTGCAACAGAGAAAAATGTGTCAGTTTTTTCATTTAAAGACGGAATTGTACCTTTCCGTTGCCTGCCTTTACAAAAGTTTAAACCTAGTCATAACGCATTAAGCGGGTATTAAAATTACACAAATTTTTTAAAAGAAATTTGGATTTGTGTTCAATGTGCATACTATGATCAGAATATTATCAGTGCGGTTTGATTAGATCAAATAAATTCTTGTCTTACAATCTGACGGTAATATTTTCACTTATATGCAAACCTGGTAAAACATCATGTTTTCTTGTTCGCGTTTTCTGTGCATTTGCGCGCCTGCGCAAACCAAATGGCAGCTCCCGGAAGTAACCTGCCACTTAGCAGAAGACTGGCATCAAAAGACCAATACATAGAGTGCGTGTCATGCAAAATAGGTTACCTCTAATCTCCATTACAGGGAAAAAAACTGTGCCGTGTTTAATGAAGGAATGCCATTCAGGCCAAATTGTACAGCTAGTATTATAATAAATCGCGCAGGGTTTCAAACTATTTTTTTCAAAGCTCATTCCATTCCTCTTGCAATGCAATTTTTTCTGTATTAAAACGTTTGGATTGCGAATATAGGCTGACATCACACTGCCAGTGAGCAAGAAATGGCGGAAATTCGTTTTACAAAGCTAATGCGTTATGATTTTTAAATGGTCTGAAGTCGTTTCTGAATTTTCATTCGAAATATTCTATCATGCGCAAGCACAAAAATAAACTAAACATCCATAGCTTGGAAGCATTGAAATGTTTTTTGTTTTTTTTTGGGGGGGGGGTTTGTTTGTTTGTTTTTTGTTTTTTGTTTTTTTTTTTGTTTTGCTTTTTTTTTGTTTGTTTGTTTTTTTTTTGTTTTTGTTTTTTTTTTTGTTTTTTTTTGTTTTTGTTTTTGTTTTGTTTTTGTTTTTTTTGTTTTTTTTGTTTTTGTTTTTTTTTTTTGTTTTGTTTTGTTTTTGTTTTTTGTTTTTGTTTTTGTTTTTTTTTTATGTTTTTTTTTTTTTGTTTTTGTTTTGTTTTTGTTTTTTTTTTGTTTTTTTTGTTTTTGTTTTTGTTTTTTTTTTTGGTTTTGTTTTGTTTTTGTTTTTGTTTTTTTCTTAGAGCCACCCACTTTGAACTAGGTTTAGGGCATTGAAGCCGTGATATTTACGCTTTGAAATAGTACCCAGTCAGATAACCGACAGCTGCAACATCTACAGCTGCAACATGTGTGTGTTGAAACACGATGCAATGGAGGGGGCCAACCTCAATAGGGACCCAATAAGATTGATTTTCGCTCTTTCTAAATGGGTATTTAGCAAGATTAATAATTACTGATGCAACCAAAGTAAAGATTTTATCCGCATAATCATTTCAAAGATAGTCATAAGGGCACCTAGGACTTGTTACAAAACTTAGTTTTATATAAACATTGCAATTGATTGCTTATTGATTTTGGACGTTTCGTTTAATATAGATTATTGGTCATCCAATGTTGACAGAGATGGTTGAAAAAATGAACATTGTAATTGGGGTAACAACAAATTATCAGCTTTTTAAACTAATCTTTATGGCAATTAAAGAAGTGCCAGTTTTGGAGTTTCTTCGAACATGAGTCTTAACACTTCATATAGCAAATAATTTTCAACAGAGAGGCTTATCAAAAATTTGACCCTGCATCCTCCGCAAATGTGTTCCGGTTGAGCAGTGTGCGAATCACGAAAACATGTATAAAGCGTGTTTAAATTGAAAAAAGTGGGCTTAAATCTGTATCAGTTTTACTCCTCAACTAGCATAGATGTCTAAATTTCAGTATTTGTTATTCTGTATATAGATATTATATGAGGAATTTCCATCGATACTTAAGGTAAATGGCACCTTAAAGCACTACGCAGGCATATCGGTCACGCCACCTAGTGACGATTTAAGTGTACGAGCACTGACAGTTGCAGACCAAAAATATTTGCCGCAGGTCATAAGGTCGGTATAATTTGAACGTTATGTTTCATCCACCATATATTGCCAGAGCTGCACTGTGCTGTTCATATATACTGTTGCTTTTTCAAACTTTTTTTTTTTTTTTTTTTTTTTTTTTTGCTTTTTAGTGAAATACGTTTATAATGTGAACATTACGTAGATAATGTTTACTTTGAATATATAAGGCGTGGCCTTCCGAACGTTTCTCTAAACAAAAGATTGAGATAATTTATATATCTTCGAATGTTTATACAAATCTCCCTCTTTAAAAGGATTCATACTGTCATGATAATTGTAATTGGTCATTCTGCTTTTCTTTTTTTTTTTTTTTTTTGTTGTTGTTGTTGTTGTTGTCGTTGTTCTCAAGCTCTTACAAAGTTTGTATATTATCACTGCTAACTTCTCTTTGCCGTGCTTCTAATTTGCTCAGTAGTATTCTGTATGCATTCCCTTGTCTGTATTTACTGATATAGCCCATATGGTCCTATAGAAAAAGAGTCGGTGACATAACGGATCAACCTGTATAAATATATTCAAATAAAATAATGATGATGGAGTAATAACATTTTGAACGTAATGTCGTTGGTATAAATTAAGGTGTGACATAAGATGAGGATTTACAATAGTTTTACTAGCTATATCAGTACCTTTAAATGAAGCTGATATATTGTCACAATAGGGAAAAGGGCTAAAAATCAGTTAAAAATTGGCGGTCATTTTAAAAGATATAAAAGGCCACTTGCACGGACTACTGCATCTAGTTTGTTAAATTCTGTGCAAAGATGTACATATGTCACATTAAGAGTAACAGTTTTGTGTGTCAATGCCTGGGCCCAGTTATGTTTTAGCCTGCATCTGACAGTTGTTTCGTCGACAACGAATAGATGGAATCCGTGCGTGTTACTTGGAAAACAAACCCTCACAGGGCGCCTCGAGGAACACTTATATTACATTAAGGACCACAAATGTGTATCAAATATAATTAATTGATTGGAAAGGTATGGTCTGAATCAGAAGAATGTGACAGTGTTATGCTCAGCTGACATTGCATCCACAAAATGAAGTGGTCCTATGACCTTTGTAATAAGGTCAAGGTCATCTTTCGTAAAGACTGCCGTAAAAATCAAAGTATTGATTCAATGGTCGAAATCGTAAGTCACATGGCTCTTTCAAGGGAATAGTAGAGTTCATAAAAATGACCGTGTGATAATGAAGTGAAAGCCACTTCTGTACTGTGTCAATCTGGCGCTCATAGTGGACCACCAGCATCGAAGTCCTGGCACAAATCTTTCTCACGTTTTCAAGCGCACAGTTAAATTCAAAAAGTGGCACTGAGACGTTGTCGATGAGGACAAGAAAGCCCATGCAATGTGTAAGTGTTGCCTTATATCCACAAGTTTCCCTACACAGTTTCAAAGCAACTGGCCCAGTTGTTTTAAAAGAAAAAGATTATGTTAACAAATGTAAAAAACATTAACAAATGCATAAAAATATTTTTAAAATCAGTAGGGCATGAACATATGAACAAAAAAACAAAAACAAATAAAAAACAAAAAACAAAAAACAAAAAAAATAACTAGACACCCACCCATGATACATTCCCACAAAGTTTAAAGTGAATCTTGCAGACATTTTTGGAGATGTTGAAGATCTGAATAACCCTTGCAATCCACATTGAATTGCCAAGTAATCAATAGGAATGTATGCAAATTACCGATACGTGCCCTATTTGAACCGTTCATTAAAAAAATGGAAAAAAGGCGCAGCATCACCTATTAAGCAGATTAAGGTCCAGGGTTTCCCAAGGGTGTGCCTATACAATTTCAAAGCAAAAATTAGGGGCCAAGATTTATTTTATCTGGAATTGTTTCTGAAGATACCGAATGATTAAAATCTTGAGTACCCCGGAGAAGCATAATGTAAAACGTTAATGCTTTCGGAAATATTGTTTATATTGGGGAGTCCATATTTGTGTGGAATATCTATCTATCTATCTATCTATCTATCTATCTATCTATCTATCTATCTATCTATCTATCTATCTATCTGTCTGTCCGTCCGTCCGTCCGTCCGTCCATCCATGCATCCATGCATCCATGCATGCATGCATCCATCCATCCATCCATCCATCCATCTATCTATCTATCTATCTATCTATCTATCTATCTATCTATCTATCTATCTATCTATCTATCTATCTATCTATCTATCTTTCTATCTAACTGTCTGTCTGTCTATGTATCTATCCATCTATTTAGCTATCTATATAATATAATATAATATATAATAAATATTTAAGCTACAATTTAAAATGCCATCCCAATTGTAAAAATTTATATATATTATTTTTGAATATGTTTATATATATGTATGTATATATATATATATATATATATATATATATATATATATATATATATATATATATATATATATATATATATATATATGAGTAAATTGAGTAACAGCGTTTGCGCGATATATCATAAAAAGAATTAACCAGTGATTGGACAGCACAGAGAAGCGCAGGCACTTCGAAGCTTATCAGGTAAACCCCAAATAAGTACAAAGCAATTAAAATCAAATCGCTTCATTTAGCTACATTTTGTTCTATAGGCGATTAGTTGCATGGTATACTGAGTGTGTCAGTTGTAGTTGTATATTGCATACACTTACCATGATACCTTACCTGACACAATGCAGCAAATCGCTCCAATAAGAGATTTCCTTCCATTTTTAAAGGCCCCGACGCCCGTGATTAAAGTTCCTATAATCAATAGCACCAGACCAATCATGACAGGGAAAGCGGAGCCCCTGGTAGACCCTAGGTTGACAAAAAGAGGAAATATTTGTTGAAGGTTTACAGAAGGCTGCAAATTACTTATGTATGCAGGTATAGTAGTATGTTTGTATGTGCTTTTATGCCTGTGTATTTTTTGAGCAAAAATTGTGATTGAAAGGGTGTTTGACGTATGAACGACGGAGGCATCAATGCATAATTACACTGTTCAGCTGATCATATTGGAAATCTCTGTTTTTGACCAGAAATTGCACATGGTTATATCACTACCTTACTTCATACCGAAACTTCCTCTTCCATTGGATATAAGGGGTGACTTCCAAGAAATAAATACGACATCATCATTTTGCTCACATTTAGTTATGGTGTATATGTAAACATCATTTAGTAAAGTATAAGAAGATCATGTTTTAACATGATATCCAGTTGTATGCTATTCATTGGTAAAACATGTTCGAACACCATTATTTGCTTAACCGGCTACAGATATATCAAACAGAACATCTTTGAACCGAGCGCTGTGGCTGTTTCTTGAATAATAATTTTTAACATTTCCTAATTTGTAATATAGCCTATCAAAGATGTTAATTGATGTACAAAACGTGTTTATGTATGAAATGGTACTCTCGGGTAACACTCAAGATCACGAATAAAAGTTCAAAACTCTACCTAAACAACGTTGGCTGAGGTGATTTTATTCAACCTAAGTCCAAAAACATAAGTGCAATACTACCCCAAACTTTGATATGCAGTAAAAGGTTCCTTTTAACGAAGCAGTCAGGTTACAGCCAAATTACAAATGGGACCTGAACTAGTCTTATTTACGTTCAGTGGGCCGTCTGTCTATAATTTCAAGGTTCCTTTTAACGAAGCAGTCAGGTTACAGCCAAATTACAAATGGGACCTGAACTAGTCTTATTTACGTTCAGTGGGCCGTCTGTCGATAATTCCAAAAAGAAATGATTTGACCACAATATGTGTTACGTTCCTTTTACAGTCGTGACAATATAACCTTAACCAGTGTATTGTTAATATACGATAAACCATTTTATTGCCGCACTTCAGAAATACGTTTGCGTTTGACACTTTTTGTAACATTTTTTTAAGAGATGGCATGTTGCAAGCACATATATATATATATATATATATATATATATATATATATATATATATATATATATATATATATATTAATATATATGGTTGTTTACTTGAATTACACGCTAAACATGCTTCAACACATACTCAGGACGGTAAATATTTTATCTTCTCCGGTTAAACGTTTTCCCCAGGTCTGAGAAAAGTAGTCTAACATATTGCAGTCATATTGTAGGCCTATTGATTCATCCTCTGCAAAATGAAAAACAAAATCATACATCACCGTAAAGGTGTAACATTTTTTAGTGCCTTCAAGTCCCTCAGTATGTTTATGGGTAGATTTTGTCAGTACTATGAAACAACTGTGAAATGAGAATGTTCATTTCCCAACGTCTTCCTGCACCATTTGACAATCATATTAAAATGTACCAGCACCTGTGTTCCATGCAATATACTTAACTTAATACAAATGTGTTTCCTGAGCGAAATTATCACTCAGAGCATAATTTCCTTACAGAAGCTGCGAAGACATCATTTTATTAATGTTGTATAAAATAAATACAAAATCTTACAGAGCCTAACGTGGCATTTTCAAAAACAAAGACAGCATATGACTCCAATATTACGGCTGATTAAACGTGAGAGAAAATTTGAAATTAAATTTAAACACCTTTAACATATAAATTGAGGACTCTTAAAATAACAATGATATATTATAAAGAACTAGCTGTTTAACTTACATCATGGAAACAGTGCACTGGGATCATTTAAGTTCACATGATGTGGCATGATATACACTGGTACAAATTACTTCTGATTAGATAAGTTCAATAACGAAATGAACTAAGATCCATAACGAAATAAAATATGTTCAGTAACTAAATAAAAATGCTTAATATATATATTAAGCTATGTTCTATTTGCATACAGATACTTTTTGCATGGATTCACCAACTGAATTAAATTAATAAATATGTCCACCCAAATGGACATTGATATAGGTTAGGATCTTAGTTATAATTATTCAATCAAATCAACTGTAACTGATCAACAAGTCAATAGCAGTGCTACATTTTACGGATAATTAATGTATCTTAACAGGACGGCTTAATTTAAGGGATTAAAACAAGTTCGTACCTGATTTGTTAGACACGAAATAAACCTACTCGTGCATATAAAAAAAGTAGCAATATTTATAATAATGTTCTTTGTTTATTGTTCGTAATCGCAACGTAACATTATAACTTCATCTTCATCTGTCACTGTGTTATGAGCATAATGTGTTCAACTGATGAAATAAATTTCATCTCCTGTTTGGGCTACATATGCTGCATAAATTCAGGCACGGAATCAAGTGGTCTGGGTCGTATTGGCGTATGATGCAATTAAAAGAAAAAGAGTCAACAGTACAACTGGGCAATTTGACTTCCTTGCCTGGACAAGGAGAAGAATTTCCTGTGAGAGAGTGGATTTCTGTGTAGAGCAGAATTTCCACATAATGAAATCATATATAGCCATGTTGCTTAATATGTGGATTGAAGCCGAAGCACACGGGAACGGCTATTCGTCAGGACTATCTGTACTTTCAGGTGCCAATGTTTTTGGATCGAAACTGCAAAAATGATCACTAAATCAAATTTATTGGCCAGGGTAATCCACAAAGCCATTTCTTTCTACAACGACAAATGGTCCTCGTCAATATTTAGTCAGAACATAAAAGCGATTGGCATATTTACTATCAACAAACCTGTAGGATATATTTAGTGTGTGGCAATAGAACAATATAATAGACTTGATTGCATTAACAAAATTGAAGCAGGATTTCTGTTGTTTCTTTGCATTTTACAGCTGTCCGGGCCACGTGAAGCCACCATACATCTTATAATGGAATATTCTCTCAACACAGACAGTCGAACTTTATCGTCCTTCCCTAATGCAACGTTTTTTTATATGTCAATATTACACGCATGTAAAAGAAAATATATTAAATAAGTTTTATTTGACGTTTTGCCCCTGTGTCCTGTTGTACCGTTTAGAGTCACGCATTGAAATTTACAATTGCGAAAAAAACTATCTGTTTCCTTTCTACGTCCCCAGTCATGGGTGAACATTTTCCTGAAAAATAGCATTTCGTATGACGATGCATATTATAACGACCTTGCATGCTGTCCGTTATAATTGATTGATACATTCACAGTGACTAAAGGCAGTATAAATCACCAGCAGTCACCAGATGGAATGTCCTTATTGGAAGGTACAAATCTTTGAGGGTATATCAGATCATCTGTTAAATGAGGAACTCGAAACTACATGTGTTCTAAAATATTAAAGGATCAATAAGATCATTTTGTGTGATGACCTATTTGGCTACTCTCTCTCTCTCTCTCTGTCTCTCTCTCTGTCTCTCTCTCTGTCTCTCTCTCTCTCTCTCTCTCTCTCTCTCTATATATATATATATATATATATATATATATATATATATATATATTTAATCGACGATATGCAAATGATACATCCACATAACGTTTGAGTAAGGTAGCAATGAAAAACGAGGATTGACGACAGCCGTAACTTAGATGAAACAAATTTTATATGGATAATATGTAACTCCATATACCTTTCACTAATGCTTGACAGTCTGTGTTCACTTTGGGCAAAGAGGGAACCATACATTTCTTTCTAACCACAATACGAAGAATATTTGGTGTATCATGAAAGTGAAGTTCATGCCACAGGCGTCAAATGCTAAGTGGTAAATGCCAGGAATATACTTTACAATGTACTTATGATATTAATAAGTTAATTTTGCTGTCGTTAAATACAAGGGGGGGTGTCATATAGTCTCAACTATTGCCACATTTAACGGCGATTCAATTTTCATTAGTTATGTCAAATCTGACCTGATCCAATAGTCCTCAATCCATACACTACATACTTTATTTTTCATATACCTATGTCGGGATTTCTCAGGCATAGATTGAAGGTAGGGTAATTGTCAGAGCTACAAAGAAAAGGGCATGAAATACTCCAGAATATGCTAAATTCTACATCCGAAATACCACAGTGGTGAAGGAAACCTGGATATGTCTACTCGGAAATACACAGTGCAGACGAAAGGATCTGGTTCAACATATATAGGAACATTTTGGCGGTTTAGCTAGATTATATATTTAAGCAAAAGTTTCATAATAGATGAAAAAGACGTTGTCATCAAATGTACAAGAATCCAAGACTCTCAAAAAGGTAACAAAAAAATGAAAAAGGAAGAAAAGCATGAATTCACAACAAAAAAAAAATAGATCCATATAAATATACTCTGCACAGCCTTAGTTACTATCAAACAGTTGACAAACTATCGCAAAAGTGCAATTAAACTTAGACGTATGAATGGACATATGGGTTGATAGTTTGTCGCAAAAATTGGATAATGTCGTTGGGAAGGTTTGTGATCAGAAACACACCACTTGAATGTGAATGGAGTTTTTTCTTCAATGATTCGCACGGCCCTTCTCTTGCCGCATTATCTGACCATTTCTACTTCATTTCCATTAAATCCAAGCTAGCGGTACTGGCATGCAATCGTAATTGGAATTGCTCTCACCTTCAGGTGGTTCATTTACCAGACACACCCTCCATAGTCCGGCGTAAACCTTGATGTTCGCATTTAAATGATGGGAGGAATTGCCAACAATTACTTTGCCTTCTACCAATTCATGCATAAAAATCCACTTGTCTGTAGTTACAGCCAGCGTCAGAGTCACAACAGCTATGAAACCGAATATGAAACTTCCAAATCGTAAACCTCTATCACCACATCTCATTTTGCAGACGTCGCTCATTCCAAATGCCTGATTTGGCCGAAAAGTATTATACAGGCCCACTTGTGGCTTATGTTTTCAACTGCTGTACAGTCGAATTCTTCCTGTTGTGATCATGGGACAGAGTAGCATCCCATTATCAAAACACAAGGTTTGTGCATAATGTTGACAAGTTACATTTTTGAAGAGCAATTTAATTCCGTTCAACGGAGGGCATGATTGAAACTCATTGCATCTTTCACATCTCGGTCCGGTGGATAAACACGTTAATCAAGCTGAAAACGATATATCCCTGCAAAGCTGCTTTCTGCGGTGTAAAATCTTAACTTGCTTAATTTAACAGACCGGGTTATAACGTTTGCACATTAAAACAAGTGTTGTCAAAATTGTAAGGCAAGGGTTCTTGTCTTGAATAATCATAGAACGTCAGCGTGTTTTTCATAGTTCCAGTCATGGGTGGGTTCCAGTGTAGGCTACCACGTCGGCTGCACAAATTGCAACTCCCGTATATCCATTTCTGCTATGGTGGAGCATAATCACAAGACTGACACAGTTGCGTCGTGCCTTCGGAATTTAATGGAAGGTAATGGTCACTTTTTCCTCACAAAACCACCAAATCCTCTCCATTGAGTTTATCCTTGCAAATTGGGCTAGTTAACTGACCTCGCGTTTGAAGAGTATGTACACCATGAAAATAAATCGTCGTTAAGAGTGACATACACACGAACGAATGTGAATGTAGAAGAGTATCATTAATTGCGGAAGTGCATCACGTGACCTGACCTGAGGCTCCTAATTGGGGATGACCACCATCGCAAGATTGACTGTATAAATGTCACCCATTTACTTCAACACTGTCATTTCAGGCCACATGGGTGCTCAAGCAAAGCGTTCCAGAATTCCCTTGTTAACTTCAGTGCAACCGGCCTGTTTAGGTTTAATTTCCAAATGAACATAAGCGGGCAAGTTACGCTGTCCTGGAGGAAAAAGAGGCAGCCAAAATTGAATATGATAACATTTGTGTCTATCGACAATGGGCCCATACCTCATGCAATCCAGTGAATATGCATCGTAATGACCACTTAAGAGAGTTATATCAGAGACAAATCGAGCCACACTAGCTTTAGTAACTTTATACGCTTTCTGCACGTGGCTTCGTTGTCACAGCGTTTGATCCAAATCTCCTTGGACAATAAGTTATTCTCGCAAACTGACTCCGTGTTCCCTATTTCAACTGGGAACACGGTCCACGATGTCTATCATGTATCCAAATACAATCCATTACAATGGTTTTTCTAGGCTTTTGTTCAAAGATCCGAGGCATTTTCTCTGCGTATCTATCATATGATGAAGACTGTCACGTACCGAATCACGCTGGGACGCACCAAGGAATCTCTTTATTCAATAAAGATCTCATTGATCTATACTTGGGATGGCTGTATTTGCATTTTTCGTCTACCTCAGCAGTAAAGCAGTTTCATTTAACGCACACAATTCAATAAGATTAGACAACACTAAATTAATCAATCAAGTTCCATTGAAAAGGTAAATATGAAAGTGTCTTTGTAATTAGCAATTTCCCTCATTGCAGTGCCAGATCTAGAGACAACTTGTGTATTGCAACGGTTTAGCAATCGCAGTCGAAGAATTTAAGAAAACTGATAAATTAATTTAGAAGTGTATCTATCTAGCACACAACTCACAATAACACTGTTGTGCTTTTTACATCACGACGCTTTGTGAAACATGTATACATATATTAGAACTTGCTCAAGACTCATGTACCGTTTCATACAATTTATAAGTATTTCCTAAGGAACATTGGGTGTTAGAAGCAGTCGCTTTGTATATGCAGAGCCAAAGTTTTTCAGCAAACTTTGACTGTTTTGTTAATCGACGATGTAAAAATGTCCGCAGACACTTGATCAAGAATGGATGATATGCAGGAGTTATGTTGTTCACTAATACCCATGCCGGGTGAACAATGAATGAGTGCAAAAAGGTGAGGTGAAAACACAAGGCGGTGAGTCTTCCGAGCTGTTGCGACCTGCACGTGGCTTTTTCAACTGTGTGTCTGCCACGACCGCATGTATCGATTCTGTGTGGGCTACCACGAGGGCAATTACCACAGCTAAATATGATCAAATTTCACCGCAGGGGACCCTTTAATCAAAAAGCGTGTGATTATTACCTGTATTGTCTCTCTGTTGTCATACTATTTCAAGGCTAAATATATGGTCTAGGGTAAGATGTAACGACAGTAAAATTTAACCATAACATATATGCATAATTATATATATATATGAAGGTACATGAATGTAATGTTGACTCCTTTTCTCAGGGTAATTTTAAATTTGCATTTTGCTATTTTCTACAAATATTAATTTTGTGCATATAGTTGTATATATAAATTCTCTAAGTCTTGCCATTAAAAGAAAGAACTTGCAAGCAGGTGCCATCACAAAAAAGCAATATGTCCGAGAATTTAACATTACGAAACAAGCTTGATATTTTCCTCCGCTGATGACCCGTTAATTGATTAATGAAGCTGTTCAAGCTTCAAATTTTCAACTTTTTGAATCACATGTATTAATCTATGTAAAGGTCTAGACGCAAACAGTGACTGGATTGGCTATGAAGGGAAGAGATTAATTAAGCTATGCTGTGGTTGATAACTACGCGGATGTTATAGCACTGTTACGCCTGTTTTATAATACATATAGATATATACAAAATATATGCAAATACATACACCTCGCACACACAGACACTTACATATAAATATATATATATATATATATATATATATGTATGTATTCTCAAAAGAATTACTTTATCAGAACAGACATTATTATTTTCAGATCAATTACATCGTCACATTGTGTCAAACGGGTCTCGCATATGTGCAACTCCAACCATGCATGTATGTATGTATGTATATATGTATGTATGTATGTATGTATGTTCGTATGTATGTATGTATGTATGCATGTGTGTGTATGTATGTATATATGTATCTATGTATGTATAAGCCACATCATGGTCATTTCAATTTTTGGGTTTAAAGTCGGAATTTTTAGCGGTCAGAAATCTATGAATCATAAAATTTTCATATGATACATTGCAAATAAATCTTTGTAAGACAAGGACGATAATTACTTTTGCATTGTTTGTCAGATTTTTTTAAAACAATTCAAACATTGGAAATTTTCCATGAGTCAGGATAGCTGGAAGAATAAATTAAAGAGTTAAATAATTTAGTAAGTGACCTGCAAATACAAGGGGCTGTATTTTTAATATGATGTTTCCTGTACCGTTCGGAAAAGACGCAGAGCCAGTATGGAGTGATTAAAGAACATTTTTCACGGAGGTTCATCAACAGTAAATGAATTAAGTCTAGCTTCCATTCTACAGAAAAATTTAGGAAGACGCAAAAAGTTGTCTTACTTGGGAAGTTTACACTGATCACTGGAACATCTATTCAAAAATTTCGCACTTATCAGCATTGCTGGGAATAACATTGCTGTTTTTCAGAAGAAGAAGAATAAAATGATTAATTTTCGAGCCAAGGATGCATTGATTTGCTCATGTTGCACCACCTATTGGGATTAATATCGCTGGAGTCAAGTCGTTGCGGAGTTTGGTAAAGTACGATCTGACAGAACCACGGATAAAATTAAGTCCAGAAGGCTCTAATTAATTAATAAGGGTTGGTTGCTACAAAAGTTGGACAAGGTTGTGGGATATCATATTAACGAGACGAAGACGTAATTCACTCTCAGAATGGTCGCCAGCCCAAAAGCGACATCTGTCATTAAAGTCAGCAATTAACAAGAGAACTTTAGGATTAGTCTCTATGGCCCTAGTAATTGAATAATCGAGATCATTAAGAAACGAGTCCCTTTCGGCAGTTAATTGACGTAGGACGAACAGCCTTGTCTGCTATGATTATGTAGTAGTTCTTTGACTCTTTCTAGAGTCTTGTTTAGTATGTTTACTTTTTCATGACAAGTGAATTTGCAAATGCACAATTTGTGCCTTCATACAAAAAAAAAAACTGTTCTGTTCATGTCTTTTTACCACAAATTTGGGAAGACAAGTTAATGGGTGAATCATGAATATACGCTGGCAAGGGTGGATCACATGTTTATAATACAATTTTGGTTAAAAATGAATTATAACGGGCCCAGGATAGAACCTGGGAGAACCCCAGCGGGTTAATGAGTCATTATAGAATTTGTACGCTCAGACTGTTTACGTTTGGTAAGATTACTGTCTAGTAAATTAAAAACTGCTCCTTTAACCCGTAACATTCTAGTTTCTTGAGCAGTATTCCAAGATCGAGTGTGTCTATTGCCTTGGGAAAATCCATGTTAATACTAATAGGGGTTTTGCTTGTGTCTAAATTATATTTTCCATCAGTTCTAATGTTTAAAGCTCTGTTGAGTGTTACTTCCGAAATCTATATTGATTTTGATAAGAAAAATTGTAAAATGTTCATACATAGTTGAAATAATTTTCAAATAGTTTGTAAATGGCTGGTAGTAGTGAAAAAAGCTTGTGCTTTTTCTCAAGCAGTGTCATCTTTTTTAAGGAGTGGAATCTTCTTTGCAATTTTGAAATTGTCTGGAAAGGGCCCCGCTGATAGTGACTGGTTAAATGTTAGTATAATTGGTTTACAGAGTCCGGATTTCGTAGATTTTAATAATTTTACTGACAACCCATCAAGACCACAGCTTTGATTATACAGAGTCTATGCCATGTCACAAGTGTGCTGTCTATGCATATCGTTGCGGGTAACAAGCATGTCCATCATTGATCAAAGCAATTCATGATGAAGGCAGTGCATCCTTTCTTAAATGGATATATGCGATCGATCAAGGTGATGCATTTTTTTATCTATCCTTATTGTACACACAAGAGGTTGTCCGGTGCACATCACTCTCAACTTCAACCTTTCAAAATGTAATCGTACCAGCACAAGTTCCAAGTAATCGAAAATTCTTATCGAATGGCCACAGATCACACAGATCATTCTTCTTCTCTCCACTTTGAACTTCCCATTTTTTTCTTTAAGTGCATATTGTTTTGAAGTCAAATTATTTCAAATTTGCGTCTGTCGAATTTTAAGACACTGGAAATGGTGGCTTGTTGCTTAATGATCGAACCACTTACACCAAGTACAAACCATATCTTTACACATTAAATGTATTTGCATACAATCATGAGTATTGGTTTTATATAAGAGTATAAGTGTACCCACTACAGACGCCCTTATGTTGTTATCACATGTCTCGATTAGTGGTCGTTTAAGTGCATGTGTAAACATTTTAAATGAACATATCACTGAAAGTCGTCGCATCAACTGATGTTATGTCAATGTATAGAATATGTCTTTCAAAGAATAAATCATAAAGGCGTTGTAGGTTGAATTTCCCACAATTGGAATCACTTTCAGAAATACGGATATGATTATTATTTTATGGATAAAGTTACCATCACCAATGATATAAAATAAGCCGCAGCTCTGGTATCGCTTTGACATTGTCACTGAGGTAAACGTATTAACATATTTTATACTTTACCTTAGTATATTGGAGCAATAGGTATGTCATGTTACTGTGACATGGCAATCCTTCAAAACTTTGAGTGGCCAGTTTCAAGCCCCATTACATGTCTTTTGACTGACACCAGTCATTGTAAAATCAGGAAATAAGCAGAGAGTATGGCGAGGAAACAAAATCCTGAGAAGCATGGATGTGGTAAAAATCACAAAAAGTCATATATAGTGGAAAGCACCTCACAAAGTACTTTTGTTTCCTTTGACCAAAGAAAGTTTCATGCAAGAATACCCTGTCTATTATAAACACTGCTAAAGCGTGATATATATATATATATATATATATATATATATATATATATATATATATATATATATATATATATATATATATATATATATATATATATATATATATATATATCCGGGTAAAAGGCTCTGAAACACGTTGAGTAGTTTCCGCTGAAGACCCTTTAATTTATTTTGGCTAACACAGTCTATGTCAAAATTTTACAGAGGAACGTGTGCAATATGGACACCCCTTACAAAAAAGAAATGCTGGGATTATGCTGGATATTGCTGGGCGTGGTGGAAAATGCTGGAGGAAACATCCGTCATAATCTAGCATTTTCTGCCAAGCATCCAGCAATATCCAGCATTTTTTCCAGCCAGTTCCACCAAAATTTCGCTGGATTCTGTTGGGATTTAACCAAATCCCGACAAAACCCAGCAAAAATATGGGTTTCGGTGAGGTTTGGTTGGTTCAGGTGGGGTTTGGTGAGTTTTGGTGGGTTCAGGTGGGGTTTAGTGAGTTTTGGTGGATTCAGGTGGGGTTTGGTGCTTAGTGTGACCCCATGAAAGGCATGATTTCATCTTTTACTTTTTATAATCTACATCACATCCATCGTGACTGTACCTCTACCATACTGAGTTGCATTGGTTCATGTCAATAAAGATATTCATACTGTGTATTAATCCAGGAACGTTAAGACATGAAAGTTCATGGGTTAATAATAGTGTACTCACAAGCCATTTCCATTATGATAGCCTTGTGAATTATCCCCGGCCATTGCAGTCTTTGCACATCCACCTCCTTCCCAATATTTTGCTCCCATTGAAGGCTGGTGATGTTTGCGCGGGTTTAACCACTGCCAATGTTTGATCCAACCACAAGGGAAAGACTACTAGATATTTAAATTTGTTGCCTTGCCCCGTACTTTGTTGAATTCTGCAGGCGTTCAACACAACGCAGTCTTCACAATCCGCAAATTCAGTTAAACGAAATTTCCCGCCTTGCAAACCTTTGAGAACGAGGCTAACCGATGATCGAATATTTTGTACCTTCATTCAATATTTTGATAGGTATAAGTCTAATGAATTTTCCAAAAATCTGGCACAGGTAATTAAAGATCCAGTTATAAGATATATACATAAGATTGCATACTAAAATTAAACTTTTGAGGCTAATTAATAATGCTGAAACACCGAGATTATAATTGGAACTTGAGCGAGGGTAGACGCACTTGTTCCTCCTTTATCGCCCATGCTGCCTTCCTTCCACAGAAATCTTGACCATTGAATATCTTACCAAGATCGAGATCTTTTTTAATTGTAATCTAGCAGGTCCAGCAAAAAAAAAAAAAAAAAAAAAAAAAAAAAAAAAAAAAAAAAACGTAATCGTTTGCTGGGTGAAAAATCTAGCAAAACCACTCTGTGGTAACACTGTAGAATATGCTGGACCATAAATTGTGCCAGTAAATTTCAGCAAACTCTTAACAACCAAAATCCAGCGTGCCCATCAAAAACTAGGCAGTAACAAAATTAACACTGTGCCGGATTCTGCTGGGCAGTCAAAGACTCAAGATTCAAAATTTTCTAAGTTCTGTAGCCTGAGGCCTACTCCAGCAAAATCCAGCATCTTTAACAAAAATCTAACTTTCTAAAATATTACAAGTTCTTTTCCCAGCGAAATCAAGCATGCCCCCAGCGATATCCAGCATCCGAAGCAAAAACTAGAAAACCCTGAAAAGACTAAGTTCTCTTTCCACGAAAATCCAGCCTGTTTCCAGCAATACCCAGCATTCCCAGGAACAATGAGAATACCCTGAAAAAAACTAAATTCTTTTTCTAACAAAACCCAGCATGTTTCCACCAGTATCCACCTTTGGCAGCAAAAACCAGAAAATGGAGCAAAAATTAAGTCCTTTTTCCAGCAAAATGCAACGTGTTTCCAGCACTTCTCAGCATGTCCAGCAAAAACCAGCAAAATCCAGCATGATCCAAGAATTTTGATTTTGTAAGTGATAGTACTTCTATGTATATAAGTTAAACAGGGACAGGTTAGCTTATGGAGAGTAAAGAGTTCGGACTGCGGAATAGGGTAATGACTACTAGAAAGTGGTTTTGGACAAAAAGACACAAATACAAATACATGTATATATATGTATGTATGTATGTATATTTTGTTCGGAACGAGTGGGATTCGAAGTTGCAACCCTTGGCACCAGTCGCCTAGGCGAGATGGGAAACGCACACATCCACTCGACCAAATCCCATTCTTTAAAAAAGAATGGTTCAATGGAGGTAGTTGTGTGCGAGTGCCATGTCAACACGGTTATGCAGTATATGTACTGAGTCGACATTTACTTCCAGAATCGGGGACTTAAATCCACCAGCATTAAAAAAATGCCGAAAATATACATTTTATGTATATATGTATATTATATATATATATATATATATATATATATATATATATATATATATATATATATATATATATATATATATATATATATATATATTTATTTATATATTTATTTGGGCGTGTGGTCGTATTGTCATATTTACTTGTACAGTATTCATTCTTAAGAAAAAGAGCCACTGATGCTTTCTGAGAGAAAAGACCTAATAATCAAATGAATTGTGGACATAATTCAGTTCTTCATATTCGGTATAGCATTTTCCTTTACAAATATATGGACATGAAGTTTGCAATCGTTGTTTCACAGCGCGTTATGACATTCCGTGAACGCATTGATTTCCACCCTCGACCCTGTCATGTGCATGGAAATTAAGACATCTTATTCATTGAAAGGGTTCACTCCTTCTCCAAACTAAGTTTCCTCAGTTTGAGAGCATCTTGAGTAAGGGAAATTGTGAATCTTTTCACATGGAATAAACACAAATAAAGTAAATATACGTTCTAAATGAGCAAACTTCCGTGGACATAATCTTCATGAATGCGGTGGCTGTTCTCCTCAATGGTAATCAAAACGTGCCTGCAAACTTTACGCAACAAATGCATACCTGGAGAGAGAGAGAGAGAGAGAGAGAGAGAGAGAGAGAGAGAGAGAGAGAGAGAGAGAGAGAGAGAGACAGAGAGAGAGAGAGAGAGAGAGAGAGAGAGGCAGTTCATAAAGGACAATTAGTATAAATCGTTGTTAGTAACAGAAAGACAGACAGAGAGAGAGAGAGAGAGAGAGAGAGAGAGAGGCACTTCATAAAGGTCAATTAGTATATTCGTCAAGTTACTAACAGAAAAAAAACATTCATTCAACATGCAAATTTGCAATTATCTGATATTCAATCTGCCCATGGGGTACAAGGAAGTATAGGTGTATATCCTGAACTACCTTCTGCAATTAAAAAAACCATTAAAGCAGTGAATTTGTGTATCGCAGGTGTGAATTTCAAATATGATTTCTCTGCTCTTCGGGCCATTCTAATCATCATCATCATCATCATCATCATCATCATCATCATCATCATCATCATCATCATCATCATCATCACCACCACCACTACCACCACCACCATCATCATCATCATCATCATCATCATCATCATCATTGCCTATGCGTTTCAATCGCTGTATGTGGCGATTTTGTACGCGTCACGCAGGGTAGACGCGCGTAACATACACACAATGGCGCCAAATCCTACCAAAGTAAACATGCATACGTACAGTATACGCCTGGTTTGCGGATACATGGAAAATGGTATCCGCAGTACGCAATACTCACCCTCAACTACGCAATACGTTGTACACAATGCGCAATTCTCGCACATGGAAACCAAGCTTTAAGCTAGGTTTCCATGTGCGCGTATTGCGGATTGCGTACAACGTATTGCGTAGTTGGGGTGCGTATTGCGTACTGCGGCAACATAGGCAACACGCAGTACGCACTACGCACTACGCATACATGGAAATGGGGTAGTTAATTTTAAGTCAATTAATTATTACGCACTACGCAGTACGCAATACGCACTACGCATTACACGCACATGGAAACCCAGCTTTAGGGATTCGTTGATCAGAATAACATTTTTTGAGGTTCATGTAGATACAAAATTTTTTGAAGTTTTGCAACTGCTTGCGTCCGGCATTAAGACATCAAATACACACTCGATTACATTGCATAAAACTTGCCGTTCATAATGTGTTTATCTTCGTTTATATGCAGTGCGCAAACTCCTATTTAATTTTCAAGGGAGTGTAAAACAGGTCATACAGTTTGTGCATTCAAGCTTCAATCGAAAGGAGATTGGAATATGGAATATGCAGCAAGAACAAGAAACTGATATCAAATGTCATGCACATTTGTTATGAACTGCGGTATTGTCAATTTAACTTATCGCTTCATCACTAAGTATGTGGTCCATTCATTTTAAATCATATGTTCAATTTTTTCCTTAGTTTACCATTCAAAATAAGAAATACGTAAACCTTATTTTACACCAGGTATATCAAAGGAGCACTGTCATTGAAAGCCTTGAAATCGATTCAAAGCCCACTATACATGTGTTGTTGGGGCATAATGTATGTAATCTACAACTGTGATGAGATAAGAACGCTTTTTACATCAAATGATTATTTGCGTTCGTCTTAGCCGCAGATATGTGGCCTTTCAGGGGGCAGCAGGGTATGGGCGCAGTGAGTTGGAGCGCGAAGCGACTGGAGGGCCCCCGACTGTTGCCCCCCTCGCTATGTAGGCCCTACATGTATCTTTTATCAGCATACAAGATCAGTGTCTGAGTTGAGATGCTAAAATTACACTAACAGTTATTCTGACAACACCTCGGTGAGAAACAGACGAAAATATTAACATTCTTGTACTCAAAATGGGAACAGTAGCACCCTCATGAGAACCATAGAGCCATTGATTCAATTTCAGTTCCAGTTCCGGAGGCAGGAATGGTTTTAGCCCGCACGTGCCTCGTACACGGCATGCCCAGCCTGCCACGATGTGAAACAAATGTTTCAGTGTTGTTTTCCTTCCTTATTTTCACAGAATGGTTGATGAAAAACAGGGGTATTCATTACACTCTGCTGATCAGTCTTTCATATCCCAATTCCTGTCTAATAGAGTTCGCCAGGTACTGATAAGTTTCTAACCCGGAAGTTTCCAAGAAAGGAGTTTTGACTCCATGCAGATGATAGGTGATCTGTATCGGTGTCAGACACGGCTGTCTTAGATCACCACATCAGAATGATAATTGAGCGACCACCTCAATAGCGCCACCACAGCATGAGGGCTGACGTCATACATTTGCCGTAAGTCACATTTTATCGGAATTAAAACTCTGATGTATCGAAATCAAATTACCCAAGGAGGGTAGAATTACCGCACTTGGCCACCAAGATTACACAATGACATTCCATCGTGACAGTACTTTTTCCAGAAGTGGGACGTCAAGCGAGTCGGTCATCACTCAGCCACTGGACAATGCATTCATAGAGCTATGATGCATTGGAATATCAGCCTGTCAGACTATATGTTTAAAACTACTTAATTTTAGCAACACCCAGAGGCCAGTTTGCCTGGGTGCAATTAAAAGATGGCAAGCTGTTAAACCGATCCATAGAATTTTTATGACTTTGGAGTTACTATCCACGGCTTTCCAAATTCCACAAATTGCAGGTCAAGGCAGCTTGACCTGCACTAAAGTTTGTTCACAAATACACCGTAACTATAAAATCAATAATGTTTCGGTCGTCACGCTTGGGTGTCTAGAGTTTGTAATCGGATGAGGAAAGTAGACTATTTTGCAAAAAGGAAAAAACAAAAAAACAAAAAACAAAAAAACCCAAAAAATCTCGTCCTCATATTTAATTCTTTATTGCCTTTTGTGCCGGTGCTCTCCTCGTTTATATGTCCATGCGTATACCAAGTAACACACCGTGGCGCCGGACAGATATGCACCACACAGCTCGCAACAAAGCCATTAAGGCTGTCGTCCTGGGTCAAATATGTCAATACTCGCAGTTCATTCTCATCCCAAACACTTAAGAAAAAAAGAGACATCAAGCTCATCAACCCCCATCAATAATATTAAAGAACTTATTGATACATAGCATGCCAGTTATTCGGTACGGAAGCGTTCTCAGCTTACATTAAAGTAAGTGAGGCAAAATTCATATAAACTTGTTTAAAAATTAGTTCGGGTTTGTTCAATGGTTCATTTGGTTTTGCTACGGAGGATTCACGACATTGTTTTTTGCATGCCCTTATTTGCAGGCCAGGGTGAAATTTGGAGGTTAAACAAAAGGTATTATGTTTCAAATGGCAGTCACCAACCTCACCCGCCCACCCCACCCCCCGGCAAAAGATACTTTTCTTCATGTTATCACATCGGTGAAATATGAACACATACACAAACACCGAACCTTTCCTTCTGCAATGATTTGGGGGTAAAATAAGCAGGCCCAGATACTTACCCTTAGCAAAAGGCCAGAACCGATGTAACCGAAAGCCAGGTGCCCTGTATAGCAAAAAAATGTGGTACCCCCTAATGTGTGTTTATATTTTCGTTTCTTTTCTTTTTTCTTCATCTCCCGCCCACTTTGTGGCGGGGGGGGGGGGGATATGGTAATGACGACCGTCCGTGCCGCAATCGGTTCCGGGCCATTTCTCCAAAACTATTGCCTTCGAAGCAGACGAAAGGCGCATTTGTCTACTCCGCTTTGTAGTAACGCGGAACTTGGTTTACTTTGCAGGGAACCAAAAGTATTGCACTTACCAATCTGAATATTTTATGGATTGTATCCTTACTCGCTATACGTGCCTTTTGATGTTTTTTTTCTTTTCTTTTTTTTTTTTTTTTTTTTTTTTTTTTTGTTTTTTTTTTTTTTTGTTTTTGTTTTTGTTTTTTTTTGTGTGTATGTGTGTGTGTGTGTGTGTGTGTGTGTGTGTGTGGCTAATTCCCCTCCATTGGTCAATTTGTGATGTTCGCTAAAGGTCTCAGAATGGTTTCCGGGCCATTTATCCAAATCTATTACACTTCGCAATCTGATTTTTTTTATGGCTTGTAGTCCTTAACCTGCTTGATGTGCCTTTTTGGTGGTTTTGTGGGGCTAATTATTCCACTTCGATGGTTATTTAGTGATGTTTGTTAAAGGTCTCAGAAAAGTTTCCGCTTCATTTCTAAAAAAATATTACACTTTGCAATCTGATATGTTTGTGGCTTGTTGTCCTTAGCGGCTTAAGGTGCCTTTTGATGGTTTCGTGTGGCTAGTTATTTCCCTTCGTTAGTCAATAAGTGATGTTCGTTAAATGTCTCAGAATGGTTTCCGGGCTATTTTCCCAAAAATGTTACACTTAGCAATCTGATTTTTTTTATGGATTGTACTCCTTTCTGCTATATGTGCCTTTTGGTGGTTTTGTATGGCTAGTTATTCCCCTTCATTAGTCAATAAGTGATGTTAGTTGAAAGTCTCAGAATGGTTTCCGGTTCATTTCTCCAAAACAATTACACTTAACAATCTGAATTTTTTATGTGCCTTTTGATGGTTTTGTGTGGCTTGTTATTTTTCTTCATTAGTTAATTAGTGATGTTAGTAAAAGGTCTCAGATTTGTTTCAGGGCCTTTTCTCCAAAATTTTACACTTACTAATCTGAATTTTTATGGCTTGTTGTCCTTACCTGGTAGAGGTGCCTTTTATTGTTTTTGTGTGGTCAATTATTCTCCTTCGTTACTTAATCATTAATATTCGTTATATGTCCAAGAAGTGTTTCCAGACAATTTCTCAAAAACTATTACACTCAGTAGTCAGAACATTTTTACAGAGCCTGTCAAATATGACCATTTAAGCCTGGCATAGCGCCTTGGGTTGCTCTCCCAAGATAGAAACCATTATATTATAGTAACCTGGGCGGGGGATATGGTTAGCGTCAGCGTGAACTGGTTCAATACAAATTGTCAGCACTCATTGTATGAACATAGGAACACATGCACATGTACAACCAAGTGCCTATTGCCTACAGAGTCGGATTTTAATCATACTGCAACTTGAACACATTGATGGTAAATGAAAGCAATGCAGATTTGATATTTTATGTCAGTATATACGCACATAAGACAAATAAAACGCAACCAGGTACTTGTGGTCCGATCACTGCACCACTTAAAAACAAACCAAAGGCAAATGTGTATGAGTTTGAACACAATTCACTTACTTTTTAAGACATAAATATATGTGTATATATATATATATATATATATATATATATATATATATATATGTATGTGTGTGTGTGTTTGTGTAGCATATCACATGTCACGTGACAGAGTACCATGTCCTTTATATGCAAAGACCACACAACACCGCCACATAAGGTGGTAGGTCAGTAGGCAGAGAACAGAAAATTACCTCCTAATAATGAATCACGTCTCGCCTATACAAAGAGTACATTTATTTTTAAATGATTTATAAATGCATTTCCATTGCGAATGTGTCATTTGCAATGGGCTCTGAACCAGATGTACGTTTTTTTCTGGTAATTTCGCCTTTTTCGGGCGCACATATATTAGATATAAATATGTGACAATACCCGGAAATTTACATCACTACATAAATATTATACCGTACTTTTTTGAGACACAAGCCAAATTTGAGGCAACTGTATTTTGCTGTGACGCAAAATTAAGTATCGTGGAAACTTGGAAATTACATGTCCATTCACATTCACCCACATTTCGGTTTGATTATTATCACTTAATAATAATTGTTTTCCTATTCTAATTTCACCCACAATTTATGTTGATGAGTTAAAATATCTTTTGTTTTAAACATGAAGAATATCACAAGCAATGTGCTACAACCAGAGTATTTCACAGTTTTTTTTTTTTCAACAAGAGAGCTTGCTATGTTGGTAATTTTAGAATATTCAAACCTAAAAACCAGCCAATTTGATCACGTTCCTTAGTATTTCCAAGGCCAACTATGGTTAGACCAGATATTTGTATTATTCCCTTGTGTGTACTTGTGTTATTTAATCTCATAAAGAGAGTCCAGTTGGAGACCTCTTGTTTTGCTGTGAAACACCTGATGCAAAAACCACATTGTTCAGTAGAGTTCTGGTCTCCTTATACATATATTTATTTATTGTATTTTACTTACGTTTGGTTCACTTAGTCTGTGTATGTATGTATATATGTATGTATGTATGTATGTATTTATGTATGTATGTATGTATATATGTATCTATCTATCTATCTATCTATGTATCTATCTATCTATCTGTCTGTCTGTCTGGGTCTGTCTGTCTATCTATCTATCTATCTATCCATTAATTTATATCTGTCTTTATCTATCTATCTATCTATCTATCTGTCTGTCTGTCTGTCTGTATGTATGTCTGTCTGTCTGTCTATCTATCTGTCTGTCTCTATTGATGCACGTTGGGTGTGTATTTTAACCTACCCTGACGTTATGGTACTGTTTCATTTTTTATTTGCTAATTGTACATCAGATTTTTAATGTAATATTTCGTTTCAATTTCCTGATTTAGTTTTTATTTCATTTTGCTTCATTTCATCGGAATTCATGTTTTTTTCCATCTGAAAATGAAATGAATACTATGAATAGTATGCTATGTCATTACCTTTTAATTAATATTTTAAAGTTTAAAAGGTAGATTCAACTGAAGCCCGCACTGGTTTCACTTGGTAGTTAGTATATACAGTTAATATTACAGATTTTGTTATATAGATATGGGTAGGCCTACCATTTAAGTTGCCACGTGCGGGCAAACATCATTACTTTTCTAAAAGACTATTTCAAAGACTGTTTGTATCACTCATCTCTTACAGTCAATGCAAACTACTCATTACTCGGACCACTATCTGTGACGTCTGGTGGTGTCATTATCTTGTATACTGTTATGTGTCCGTTAATGTACTGTCCTGTGGTTTGTGCCATTACCTTTTACACCATACTCTGTATTTCATTCCTTTTTTTTCGCAAGAGGAATTTGTATAGGCTATGCCTGTTTTCCAATTGCCTTAATAAAGTGTGTTTAAACCAAAGTTTTAATAAATACTATTTTTTCATAGTTCTCGTAAACGTATCTTGAACTATACGGGGCTGAAGCTGATTTTTCCCTTGTCCCTTATTTGTGTTCAGGGGTTATAATGACACATAATGTACTGATGACTTAAGTGTGATATAGGTTTGCCGTAGATAGAGAGGTAAACGAGAAGACTTGTGACAGTTGTATGTTTTTCATTAGTTTAAATTGCAAGTTTTATAAATTCCACAAGCAAAATGAACTTTCTTGGGGTTAACAGAAACAGGTGATCATGCACGACACTTCACAAACACAACGGTGGATTGCATGAAGTTGAGCATTCTGAAAGCACTGATATCCTCCTCGACTCCTTATCAACTTAATCAATAAGATCAATTGACCGCGTTGCGCGATAAAGCACAATCTTATCATTTGTCTTGGGATCGGTACCCTCCGACGTGACAATTATTGTGCACATATCTTTGTGATAACCTCAAAGCTGCCAACAAAAATGATGAGCAAACCTGCTTTTCTTTGTGTCAATAAAACTGAAGGAGCACGTGACACAAACAAAGGCCTATGGCGAGAATATCTGGTTTCCATAGACCAAAATACAATAAGAGACCTCCTCCAGAACTGGTCCAACCCGGATTGCACCAGTCTACGCGGCGCACATTGAGATCTCCTTCACCGAGTCAAGTAGATCAATTTAATTCCAAATATGTAACCGTGGGTCGAAGTCTAACTTTATGCCAAGGCCTAGTTACACCCTTGGCAGATGGGTTTGCTTAATATGGGTAGCGAAATCAAGATAAACTAAAATCAGGTTCCTATATTTGGAAGACGACTGTGCCTTTGCCCAATGAAATGTACATGTACGAAACCAGTTTTGATGAATGAAAAGACATGTCGGATGTGCCTTACGTTCAAGGGTGTTTGTAATACTATGGTATATATTTTTATAAACAAACACACGTGTTCATAGACCACAGGCATGCCACACAGTATGAAAAAAGAAGTTAAATGTTCCGGTCACTTGAATTTAATTTGTTCCTCGTCACATTTTATTGAAGAAGAAAAAAACTAGTGTTCAGTGCAAACATGCATGTTTGGTGACCTTCGCAAAATAAGTAACACAATGTTACAGTTCAAATGCACTCTCCAGGGATGATGGCAGACGACAATTTCACCATACCTTTCCAGCTTTCTATGCAATTACGGTCTTTAGCTTTTTTTTCGAATTTACCTGATATATCGATTCTTGTCGAACGTTCATTTACTATTGATTTTCCCTATCATTCATTGTTGCATCCTTTTGCACACGTCAAAGATCACAATTCTGGAACGAACCAACTATCCGTATTACTTTGAGAAACGCGTTTAATACATGCAACTGTCAACATAAAAATGTCACAATGAACTCAATAACCAAAGTTATCATGATGGTGGTCTTCTCTGTTTATTTTATCATATTAAACTTTATTTTATTTTTATTATTTATTTTTAGGAATCCAATTGTTTCATATCTAATCTACGACTTTTTGGAGTGTTATTTTCTTGCACACTTATGCTTCAACGTTTTAAAAAAGTTTAATATATATATAATATAATATATATATATATATATATATAATGTAATGACACCATCTGTTCCCTCAAAAAGTGTCAGATAACTGAATATGTCAGATAAATGAATCAAATAACTGACAAAATGAACTTTTTTCCATGAAAATGTGTGTCATTATATTGAATGTGTCGGATATCTGAGTGTCGCTATATATATATGCGGGGATGTACATGGTCTATCACGCTCAATCTAACATTACGTGCAGAAATGCATTCAATCAGATATCGTAACACGTGCAGATGTTTTATGGTTTTAGCATGGCTCTGGATTCAAATCCCTGCTCTGATATAGTCCGGTATTTGCATGTAATATATGGACCCATGTGTCGCCACACGTATTCGAATTTGGCCCTGGGCCACCAAAGGCAGGCAGCCGTTATACTCTTTGCTAAAATGTGATGTTCGACAATTTTCAGTGAAAACTGAGGACACTCTCTATAGTGTAAGGTGTATTACTACCATCGGTATCTCATTAAAGAAAATATGTAAAGTACAATTATTTATTCAATATTTAATAAAAAAAAATATTTGCGTTAGCCTTCTTCAATGAATCGCTTCGGTTATTATATACTTGTCTTTTTTAATGAGATTGTTCAGCTATCCTATCCTTAATTACAAGTTTTAGAAAATAGGTATGATGATGATGATGATGATGACGACGACGACGACGACGACGATGATGATATTTCAAATTCGACATTCGTTTGCAGTCAATTTTTTAGAAAAATTAATCAATATGTTAATTTTATATTTGAAGGCCGGAACAACTCGCATGATACCCATATTTGTTTGGTCTCTCTATTTTCGATATGTCCAAACCGGACGAGACTGTAATGCCCCCATCTTGTTAGCCTTACTTGAGTGCATAAATCGTGACTAAGATTCATTTAATATAAATTCGAACAATCAAGTCGTAGCTTACAATCTATTGAATCATGATATACAACTTTAAGCTGGAATTAAAATTTATGGATTCCAGTCACTATGACCAATTACATTGCTTTTTGCATTTTCTGGTGGTTATATAGAACCGAATATTGCTTGTTTTAGTATATATACATGTATGCTTATGACCTGCTGCTCGATCAAACTCAGTCTCATCTTATCAGCATGGGTACACTGCATCAGATAAAGATTAAGTAGATTTTTTTTTTCATGAAATTTTGGCATCGCTCGGATATAGTGCAGTATGACTGTATATGCCACATAAATAGGCATACGTAGCCACACGTGTTTTTTTAAAGCCTTGGGCGATCACTGGGACGCAGCTGTAATCCTAGATCCTAAAACGTGTTTACCAATGTTCAACAAATCTCAGTGAAAGCTGAGCACGCTGTCTGTCGCGTAAGGTGCATTACTACTATGAGCATTTGATGGAACAAAATTCGCAAGGCGGCATATTTGATTGAATACAATCAAAACAAATAACTTGACCTACATACATGAATACCTTTAGTCATTATACATTTATCTTTTTCAATAGACATTTTCCTTATATTGTTGCTTGATGACAAATATTACACCACGGGAACATGCTTTTTGCATGATGATGATGACGACGACGACGACGACGATGATGATGATGATGACGACGACGATGATGATGCATTCTAAGACTTTAAATTCAACGTTCGTTTGCTGCCAAATCGATTTCAATTACATGATTCAAGGCATGCTATGGTGATAGACTCATACACTGCAAGTTTGTTTTCCTCGTTTAGGTGTTCATTTCTGAAATATATTCTAAATAGAAAAGTTCATACGACAAAAGCAAAAACAATAATTTAATAAATAAATAAAGGCACACCACCATCACCATCACCATTACCACCACCAAAAGAAAAAGAAAAGAAAGAAAAAACTATGAACGGAACAGATGTGCACTGAGCTGGAAAAACGGTTCAGTACACCGCACCATGAAAGTAAAATGGAGTTACTCGGCTGTGAACTCAGAATTGTCGGCAAAGCCAGCTGCATCTGACTGAGACAGTGGTATTCAATGAGGGCCACAAGAAGAGTGTCCCAGAAATATGATGTGCTTGTCGACAAGACAAAAACCAATTACCAGCAGAAACAATCCGCACCCCACCCCACCCCCCAAAAGGCGTCGAAATATTATAATATAAAGACAAAATGATCCACCTCATCATCTTGTGCACTCTGTTAGAATTAGTGTTGTTACAATTAAAGCATTGAACTTCATTTGCCACGTTTTTCTCATGCATCAGTTTTACTGAAACTGTTTTACATCTCAACAAAGTTATACTCATTTTTGGCCAGTAATTACACTTTTCACGTTTGTTAAGGACAGTTAATATGTGTAAGCTCACACACCGATTCAATACTTTCATCTTCAATTTCTTAATTTGAAGTCCTATATACGTCTATGTATTTGTGTTATAGTGTTCGCCTTATCAATGTTGTATTGTCATATTTGTACAAGATGCCTTAATATAGGCTTGTGAGCCTGTTGGCCAACTGTGTTTAATAAGATATGTTTACACCAAAGTAATTTGAGGAAATACAAATTCATGTCGTTTTTTATTTCATTTTGAATAAATAATCCTCTGCGATAGCCGGCCCCACGAATTAGTGAGAGCGGAGCAGGTTGCTGTTCAATCCCCTTACACGGGGATCTCAAAGCTACCCATCAACTGTACTCGCTGGACAGATTGTATTTACCCAGGCTCTTGTGCTATTTAATCTCCATCACGTGACGTCGAGTCATCCCCATAGATGAAACGCCACTGTTTTATTCTGATTTAAATGTACCAATGGCACTAAGTATGCGGGTCATATCTGGAAATGTTCAAGAGTGGCCTTGCCTGCACACGCTCATTGTCGTTTTAGACGATGGCCACAGCTCAAAAAAAATGAAATAAAATAAAATAAAAATAACAAATGACCCCCCCCCCTCCAAGTATCTTAAGGAATTTTGAGCCCAAATAGTAAAATCTATAACCAAATATACGTGTCGAAAGAGTTTCTACCAGAAAATAAGAAAATTGTGACCTTTACCAAGGCAATTTGATTAAAGTTTGGGCCATCTAGAAGAAACTTTCACCTTTAAGGGTATTTTGGGCAGAACTTTTTTACCCTTGTCAGGTAAATCTTACTGAAAAAAGTGGGCTTCAGAGCAGCATACACTTGATGAAGTCACAGATGTGGGTGCCACCAGGTATTATTATCAACTAGCATCAAATATCTGTAATTATAAATGGCGCTTATTCATAGTTCCACAGTGATAGATGTAGCCCCGTATTAACAACAGAAAGGACTATGTCACCCCGGGACCATATTCCCCAGGTTAACCCCGTATGGCTTGAAAAATAGCTATCATAAACTGACCAAACTTACTTATTTGAACCATTGTAAAGTTCTGATGAGGCTTTTGGGCACACCCAGTTTCCGTTTTGAGAAGAAAAGTTCGCGCTTTATTCACTACTTTCTCAGATAGAGATTTGTGTTCAGTAAACGTGTCGAGATACAAATAACTCGACATTTCGGTTAACTGTTGCAGATTTTTTTCCAGATGGGTACATCATGTGTCTGTCATTCAAGATGAAACCAAAGTTACCAAATAAATAAAAATTGTACTTTGCCCCCTCCCTTACAGACCACTGACTTAAAATATGCTCCCAAATTACGTTAAAAATTCATAATGGTGACTGTGGAGGTGATGTTCCTCTTGAACGGTCAATGGTAATAACCATTTTACTGTATGTTTCCCTTTTGTTACCCGATTAAGTTTTGCTCCAGTTTACCTCCCAATATAGGGCCACATAATTTTGAAACTGCCACCAAATTTAATCAGACGGAGAGTCCCCACCTGTCTTTTTGCTTGATTTAAAGTTCAAGAAAATACTAAATAGATTTCATTTAGAAATGAATTTGAGGGAAACGGATAATGAAAGTCAACAATAAAGTTTTAAAAGATTTGAAAAAGTCACGATTTTCTTGATGTGTTGAATTTTTTAATTACGCGTTGGATCAATATACACATCTAACAAAAAACAAAAAAAAAAGTGTACGTCAGATCGTAAGGATATGCAGTGCGCAAAATGAACTAAAACTGATGTTTCTGACATTTTAGTGCGTTAGGTACAAAACATTTTCAAGTAAAGGTGCAAAATCTGATTATCTCAACATACGAATGACTAGCTGTGGCGCATATGTATATCGAATACTAAAAGGCTTGTGGAGCCCGGAAAACTAAGTCACACTGACACAGAATGCGTACTTTCATCACTTATGCATTTCTATTGGTCACGCACACAAAGCCTATCAGAATAGCGTTAGAGTTAAGCAGATGTACGTCATTTTCAAAACAAAAATATATATATAATAAAGTCAGAAATGTTTGAAATTGGAGCCGCAAATTCAATAAAATGCCCAGCAGGCAATGGTGTATGATTAAAAGGCATGAAATAAATTTTATTGTTCACCAGGTGTGTCCCAGTAACCGAGCGGTCCGCCAAACATGAGAACGATTTCTTTATCATACTTAACTAGCGTAAGTAAACACAAGGGAATAGAATCAATGTCATCTATACCCTTGTTAGCCTTTAAATAACCTTGAGTAAAAAAATGACAAAATCTATATGCTTTAACTGTCATGAGTAAACACTTGGTCTCAGATTTTGCAACTTTGGCATAGTTTTGTCAGTAAAGATGCTCAAATACATAATTGTAATGTCTGAATAATAAACCGTCTTTTCTGTTTAAACGCTTGTAAATCGAGAAAACAAACGTCATCTCTTTTTTGACTAAGTCAAACATTTTCAGTATATGCATATTTACTCCCTTTTTCCTACATTTGTTTTCATTTTTTGTCAATTAGGGAAGTCTTTTGAGTTAATTTGAGAAGAAAACTTCGTTATCGTTGTATGACTACAAAACTACATAACAGTATTATTGATTTGAATTGATTTGATTTATTTCGCGATCATACATGCATGCATACATAGAAACAAGTAAAAAAATACCGTAAATCATATCATATAAAAGATGAGGCGATGATTTAAACCCGAAGGTCTGTCTGTGAAGAAGTTCCACAACAATGATATATTAAATAATAAAAATAATAACTTTACTGCAAAAAAATACTAATCTGTAAAACTAGAAACCCTTACCTTAAGTTAAACATGTATAGAATGGGCAATTATTATAATCTGAGTAAAGCACCATTTTTTAGTGTACACATATTTACTCTTTTTTCCTCCTGAGATTTGTACCATTGCAAACAGCTACATCTGTATATAATTAACAAATATTATTGCATATTAATTATGTTAGAATGATCCATCCTCACAACAAATTACAATAAGCATTCCACCAGTTTCGAAGATTAATTCCTTATAGCCATTTAATATTCAATTCTACGAGATTCGTATTGTATCAGCGTTCAGAAAATATGCACTGTCACTTTGTTGTACTCTTTATGAGGACTCTATGTGTTTATGTCTCAAGACTAAAAACTTTCGCAAGAAACTGTACTGACTTTAAAGACATTGCTGATAGACATAAATCACTTTTTCTGAAATTAGTTTGAATAAAAGGTTTTCCTTACCTTTTAAGATAAATATAAAATGTTCTACAGAAATATCATGTTGATTTCTATGAACATATTAATGAGGTATTGTCGGAGTGTCAGTAAAACACACAGAAATCTGTTTTGGTATGGTAATGTTGAGGCTGAGATTGTTTTACCTTGAGTTTGATCAAACTTTCTATGCTGAAAAACTAAAATTCATTATATATTACAATAAGGATAAAATGAAGTAAGGACCATCTCAGGCATCATGTTGAACAATACAGACCTTCTATTTCCTCATCCGTTTGGATATAGTGACAGAATTTAAAGAATACTCACTGAGCTGATGTAAGTAACATTTCTGTTTTAGGCCTATTGTGGTGTATCTTAAATTGAGAAAGGAACTTTGAAGAACTTAACCATGTTTCTCAATAAATATTATATCAGTATGAAATTTGGTTGTGTTGTGTCCACGTGGAAACCTTGTTTTGGAGTTTAAATTCAAATATTGACATGTTACGCAATTCTAATGTGAATTTAGTAGTCTGACTTAAAATTCTTAATTGTCCTGTCATTGTTTGGATAATATTTGTGAACTATGGTCATGTAATTTTCTTTCATAACTGTACATTAACATCAAGGGCCAAATTTGTTTTAGGCCTACTTTAAATGAGTGTGGGTGTTTTCCAAAGTGGAAGGATTGGGATCCCGTAAAACTGGTTTAACCCGCTGCCAATATTTTATTAACCTGTTCAAAGTCAGGTACAAGATACCCTCATTCATTTAAATTTCATAATCGGTAGTCATGGATCCTTCCGACAATGAGCACTAGCATGTCTTACTACTTCGAAAATAATATTGGAATTGACAAGATTGAGCTGGTATTCGGTTTGGTCTCATCACTATCATTGAAAACTGTTGTCCAGTTCTCTTTTCATCGAACTATTATGAATTTGGTAACATTTTGAACATTCAGGCATTTTCTGCACATATTGCAGTGCATTAAGTGTTACAAATGTAGTGGTACTAATGTTTTTTATATATAATTATCTGATGGGTATATTTTGCTATTGTGAAAATCATGTCAGGTTGCCACAAAGTGTTTGATGTGCAGCTGATACATGGTTCCTTTCAATAAATGGGTAAATTTATACATATTTGCTCTCTCTCTCTCTCTCTCTCTCTCTCTCTCTCTCTCTCTCTCTCTCTCTTTCTCTCTCTCTCTCTTAATTAGCGTCTAAATAAGCTGACTGACAAGTTGACCTATATCTGATTGACAATGAAAAAATTTAAAACTGTTACATGCAAGACAGCTGCACTTCCAGTTACCTTTAGGGATTTTAACGTGAGTTCTGTCTTTCTTTCTTTTCATTAAACCTAACTCTCTCTCTGATAAATGTGGTAGACTTTTACAATAATTAGGATTGTTTTAAATGTTGGCCTTTTGAACTTTATAGAGTCATAAAATAGATGTACATTATACTTAGCTTACTTGCAGATGACTTTTAATGGCATACTACATTTTGTAAATTCCAAATTATTACCTTAATAAATGACTTAAAACATCACTTGTGGGATTCTCCATGTATGCTTTCTTGAACGTTTAAATTTCCTTTCAAAAATACTTCTGGAAACCATAGTTGAAATTTGACTGCTATGCATACATTTTTTGGCTATTATACTGCAATTTGACTACTGTTCTTGCAATTTTTTACTGTTGTTTTGCGTTTCTTGTGGAAATACTCTTAGTTTATCTCCTTTAAAACAACATCATAGTTTATCTCCTTTAAAACAACATCATGACTTTAGCTACATGTCGAAAACACATCAAATTGTATAATCATGTTGTTTGGATTCTTGATGGTCATTTTAGGCCTAGGGGGCTTTTTGGACGGATTGATGTTGGTGTTAGTGTCACTTAGTGGACATGTATGGATGATGATCATTGTTGAGACGGTGATTGCAACTAGTACTTTTTAAATGCTTAATTTTATTGATATTGGCAACAAATTTGAAACCAGTGCTTGCAAAATCACTGCTGTGCTGCACATTTTGGTCCCTTTTCATGAATTGTACGGTCTTATATACACATGAATCATGGGCCTGTTCAATAAAATTTACCAAAATAGGCCTGTAGTTTTAAACAAAAACGTTTGCAGTTTTGTCATGTTAAAACTAGACATGGCTTTTTGTTTACTCTATGGACCTTTGGATGCATGTTTTAGACTGTTGGGTACATACGAACTATTAATTAATGTGATTCAGCTATCCATACCAAGGCACATTGCCTTTGGTCGGAATTGAATTGGATTTGTTTTATAAGAACTGCGGTTTGGATATGGTAATGGCAATGTCTAATTTCGATTTGTAAAAGGCCGGCTCAGATTTGCAGCCCATACTCAGACTCAGACTAAGAATGGTAGTATAGGTAAAATATAATGAAGGTCTCTGGTGCAATCAAGTAAGTACTTGCAGTGTAAATTAAACGTTGGGATGACCCAAATGAATGGGTAAAAGGTTGGGCAGCGAAAAAATAGTTTTTCGGCAATGGTCATTGATGTACTTGTTATAAAAGTACAATACTTTAAAATGCAATAGATATTTAACTTTCAATAAATTTATTTATTTATTTATTTATTTATTTATTTATTTATTTATTTATTTATTTATTTATTTATTTATTCATTTATTAATTTATATTCCTATCTATCTGTCTATTTATTTATTTATTTATTTATTTATTTATTTATTTATTTATTTATTTATTTATTTATTTTGAATATAGGTTCAGCATGCGCACTGAATTTTATGGCATCAAATAGACGTACAACTTTCTTCTGTAACTTAATTATTCGATCGCAACAGTGACCCCAGGCGAGAACGGTTAAGATGATGCAAAAGAAGCAAATTGTTTATAAACGGAAGTGTGTACATGGGTCAAATTTCGTGGAGCCGTCTGAGAATGCCTATAATCCGAGATATATTGTTTCCAATTTATCTACGTGAGCTTTTCAGTTTAGACTTTAAGGGTTAATTAATTCTAAAAAATTTAATTCATCTGGTTTCTCACCAGAGTACTATGAAGCCTTTCAGTGCCATCTTTTGGACTGAGTCAACAGCTTTTCTCTCTGGACCTAGAGGCATACTGGTACTTAAATGAAAGATTTCTTTACGAGGAATACTTATCTATGATTCTAATGATAATTCTGACTTAAGTAGATCGAATTTGGAAATGATTGGCACTAAAAGAGTTAATTCTGATATCTCTATCAAAATGAAATTTGCGCTGAGGAAATTGACAAATCATGCATCGCGTTTGTTATATGTATAAAGATAATTTTTTAGAAGCCAGCCAATTGCATACTTTTTAATTCAAAATACTTTCCATTGTATTATCGTTCCCTGAGCTAGGATTAAAATCAAAACTACTTAAAAAAAAATAACTTGATTTATGTCAAGTGCAGCAGTCATAGTTGAGTTCCCCTCCTTAATCCATGTTGGCTATCATAAAATAAGGTATTAGAACTGAAAAATTGGTATACCTGTTGATAAACTACTTTTTCTAGAAACTTAAGATAGAGCTGGGAGCAGAGAAAATTGGCATATAGTTATAAAACACAGTGTCATCTCCGTTTTTGTATACAGGTAAAACATTTTTGCTAGCTTGAGTTGCTTTGGGAAAATGCCCCTGTTAAAGGACTTGTCAATTATCAATGCCAATGGTTCAGCAATAGCGGGACCACCCCTTTTAGTAATCCCATAGGGGGGGCATCATGGCCACAACTTGTGTTTGGCGCAAACGTTTTAAAAGATTCTCTGGTGTCTTCTCCTGATGCTTCGGTGAAGGTGAATGAAATATTATAATGGTCAGTAGGATGAGTGCTGAAGTGTAGCGAGTTTGTCAGACGCAAGTTTGAGGGTGATTTAGGGTCAATCTCGTTGAAAAACGTGTTAAAATGACTTGCAAGTACTGCTTTGTTTGACATTTTATAGCCGTCCATTTTAAAGAAAAGTGGAAAGTTTATTTTGCTTTTATAAATGTTTCAAACAGATTTGATAATATCCTAGGTTTTTCTTGTATCAGTATTATATTTGTCAAAAAAGAATAGTTTTGCTTTCTTTGAAGAATAGTTTTGTCGAAGATACGGCTGTAAATTTTCAATTTGTGTTTAAAAGATCTGTTTTGAGGGTCGTCATACATGGTACATTTCAAAGTTTTATATAGTTTTGTCGTTATATTTTGTATTTTGATCTCGGAATTCCATTCGTTATCCATGGGGAGATTTTGCGTCTGCCCTTTTTTAATTTCACTGTTTTAGTAGGAGGATATTATTGTTTTGCCTGTTGTATGATACTTGCAAGATTATTGTAGTTAATGTTAGGATTGAAATATCGGTCTTGGTTGAGGGTCAGTATAATATTTGAGCCATTTAATGCATCATAAAAGTTTTGTGCAGGAAAAGGGTCCTCTGTTTGGATTTTTATTGATTTGGGCGGCCCTTTCAAATTTATTTTTTGATTCAAACAAAAAAGGGGGCAATGGTCTGATAAATTTGTTAAGATAATTCCTAATTATCAGGACTTGGTACTATTAGAGAAATTACAGAAAACATTATCGATTAAAGTTGCATTTTTTGGGAGAAGCGAGTGGATAAGGTCATGCTTGGAAAGACATTAGTATATAGCATTAAATCAAAGAAATCAGAACATTTATATCTAGTATTTATTTTTAAAAGATCTGTAATAAAATCACCTAGAATTCATCTATCTGAGTGTTCATGTGATAAGGTAGAAATAATCGACAATAAAACATTCAGGAGACATTCAATTTCCTCATTTTGATTCCCAGGATGCTGGTATATTTTACATAATGTAACGCTTTGTAGAGATTGTTACTTGTTACATCCTTCCCATCTTGTCTGGGGAAATATAAATCTCTTACATGGTATTGGAATTTTTTATGTAGATTAACCGGTAAGCCCCAACGGGAACTCTGCAGGTTGCTTAAAGCGAAACAGCTGTGTAATTGTTCAAAGTAAAATAAGAAGTACTGTTTTAATCTGCCATGTTTCTTGAAGACAAATAATACTGAATTTAAAAAAATGTTTTGCAAGTTCATGTAGTACAATTTTGAGTTTGTGATATTTTTAGTTCAAGAATTGAATATTTAAAGCGAAGACACAAAAAGTTTGCAAATGATGTTTTACAGAGTCAGCCAGGTAGCTGGTTTTAATATAGGTTGTCTGAGGCTACAGATATAGCATTGTCTAGATCATTCGCATTGTGGAATAGATTGCTGAGGTTATTTCTCGTAACAACACCTAAATTCTGCAAAACATTATTTACCAGCTGCTTTGTACACATAGGGTTGGTTTCCAGACAGTAATGCTATAAATGTTTAAATCCACATTCTGAAATATGTCCAATGCATCGAGCTGAATCATGACAAGAAAAGAGTGTGTACATGAGGTATAAGAAATGTAAAAATGAAATAAAGTTGAAGCCTGACGTACATGCAAGGTTGTACATAATTGCCCTGGTGTGCATAAACAAAAAGACTAAAGAAGAAGTCCATACTCAGGTATGAGGTCACGTGTGCCCCTCAAAATGGGATTACAGTATGCAAAATAGACAAGGCATTTATTTATCAGTTCAGGCAGAACAAAATAATGTTCATACGATTTCATGCAGCTGAAATCTACCTGCTGACATGGAATCATTGCATCAAAGTCAACACGAAGAATTTAATACTGGTTCAGCATCTCCATATGTTTAGATTTGGTCATGGAAAGGGACAGTAGGGCTCAAATAACTCCATCAAAGTCATTGAAATGTAAAAGACAAATTAGGGTCAATAGCTAGACACTTAGCTGCAATCTGTTGTTTGCATGCATTAGGATACTTTGGGTCCTGTCCTAGGATTGTCAACCACAGGTATGGCCACATTTTTGTATATTTGATATTGGAATTAGCCTTCAGAGTGGATGGGGGGTTCTGCCTCTGGTTTAGATGATCTTTTCTCTGTGGTCTGATGACAGGAGGAAGATCTGGCGATATAGATATCTTCATGTTTGGCACTGGATTGTCGGGCTCCCACCAAGCACTTGTTTCGCTGGTCCAGGTCTTAGAATCAGATAAGGATTGCTGCATCACATTGCTGGTTCAAACAGTGACAGGCCCTGATAACGGTAGAGCCCACATCTTCTACTTGTAGGTGGCGTTATTTTCAGTTTCATGCATGCTTTTCCTGTTTCACTTACTATCTCCGTCTGTGCCTTTCAGCCCACTGATGATGAATAACCATTTTCTGTCACCAATCTTCATCAGTAGGGCTGTAGATAAGCTGCACCTTTTGTTTGATGTGTTGGGTCGGATGTCAGTGGCTATTATCTCAACCAGATCACTCAGGTCTTGGACACTTCTTTCCAACATTGGGAATTTCTGATTTAGTTCTGTCAGTTTAATTTGGATTTCACCCAATTTTTTCACCCAGCTCTTTTTGTACAAAAATTCGTATGGCTTCTAGTACAGTGGGGTCCACATTGGCATTGATCCCCGCCCTGGTTTATCTTTTCCTACGGAGGACAGTGTTAGGTTTTTTCATAGATCGTCCAAACAGGAAGAAGTGAGCAAAACTCTTGTGGAAATCATCCAACTCTCTTATAGTAGAAACGGGTTCACTTAGCCATGTTTAATTTGCACTGAAGAGGGCAAAGTAGTGGTCCCTCTTTGGTCATAGTTGCCCAGGCCTAAACAATGGGACAAAGACTGCCGCAATGGTTTATAGTATAGGTGCAGTCTCTCAAGTGCAGATAAGCAGCAGCAAAGTGATCAAACTTTCTTGCCAAAAGTTCAACTAGCAACTTTGAAATAAAACTCTTTGGCATTTGGAACTATTTTCCTTTAGTCCTGGTAAGCATACAAGGTGGAGGCCTTGAATTACCTGAAATATCAGGGAAAAAGAGCCACACTATGTTGAAGCCCGATGTATAAGCAAGGGCTATTCCAGAATCCTCAGCCAAGGCACGCCATCAGCCATTGCTTTCGTGCAGTCAGCAATTACCAAACAGGGTTTGAAGATGTGCAGATACTTCACGAAAGCATACGCCAATGGAAGGTATGATGGCCAATAGTTCGCAACACTCAGGGTTTCATGTACAAAATCATAGCTTTTGTGATGTAAAACCCAGGGTTTTATGACGAACCATAGTTTTTTCTACAAATTCCAGGGTTTTGTGACAAAACCCAGAGTTTTCTTTCACAAAACTCTGGCTTCTGCTCTGTTATTTAGCATTTTTACAAATCCAAGGATTCGCGACAAAATCCTGGTTTCTCTAAGCAAACGAGTTTTTGTGCTTGTAATGTTTAATTGTTAACAAAACCCATGGTTTTGGAGATACGAACTTTCAGCAAACTTCGAAAAAAATATAGATCACATGACCTGTTTCCATAGCAACGGTTTAAATATTGCCTGTAAGTAAGTACTACTGACAAACATGACCCATACTCATAAATTCCAAACGCAACAATGACAGCCAAGAGATTTTAGAGTTACCAAAGCATCAACATTCATCTTCCAATACCGATGTGGACAAACAAATTTCACTCCTTGCATTATTGCTTTGTTATTCAATTTACCAACAAAACCCAGGGTTCTGTTAAAAACCATGAGTTTCGTTTCAATATCCCAGGGTTTTGTGCTTGCAACGTTCAATAATACACCAAACTCTGAGTTTTGGGACGTTGCAAAACTCAGCATTTCGTAAATTTCACGGCACACCTCATAACGTTATTATTATGTGTACAGCAACCGACCAGATGATACAGAAAAACATGATCCACATTCACTATTCCAAACTTAACAATGACAGCAAAGAGATTCCAGAACTGCCAAAGCATCAACATTCATCTTCCAATACCAATGTGAAGAAACAAATTTCACTCCTGACTTGAGACATGCAGTCAACCATATAAGTCAACTGGTGGTTTTTAACCGGTTCTCTCAACCTTTGAAATGGTCTTCATTAACTACAGACTATTGTGTTTCCAAAATCTATAGGCCTTCCAAGGTTGCCTTCCATTCCCTGAGCAGATCCTGGCCATTCACTCAAAGTTATTTAATGTGCAAAGCCCTGGGTTTTGCATCACACACACACACACACACACACACACACACACACACACTATAATCTGTAGTTAATGAGGAATATTTCAAAAGTTGAGAGGACCGCTTTAAAACCACCAGTTGCTCTTTATGGGTGACTGCCTGTCTCAAGTCAGGAGTGCAATTTGTTTCTTCACATTGGTATTGGTAGATGAAGATTGGTGCTTTGGGAACTCTAGAATCTCTTTGCTGTCATTTTGGGTTTGGAATTTATGAATATGGGTCATGTTTTTCTGTACTATTTATTCGTTTACACATGTGCACTGCCTTCCTGAATGTAAACATTGTACGAGAATTCACACCAAGTATATAACCTGAACTACTGATTCATGCTATACATGCTTTGGTTTTTCACCCGGAACATGTCAATCTGCTTATCATGGCAGTGCATCATCTTATTAGTATTGGCAAGCGCAAAAGGGTTCCTGCTTGTATATCATTTAATAAACGAAAGATCGTAGTCTGACAATCCCCCCCCCCCCTTGGGGGGGGGGGTTGCTTAGTACTTGTTTTTGCTGGCAATGCTTACATAATGGTGATACTGGCAGTGGTACTCTTGCCGGTAATACTATAATGTAAGCATTTGCAATACTTTCAATATAAAGCCGAATAAACAACACGAATTTTTTTCAGAAGTAAGCAAAATTAAGGACGTTAGTAAGAATGCTTTGCTTTTTTTTCCTATGTTCAAAGCCACAAATATACAACTGAAATTGCTTGACTTTCTAGCATTGTGGTCAAAGATGGTGAGCAAACCTTAGACGTCTGAGCAGAAATGAATCTCCGTGTAACCAACATCACAGCGTTTCTTTTGAGAAACCTTGCATGTTAATTTTCTTTTAATCATTGACATTTGCCAAGTCATTGTCTGAGAGTATTAGGTATTATTGTTGGTTTGAATTTAACGTTTAATTATACGGAATCCTTTGGGTAAAGGTACGACCACAGTGGATTCAGTTTACGATGGTATGCTTCTGTATTTGCAAATTCATGCTTCAATAGCTGCGCGACAAAAGGTGGACAGAGCGATAACAACTTGTACCCTATACTTTTTTATATGGACATGACTAAAGGATGAATATGAATGACGTCGAATGAAAAATGTCAAGCAAATATCTACATGCGGTCAGCAAATTCTTGAAAAGAAAGTGGTAGAGGAATACATTACAAAATAATGGATTTATCCCGTACAGGAATTTCCAAGCACAGACATTTTTCCTCGTCATTTGGGTACAAAATAAACGTGACTGGTATAATTCCTTCCAGATTTGTTTGTTTTTTGTTTTGTTTTTGTTTTGTTTTTTGTTTTGTTTTTTGTTTTTTTCCGTAAACAAATACAGATAGATAAATGAAAACATGGACAGGCAAATTCTCTTGCCAAGACCTTCAGAAAATAACTTGATGTAAGTGGTGGTTCGAAAAAACGAAAACACACACACAAAAAAAATTCATAAAAACCAACAAAACAAAAAAGGGAAACCCTTTACACCTTCACTGTCAGCTTCCAATAGTATTGATCTTTTATTTCACCTTTTTGTACGTTCAACCTCCCAGCCTCTTGATCTATTGTCCAGGCAACGTCTTGTTCTGTAAATGTTTTTTTTCCCATCAACGTTTTTATTGTATACCACATTAAACAGCAAACACATCCATCGGTACATAAAAAAAACTTTGGTGGGCTGAAATCTTGCCAAATGAAAGAAGACCGTTATCACTCCTCAGCGGTTTTTTTATCGAAAAATATCAATGTAAAAGCAATTTTACCGGAGCTAAACTGCATGCCCTTCGTCTCGGTATATAATTCAAAAACTAAAGACCTATGACGGTTGATTCTTTTATTGGCGCAAAGTACTGGAATTCACAAACACAGTAATATATACTTCCGTCCTAAAGGGGTAAAGCAGGGCAAAGTCATGCTATAAACATATTCCTTTGTACTGGATCACCTAATTTTGGTCCATCTAGTTACTAACCCAGAAGTTATCCAATGAAAATCTTAAGCCACACAATGATGTGTACACAACGCACAATACAAAACATAAACTATTCAAATTCAGGCTAATTAAAATGCTGAATAATCTTACGAAGCTTGAAAGATTAACTAGTCAAATGAGTATATCAGTTTGTTTACGGTTTTATGGTCAAAAAGCATACCCGAGGCCATTATATGGCACCGGGAGCAACAGGTAGTCCGAAATTAAGTCGCATTGTTTTGGTAATAGAGAACAGCTTCGAAAAAATCCGAATTGGTTTCTTTAAAAAGATACGAGGCTTTCTTAAGGACAGTTAAGACACCAAACACCTTTGCATGGCGGATTTTGAAATTTAAACGGTTTGTACAAGATGAATGTCCTTTCTATTAGTTGTTAAAATTTCGAGCTTCTAACTAAAGTAGAAATATGAGAAAAACGCTAAAAGCCACACAGGCATGTGGACATCCGAACGTCCATGCGTCATTCTTTTGGTTTTCAGCCGCCAAACGGAACAGTGCCACCCGTCAATCATACTTAACAACCTGTCACGTGGCTGCAGGTAGCAACAGCCCATGACAAAAAGAGAGTGGTATCAGGGCGGCAATGCGAAATAAGGCAGCATGCCGAAAGTGTTTGTGGTCAGGGAAAAGATGCAAACATGCTAACATAGCATAGCCTTAGTGGTTTATTTTATAGTTATCTTGCTTGTTTTGCATTCTAATGATGGGAGACTTTAAATGTTCAAGAGGAGCGAGAATCGTCAGACGATGTCCCTTCAAACTTCAAAGGCCGTGCCGCGATGGATTACCTCAGTGGTCCTTCACACCAAAGACAGGAGGGGAAAAAACTGACACCCTAATCAACAATACCCACGTGCATAATAATACTTTATCGGAACCCAAGGATGAGGAAATAAAAGTACAAATAAACACATCGAAATAAGCATAAACGTGAACAGCGGAGAAAACACACAAAATAGCGTTACAAAGCTCAGGTTGGAAAGAGAAAGAAACTCATTGAGAAAACAACAACAAAATAATGACAAGCTAACTAAGTAAAGTGTAAAGACAAGTCTAACAAGCTAACTACATAAAGTATACAGATAGGAGACAAGTAAATACAATAAAACACTATCCCTAAAAACGGGATGAAAAGGTACGGGGCGGAAGACCAAACCCGCCATCGGTACACTGACCACGAGCGGCCGCAGGCCGCCCCACCGAAGCAAGGCAACACAACTTTCGTTGCCAGGCTTGAGGTCACGGGGCCCAGAAAGACCACCTCCATGACGTCACACTTTGAAACCAGACTGTCGCCGTTTGAGAGATCGCTGAATAATGTTTCCCATACTTCAAAGGACCTTTTATTCATGTGATTGGCCAAGTATTGATTGACAACTTCCCCGAATGTTCAGGGACGATGTTTACTACGTTTTGTACAAATATCAGTTCAACTTGAGCAAATGGTATTGTTTCAGAGGCAAATGATCAACATCAAAAGCCTTCGAAGCTTGTTTTCTCAGAAAGGATAATAGGACGAGAGCCCCACCTAATAATGGTTATTCCAAGAAAACGGCTGGGCGAAATTTAATCCAGTTTAATGCTTTTGATTCTGTAATGTCTGAACTGCAAAAATGATTCAGCGATTTTCTAAATTTTGCTTCGTTCTTTTTCTATGAAATGAAGAAAATGGACATCCTGAAAATCAAAGGGAAAATGGAGACGTCAAACTTTGAAGATGGATACCAGAAAAACGAAACCAAACATAAAAAAATCACAGGATCATTTTTTGTTGCCAATACATGTATGTCATGATTAAAATCCAAGTGTAATTATGATATTATCACAAATAATTAGTGACTAATATCGAAATTTATGGGGTGGATGCTTTGCGGTCAACTTTCAATTGTTTATTAAACAATTAACATCACAGGCACCCAAATACGGGACATATAAATTCTTTGGAGTATGACGAGTACACACATATATGATATGTTGTCCTAACGCAAATACATTTTGAGCCAGGATTGACTAAAGTGGGATTTATTTTTGGTGTCTTACCTGTCCTTAAAACGAAGCAAGGTGTATATAAATTGTGAACCACGTGGGTGTTCAATTTACGGTTTACTCCCAGTACCAGAACGCCCCATATGGCGTTCAATGACGAACGCACTTATGTGACCAAGAAAGAAAAGGCAAACCATGAAAAAATAAATTTTCTTCGCTAGTATCAGGACAACCACGATTAGAAAATTGTATAGTGCAAACCTTTTACAAATTAGATTTGATCAGGAATTAAACAGGGTTGTTATGACATATTATATAAGAACAATGTCTGTCATACGAGATTTAAGATGGGACATCATCGAAACACAGTGTACTACATTGTAAGTTGGACCTGAAAAAGATGCACACTGTGTAATATCCAAAGACATGTTATTTAAAAAAAATGGAATGAGAGATTCAGCAAATTGCATGGCTGGAATTTAAAGCATGGGATGCTATGGTGATTTGGCAATTGAAGATTGGCGGCGGATGTATTATCTGTACACGCCAGTGCAGTACGAGAAGAAAACGGAACTCCGTTCAGTGATAATGCCTAAAAGGACAAAAGCAAATTCAAGGATGAGTTGTATATAGCCTGATGACAGTTTTACAAAAAAGTGTGCGTCTAGGCCTGTGTAACGATGCCAGATGCTGATCAGATTCGTTGACAATTTGCGTAATCTAAGAGTGTCACGATATAGTTTCTGTGAGCTTTATTCCAATACATGTGTGTTTGCAGGCTTTCGGTATGACAGTACTATCAAGTGAAAGAGGCAGTGTTTATTTTTGTTTCTTTTCGATGAAAACCGAATAGCAAAAAAAATTGATGATAATAGGATACTCCTAAAAAGTGTAGTAGAATCGTGTAGATCTTTAAAGTTGGAATGCTTCTAGTTCCAAGGCATGCGTATGCGAAGTATGTCATAACAGAAGCAAAACGAAGTGGGACAGACAATACATTTTAGAAACATATCGGGCAAAGATATAAAAGGACTTCGACAAGTACATTGCTTGCGCCTGTCAGAGTCAGATGAGTCAGAGTCACGCTGAATGTAACAAAGTGGTAAAAACTATGCACATAGGCTCACCGAATCAGCACTGCTGCATGTGCCTGCAGATTAGGTGCAAAAGGCACTTAATATGTAGCAAATACACAAAAAGAGGCTCAAGGGAGACGCGGAATAACATAGAAGCATGGAAAATGGGAACAAAAACCTCAAGGTCAACAACTATACGAATCTCCACCAAACAGATGATTCCAAAGGTAACCAATTAATGATGTAACAGATTATGTAATGGTGGTATCAGATTGCAGAACAGGATATAAAGAAAAATCAATGTTCCACATTGTGAATTAAAAACAGTCCAATCTAAATACCGTATTTCAAACATTGATTATTCATCATTCAACTTAGACAAGGTATATTTTAACAGTAGATTAATAATTGACCAAGTGTTTTTTTTCCTTGCACTGTTGTGACTACAATCTTTGGATTCTGTTTGTAAGCCTATTTGTGACGTTTCAATTCTAGGTTGGCGTGGGTCAATTAGCAGTTAAAGATAAAAAACAAAATATTAAAACACAGTTTTATGATAACAACTCTACCTATGCTGTGCTGTTTTTATTATTATTATTATTATTATTATTATTATTATTATTATTATTATTATTATTATTATTATTATTATTATTATTATTATTATTATTATTATTATTATTACTAATATTATTATTTTTATTCTTTGATCCCAGTGCTCATACAGTCTCGAACCTTTAATAGTAGACTAACAATTAATAAGAGAAAATTATTTTTTGAATGATGCGCCTCTAGTCTCTGAATTCTGGCCGTAGTCCTATTTGTAGAGTTTCAATTTTCAGCTTGTGTGGATCGATTAAAAACGCTAATGGCCTTTCTACCATTGCTTGTCACAAGTCAGTAAAGTATTTAATTCGTCTCCATAAAATCATCTCATTTTAATGTTTTTTCCTGACGCTTATTGAGTCTGTGGATGATGAGTGCATTCAAATTATAGGTACTTGTAATTTTTTTTCCTTTTCGTTCAGAAGTTCCGAGTTTTGGAAACGGTGTGTGATATTGTGATCTGTGCCTAGTGCTCATGCGATGGACTTCCAATATTTAATGAGACCTTCTCTGCTTATTCTCTGCTGCAGGCTATCATCTCGGAGGGAGTAGTTTTACTGAACGGGTTTTTTTTCATTCTGTGCTCCGAGTACTTGTAGAGTCCCTAACTTTTAATCGTATAGATTAGTATTTGGCCAAGGGAAAATTTGTTTCTTGAATGTTGCGCCTCCTATCGTTGGATTTTAGTTGTAGGCTTATTTTGAAATTTAAAACTCTAAGCTTGAGTGGATCGATTTAAAAAACCAATGGCCTTTCCGCCATTGCCCTGTCAGTTCAATATGGAATTGAATTTGTCTGTATAAAAATGTAATTTGGATGTTTGAATCTTGCTGCTTGAGTCTGCGGATGATGCATGTTTACAAATTATAGATACTTGTAAATTTTATTTCTTTCCTTTGAAACTGGAGTTTTGGTAACTGTATGATGTTAGAATCTGTCAATAGTGTTCATTTCTATGGACAAAGTATTTGATAACAGTAAATTGAAAAAATATATACTAATTTATCCATGTTCCTTTGGCAAAGTTACTTTATGATAAGTTCTGTCACATGGAGCCTTTATGGGAAACCAGATTCTTATTTCAATTGAAATATCAAGTCTTTTAGGAAAAAATATGTACAGTTAAACACGCTCCAGCTCTTTGAGGCAAATTTCTTCTTTACCTTTTTAGAGTCTATTTTTGCGCCACAATGATAAGATGACAACTTTCTTCCTCAGTAGATAAAACACCTTGCTTTATCTTGATAGGTTTTTAAATTTTTCCATACAGTCCAAAAATTTTTCAAAAGTCCACAATGCGTGGTGCAAAATCACTCTACGCCCATTTCAATACGTACCTTGATCCACAAAAGTGTCCTGCTACGTACACATATATTATATTTAATGATACAAATCAGGCTTCAGATGGGGATATATTAATATTAACTTTGGCTGCAATAATGATGTGTACCTGTAATTACGAAGATCTGAAAATAAGTGGTAAAAGTACTGGTCGTTCATTCCGTTAAGCAGTTCAGTGAAGCACACTTAATCTTTCATGGGATGACTTTGATGGAGATAAGTGTCTGTGCTCATGCATATGGAAAAAATACAAAAGAATAACTATCGCTAAACCAAGGCAGGTAGTGTACTCGTCAGCTAAAGATACCTACCTCAGAGGCTATTTTGCACAGTGTTTCTTATCTCCGTTTTCTTTGGAAGTCTTAGGTACTGGGGCCCCCACTGACCAATACTTCAAGCAACCCCCGTCAATTCAACCTAACTGCTATTACATAATCAATGAGACGTCAGTCAACAGATCAATACCAGTGAACCCTCCCCCCTTGACTTTTTAAATTTAAGTGGCAAAATTGTAAATTTTGACAGTACGCTATACATATTAATTGACACGTTGATCATACAAATCGACTGTCAGAGTATAAGCTTGTGTATTAATTTTTGTACCAGGAAGTAAACTAAAGCGTGCTTACGCAACTGTTTTGATACCTAGGACAAAGTGAAAGTGAAAAAGAAGCTGGCTCAGAATGTGTACAGTGTGATCAAATGCTGGCTTCAAAGAATACTGTACCTGTGTCGGAGAAAAGAGAAATGAGGATATAAAATCATGCGTCTTTAGTAGCTGTGATATACACCTCATTCACCTGATATCAGTTTGTTTTCATCTTGAAACTGCACAATTAATTGATGTGAAAAAGGATAAAACTTAAACCAATTCTATAGCTCTCTAGCATGTACCTATTCTACCTTGCCTATCTCCTCTACTATCAGGACATTTTGATTATCAAAGTGTAAGACAACTACGTTCAATTAGTCAGCAAAATATGCTCTGAACATGGGATAGACAAGCCAATTAGTCAGCAAAATATGCTCTGAACATGGGACAGACGCATTGCTTGTCTATGCGCCTGTCTGTGATGTATCAAAGTACTCAGGCCGAATTTTACTGTACGTGGGAAGGTGCATAGCGCTGCTATCAAGTGCCTTTTAATTGATTGAGCTAAATGTGTCCTTTTTAGTTGGTTACTTGTATTTGCAATAGTGTATCAATCGGATGATTTTGTTATTTTTAGGACTGAGGTCATCGAGCACAAATTCTAAAGATGTGCAATGTTAGAGCATTAACTTTTGATCCCTTACAAAAAGTGAAACGTACGTGGCTACAAGTAAATGAGTGCACATTTCACTGTGTCTAATTTAGCCGAGTCTACATCAAATATAGATTATGGATGTATGGAAGACATGCCATAGTATAATACTTAGTCATAATACAATATGTTTGGATGCGGTGGTGCAAATTGAATTGGATTTATGATGACAGACAATATCGAGGGATTTATAAATAGAGGGGAAAATATGTATGAAGGAGTATTTAATTAACAACCGAATAATCCCCCGATATATTTTATGATCTGAATCAGTATTTCAGTCTTAGAAGACATACGTGACTCATATTGTGAAACATCACGTCGTGAAATATGTAGGAATGTGTGGTTTTCTAATTATGGTTAACACATCGCATTTTAAACAAGGAAAAAAATTCACCAGCGAACTGTCGATTATTACAGCCTGACATGTTACTAAGGTTTAACCTCATATAGTTGTTCTGCAGACTCATAAAAAATTGCGAATTCTATCTGTTATGGTGCTGTAAACGTAATTGAGTCATCCAGTTTCTCTTTGAATTTAGTCGTTTACTCTCAGTTAATGTTATTCTGAAATTTTCAAATTCTGCAAGTGCTGTCAATACACAGCCATTGCACATATTTACTTTTCGTTTAAAGAAGCGAATAAAGTATCCACAGAGTGTTTTGTGCCGGTCAACCGTGAAGGCATTTAGATTTGGTCATGTAGTCCCTGCGTCCGTCCTTCAGAGATAATCGTGCCGCGCATATCTCAAAGAGTATTTGACGACGTAGTCACGAAACTTTACATGAGTATTAAGCAGCATTTGAAAATACCCACATGGGGTTTTCTTTGTCGTTGCATCCGCCCGTGCGGAGTTCTGAAATTGTTGACGTTGAAGGTCCGAGAAAAATGCTTGATGGTTTCCCGCTGATGGGCCATTAATAATTTGGATGCTGTAGCCTTCAATTTTCATTTTTTTAAATTGAATGTGATATTTATTAATGAGGTTTAGACAAAGACTAACTGGATTGACGGAGAGCGTAGATAGATTTTGCTTTCTCGGTCATGAGTGTTTTAACGCACTGCAATCTTCAAAATCATCATTTCGTAACTTGCCTATAAACCCGTAAATGTTTAATAATCTTTACCTCTGGACGGGAGAGAGCACAATTATGCTCACATACACTGTTAATGATCCCACAATTATGACATACTTCTAGATTGTCCTGTGCATTTCCTAGTCCCTCTTTATTGCTGCGTTGCGTTCCCACTTTTGGTTTTTTGTTTTTTGTTTTGTTTTTTTTTTTTTTTTTTGTTTTTTTTTTGGGGGGGGGGTTGGTTTTTGTTTTTTTTTTTTCTTTTTTGTTGTTTTTTTTTCTTCGGGAGAATATTTTATTTTCCTGCTCCAGGAATTCATCTCGGGCAAACCCGAGCTCCTGTAGATTCTTTGGCGTGTCAGCAATGACTGGTCTACCATTGTCCCTCTCTTTCAGAAAACAGATAACTTTGTCGTCCGTTGTGGACTGCCCGACATGGTGGGGTCCAGATATTTGATGTTTAATAGCTTTCGCCATTGTTCCATATTATGCTTATTCGACAGAACAACGTGCATATATGATAAAGTAGCGTGCAATCGAGGATAATTGTTACATACTTAATTCAAGGATTTTTGACACAAGAAAAAGTGCAGAAATTTTTTATAAGAAACATATGTTTGTCATATCCCAAGCAGCCAGAAAGGATTTCCTCAATTATTACAAACTTTATTCATTACTTTAAACATAAAATGAGTGTTGACAACCAAATACAACTTGATTTCTTGGAGACTTTAATATGTGTAGGTGTCATCAAGGAGTTTGTTTTACCAGGTTTACACAGATGTCTGGCTGTAACTGTTGGGTTTTTTTTGGGGGGGGGGGGTATGGGGTTTTTTGTTTTTTGTTTTTTTTTTTTTGGTTTTTTTTTTTTTTTTTTGGTTTTTTGTTTTTTTTTTGGTTTTTTTTTTGTTTTTTTTTGTTTCTTGTTTTTGTTTTGTTTTGTTTTGTTTTGTATTTGCTTTTGGGTTTTTTTTTTTTGTAATTACTGGGATGGAATGTAAAGCCCAGCTTGTATTTTCCTCAGTTATGCACAGACAGATGGTTAGACTAATGTGTCCTATCCAGGTAACAAGGGTGCATACTAGATCAGGTTCAAAGGTGAGTCATATTATTCTTATCTGAACTTGTTCTACACCTATTTAGTAATAATGTTTGGTTTGATCTGTATTCTGTATTCATAAGCAGAACTTCACTTACTTAACTAATTCATCATTTGATATGAGTTTAGACAAGGAGCGCTACTCAGAGAGACATGTACCGGTACACGCTCCGAAACATGTTCTGAGTAGTTACCCGCGTTGAAGACCTTTAAATTTATTTGGGCTAATACAGCCTATGTCAAAATTCTACAGAAGAGAGTGACAATAGTACTTCCGTGTGTATTCAGTGACAGGTTAGCTTATGGAGTGTAGATAGTTCGGACTGTGGAAAAGGGTAATGACTACCAGGAAGTGGCTCTGGGCGAAAAGACACAAATACAATGCACCATATATTGTTGTAGAATGGTTTCTTGGACATATGTGTGGTAGAAGGTAGTATTATTTTGTATGCAACAATGTTTCTTTAATTCTATAACCAATGAAAATATGGACATTATTCAGTACTGCATGGTAAAAATAGACTTTAAGTGCAAGTTCCGGAAAGTGCTGCAACATAGTCGTTTTTTAATCTTGATGTTGATCAGTTGCCCTTATCTGGTTATTATGACTGAGTATGATAACCCTGAAATGCGCAGTGTCTTCATTGATGCATTCTATCTCTACTTTCTTATGAGCCACTTTGTCCTTCCGTTTCCGCTTGTTTTCGTGAATATCCACCTTGGTGCTTCAGTGACAAACCTGACAAGCCCAGGTCTGGAGGGTAGGGATGGGACTCTCCATGCGCGCCTAGAGGGAGACTCAACGGGTCGAACCCGCGGTTTGCCCGTTCTCAACTGGAAAGTAAAACTGACATGATAATTCAGGTCATCGATCACATTTTCTGTTTCAATTTAACAAAATGCAGACCACGGGCCACGTTTCCAAATACGCAGAACAGAACACTCCAGTGTGAATGGAAATTGAAACAAATTAATCCGAGCCAATGCTCTCTCTCTCTCTCTCTCTCTCTCTCTCTCTCTCTCTCTCTCTCTCTCTCTCTCTCTCTCTCTCTCTCTCTCTCTCAATACTCGATATGATTATACTTCCATACATAAAGTTTTGAATTGTAAAAAGGTTCAACAGTTTTGTAAATTATGGTTATTTGAAAACTTAAATCTTGAATACCTCCAAAACTACTGTAGGTACAAGCAACCAATTCAACTTCAATTCAATTACTCTAAATTTTTGTAATTTACGTATGACCTTTAAAGGTCAAAAATCAAGGTCCTTTAGACCTTTGAAATTTTCATCCAGTCATAACTGTCAATTTTAACCATGTTGTTGCAAAACTATAGGTATTTCAAAACCGCATATTTTTGTAATTTACATGTAACCCTAAAGGTGAAAGGTGAAGGTCATTGGGATCTTTGAAATTTTCATCTAGCTATCACTTGGTCAATTTTCATCCGATTTTAATTATGTTGGACTCAAATTGTAGGTGTTGCAACACTACACATTTTTGTAAATTACATTTGACCTGTAACTGAAAGTTCAAAGGTCAAGGTCATTTGTTCCATTTGAAATTTGGTTCTAGCCATAACTAGGCCATTTTTTATCCGATTTTGATCATGTTTGGCTCAAATTGTAGCTATTGTAACCCTGCATATTTTTCTAATTTACATGTAACCCTAAAGGTCAAAGGTCAAGGTCAGTTGGATCTTTGAAATTTTCATCTAACCATCACATGGGCAATTTTCATCCAATTTTAATCATTGCACGTTGCCATCCCGCAAGTTTCCTTCCACGTCAAGTCAACAAAACTTGTAAATGGGCAACTGCCTGTTGGAAGTCTATTTCAAATGTGAGAATTCGAACAATTCCAGACATTTATAGTTTTGTAGTGCTATATTTAAAAATATGAGCTATGTCGCAAGTTATATGAGTGTGTTAACTGGTTTTCTTCTTTGACAGGAGAGGGCTTTGCCCCGCTACTCGCTTCAGGTGAATCTACAGCAACAGTGCTTCCCAGTTATTCACTGGCGTTCCATTACTTCAGTACTGCTTACGAAAACTTCACGTCTATAATCAACATATATGAACAGTGAACACTGCCCTTAAAACAATCCACAGTGTATTTATAACAGTTCCTCCATTTGCCCGTAACCTCCAGCCGAGATATTGGGCCATCACCGTCTGCACATTGACATACAATATCGGCCAGACATCATAAAGAGTGCAATCGACGAGGGCAATTGATAACGTATCGTGACAATAAACATTGAAAATGTTCCGTTCATATTATGTCGTGATTAATAGAATATATGACTGACCACACGCTCATTCTCAAAATGTTAAGTGTAGATGAAAATTTAAAGTATATGTGTACAGTTGGCATACGGATATCAAGTGTCATCAAAATAATCCTTTTTACATGATTCTATTAACACGAACAGACATATGAAGCATTGTATGTGATGAGATATAAGGCTCAAAATTTCAGTATGGCTTTAATCAACAGACATCAGCGTGTACAGGATATATTGTCCAAGGGGAATTAATTTTTCTTTTTTTAAATAGTAAACTGAGTAGATACACGGTTGTATACCAAAATTTTGTCAATATGACCCCAAAATTAACTACAAGGAAATCTGTTGTCATGGCAGCCACGTAACGTAAGGATGTACGTTAGGCTAGCAGTGACTTTCACCAATTGTTGCACATAACCCTAGATTCGGATTTGAAGTGTGGTAAAGTGTAAGTTTTCAAAATTATTACAAACCGGATATGCAGTTTGTAACAATTTTGTAATGTTAGATGGTGGCAATATATACATAAAAGTACCCCAAAAGATCAGCATCATTTACCGCAAAGACCGATTTAGCTCATTTAATTTTAAAGATAATAGCATGCAAAGTCTACGCAATGAATCAAAAACGGGTAAATATCAGATTTCTTTTTTTATTTCATGCCGTTTTATCACAAGTCATTGAAAAATAACTTTTATTCGATGTGTCATCATTCCATTTTGAAAACCTGCATCTCAAAAGCAACAAATATTTAAAATTTGAGACACCCTTCATTAATTTGCATTATGGTCTACGGGCTGTCATAAAATATTAGTTCCAAAAAGGCATTACCACAGTGCCGAAGCTTAAATATTTAGTTTGTACGCTTTCTAAAAATTATAGATTATTGCAATTCAGCAGTGAATCTACAGAGTCACAAACGTAGAAGTATTCGATCATCGGTCGTAAAAACACTGTTACTCCACTATATATTTTAAATTTGACATAGCTGCATTACAGCTTATATTACTGGTTGGAAAGAAAACCATACATTAAAATGAAGATTTTTTTTTTTCAGACAAGGACACCCAAAATATCAGTCTGAAACAGTCTTCGATTTTTGAAGTGTTTAATTGTTTAAATAAACATAAACGTGATGAAAATATGCAGAAGATACAAAGCGGATGGCTTGGTTTTATTTATTTTATTTTATTTTTCTATGTTAAAGATACAACCACATAAATATATCAAGCGATGAGGTAGTTGTCGCCATATGGTAAAAAATAAGTATAACTTTGCAAGAGGCTTTCGTGAGGCGGTATTATTGTACAGTCGTTTTATTTTTCCCATAAATTTTGAGGTTTATTTATCATTATGCAAAAATGTCGCTCCACTTCAGATTTTCGTGATCTGTTGATCCTAAAAATAGATTCTTGAGGTCTTCCAATAGGTAAGTTACCAGGATTTTTATCGAATTATATTCACCTCTCGCGAAATCAAAATTCATAAGTTAAATACACAGAACTGTGCAGAGCATAGGTTGGTGAGACTTAACTGTGCAGTTTACACCCCCATCATGTAATGTTTTCTAAGCTACCCCACGACGTGATGCATGTAGTCATCAGGGTTTGAAATTTAAGTATTAATGTATGGCTGTTACATAGTTCACAGTAGCTTTCGTGGGCATAAAAGTCAGCAAAGTGATCTGTAACAATACATAACTTGTGATTCCGTGCTGGAACATTAGTTCATGTGTGCTCCATTTAGGCGACGTTTCTGTTTTCCAAACTCTTGTTACCACAAGCGGTGTTTGCAGCGTAACTTGAACTCTTTTTTACCGTGCCTTTTTGTACGTACTGGTCACTAATTGAATAATTTTATCAGGCAACTACCCCTCTACAACAGGGGCAATGCTACGCGGGGTAAGTCGCAATGCCTCCACAGACTAAATTGTGAATACACAAACTATAAAAGAGACACATTTTGTGTTTACCATCCACTTAAATGTTAAAGTTGTTCATTTAAAATCATACAATGTATACGCATTTGCAAAATGTAGATAAAACAAACATATCAACCCTGCTAGGGGGGAAAAAGAAATCCCTGCGGACTTGCCATGCTTCCTGAGGGTAGCTTTTACATACACCGTTAAATATACGTGAACTGTTCTCGTCTGAAAATGTTCCACCAATGAACATACATACTTTTGAGAAAAGGGGGGAGGCCATGAAGTTTGTTGTTGTGATTTGGGTCTCCAGGAAAAATATGTATTTCGCACGTATATTATTGAGGCTTGTGCAAATTTAGCTTTTCTTTTACTAGCGTTATTTATCGACTAGCGATTGACATTCAAATTGTCATTCCAACGGTATTTAAGCCACAAGCATAAAGAATACTGTTTTTTTGTTTGTTTGTTTTTTTCTCCCACGATGAGACGGTATTGTTACTATTATCTTTCTACAAATCATAATGACCCTGAAATACCCTATTCGATGATTTGGGCTATCTTTTAGTGAACAATGTAGCCCAGAAACAACCCATTCGGTTCTTTACCAAACAGAACAGCGCAGAGGATATCTTCACATACGACTTTGAGAGAACAATGATGACACATATGTCAATAAACTTGCCCTCCACAGTGGAGCATGAAGCTTTGAAGCATGTTGGATTCTCAAGAAATAATTTGCGTGATTCAGAGAATAATGTGAATATATAATATTTACTATTTCAATGAAAACTTCAGTAGCGGTAAAAATGAGCCGAAATTTAGAGAAATGAAGACGTTGCTGGTACTACGGTAACAGAAAATAAATTCCAGTGGTCACATTTGTTCAAGTACTTGACGTGTTACCACTTCACAGTTGGAATATGTGAGCAAAAAGGCAACTGTGGATTGTTTTTTTGTTTGTTTTTTTTTTTTCGCAACACTAAATCTGGACGAGACATGTAAGTTTTGAGCTGTAAGCATCCAGGGTTCGAAAGCAAACTCTATGATCCCTGGTGGATATTTAATCTGGGCGCAAGTATACTGCTTGCGTACGAGTTACACCCTATGAGCTCATAGGAACTACAGCTGCACAGTACTTTCTTTTTTGTGTCTTTCCGTAAGCAACATCAAGCAAGTCGCGTCAGAGTGAATATTGCCAATATTATGATTAAAACCTTTTTTTTTATTTACTGCCTTCCTTGTAAAATACTCGTTTCCGATAACCCCTTGCGCGTGAAAACCAAAAATACAAAGTCTCTGTTGGTATATTATATTGATTTTAGTACACCGTTACTTGCATTTTATTTTATCTACAGCTGTTGATAAAATCAGTCCTTTATGTGAGCACTGATACGCTCCAATAATTTTGTCGGAAAGACATGCTGACATATATTAATTTTAGCTGATTAGCTCGTATCACCAGCATGTGTTAATGACAATTGGTTTAAACATATTTTATTCGAAAAACAATCGGTGACAATTGAGTTTCTCATTACAGTGAATAATTTGTTCTATCTACATGTAGCTTGCTTATATTATGTTGAGGATCTTCAGCTACCAATCCCATGCACTGCAGGCTTGATACATCGATACCCTATGGTGCTCTTATATGTGCATTTAACCTCGCAAAAAACGAATATTTTAACGGTCGTGACATCCAGAGAACCACTGTACAAACGTATTTGATGAAAATGCAATTTTATGCAGATAATAATAATAATAATAATAATAATAATAATAATAATAATAATAATAATAATAATAATAATAATAATAATAATAATAATAATAATAATAATAATAATAACAGTTCGTCGATTGAAAGCACAACACAAAAATTGTATTTATCAGAGATATCAAGCAGACATTTTGACTTGGTTGTCATTGGTGGTGGAAGCGTGTAATACGTGGCTTAATTTGTCATCATGTTTCCCGAATGATAATTTTGAATAACCAACTCTAGCTTTCACTTGCTCTTTATTCAACATCATTAATTGTAAATGTTTGTGACGAATGTTTCTTTTCTCGAGGAGAGTTATTCGGAAATCGTGTTCAGATGTTACGGTCCATACATACTTTTTATGACACCTAAAACCTACGCTACTCGGATGGACACCGACTGCTCGGTAAGACTAGGGTGTAATATTTGTTCTGCGACGTGTACCGTGTCGTTCCATTCCACATGTCATCCACTGATAATTAAAGAGAGTGCTTGTCACCGCTGACAATGATGAAGGAGGCATTTGTGGACTATCCGACACAAACAAAGCATGACCCGAAAGGATTAAGGAGGTTAAAAGTAGGACAAGGAGAGAAAGAAGGAATTAGGGAAGCAGATAGTTGTTGATTATGGAACTGATGAGGAGGTTGTTTTGAATCATTGGTGACAAATGTGACCTTAGGTCATGGTTTCTATGGCCCTGCCCCCAGTTAGAGCCGGTCCTGCCGTGAAGTAGGTATTGTTGGGAACCCTGGGATATGGCATGAACTTCTATATAAAGTGTGGGCAGTACGCCCAGAAAGCAAAGCAACTTTGCCAGTTCTAAAATTCTAAACGTTGTCACCTTATTTGGCATAAACTATTGAAATGGCAGTTCCAGCTGGTCGAGTAACAGCTCGATTTCTTAACTTGAGCAACAGTCTGATCAGTCGCACTGTTCTGAAGAAGCAGACTTCAGGCTCTGTTTTCCGTCAGTGTTCTTCTGGTAGACTGCTGGCGCCTTCTTGTGCCGGAAACTGTTTCCATTCCAACACCACGCCGTGCAAGAACGCGGCGGTCTGCGCGTCGGTTCGCAACGTACAGCATGCGGTCCAGCCAGCTGTGCATGCCATGGCTTCAGAGGTGGCACTGAGCCACGAGCACCGGATGCTAGAAGTGAAGTGGGGCGACAACACCAGCTCGCTCTATCCTTACGTGTGGCTCAGAGACAACTGCCTGTGCCCGTCATGCTATAATCCACACTCCATGTCCAGATACGTTCGCATGAGAGAGCTGGATGTTGACTCCTGTCCTGCATCTGTTCAGGTAAGTGTCAAATTGTATTTTAAATGTTACATTCTTATTAACTCCAGTTTCTTCTTAATCTGTCAGACATACGTATAAAGCTACATAAATATTATACGGTGCAGATGTTTCACATAAATCATTCCCCATTCTGAAATGGTAAAACAGTATTTTGTCTATTGATTTTTGGGGGGGATTATCTTGTTTCTGAATGTAATCTCAGTCTCACAAAAAGACACGTTCAACATGTTAATTGTTGCGGTTTTTTTCCCAACCTTTAGTTTTCTATATCGCATGAGAGCGTGGAAATTGAGTGGAATGATGGACACTTCAGCAGCTTTCCTCTCGATTGGTTGGACGAAAGGCGGTTTTCTGAGGAGAACCGTGCGCACCGCATGGCAGCATACGGGCCAAAGAAGCAACTGTGGACTGCCGAGATGCAGCAGAATATCCCAAAGTTCAACTTTGACAAAGTAAGTACTTTAAAAAGGTTATGGCACGCTCAAAACACGTTTTCCCTGGGTGTGAAATAAGTCGCTTCTCACTTAGTTGTATCAGTACAATATCCACATATTATTGCCATGCTGGTCTGTCTGTTAGAACAGTTTAAAAGTGTAAACAATCATAAATGTGGCGTAAAACATCCGTCCCGTACATTTTCTTGGAAAATGAAACACAATACATTAAATTCAACTCCTCACGTTTCTCTATTTTGACTACCGAGCTCATTTGGTGTCTTGCGCAACAGGAATTAAAATGCGTCTCGATTGTTTTAGCTCTTAGTTGACGACAGCCACCTGTTCGAGTGGATCAAGACTCTAAAGGTCCAGGGATTTTGTCTCATCCTTGATGCACCATGCAATGGCGGGGATCTCCGAAAAGTTGGAAGCCGCATAGCGTACCTAAGGCCAAGTCATTACGGGTTAGCACAACAATTTTTTTATATTTGTTATCAACTCACAGTAGATGATGTCTCCGGTAAAAAGGGGAAAATACAAATGAGTTTGTGAAAATATGCATGGACATCTCGTAATATGCCATTATTCCAAGATTTTTTTAATTTTCTTGTTTTTCTTTCCTTCATATACACGTACAAGTTTTCGTACTTACGGGACCTGTAAATGGTCGATGGTCTGTGTTTGTAATTCCTCTTTTACACTTGTTATCAGGCAAAGCAGTTACCGGTTGTAATCGTATAAGATGGTGATAACCTATATGTTACAAGCTAGGAAGCTCATGCACACTAGGTTTTCTCTCTTTGAATGCCATGTAAAAGTGGGCCGAGGGAATGGAATATGTCATATTTAGAGCATGAAAGAGTTAAAACCTGAACAGCAAGATAGCATATAATATGTTTATCGTTTATTTCAGGGAAATTGACGTTATCAAGACACGGGACAAGCCCGTCAACATCGGATACACTAACACCCCACTGAGTTGCCACACCGACCTGCCCTACTACAACTCTGTACCAGGGGTAAGCACAGATTTTTTTTTTTTTTTTTTGACAGATTTGGTATCAACTGCAATATTGTACCAACAACACTCAATATATTATTTTAAAAATACCTCGTTTCAGCTGTTGCATAAAGCAACGATGCAGTTATCAGATTTAAAAAAACTAAAAAAAATAAAATAAAAATTAAACATATTTAAAAATGAAATTGCGTGAGAAATGATTGGGCGGTTTGCCATGGATCGTTCGCATTGGCCATCAGTTCTGCGATCTCTGTCCAGGCAGAGACGGTCATGAGACACACTGGTAAGTTGTTTACTCCACTTCCTTCCAGGTTCAAATGCTACAATGCACCATTCAGACCGAAAGTCCGGATACTACAGGCGGAGAAAGCATCATCGTGGACGGATACAGCGCAGCTTTGGAATTGAAGAAAGACTACCCTGAAGCATGGGCCATACTGACAACGGTGCCTGTAGATTATATCGATGTTGGAGAAGTGGAACACAAGTTCCATCTTATGGACAGAAAGCCCGTTATTCAGTGAGTCTCAGTACTTGATAAATTTGAAGACCTACTTAAAATTGATTTCAAAGACGTGCACACATCTGTGTATCTCACCCTTTTCAGTGCCAGGTTATAGGCCGGGTCAGCAGCTTTTCCTTCGGCGCGCCACGGGTGCAATGTCCCCAAAGCGCCGCGCGGAAAGCTGTTGACCTTTAGATATTTTGTCCGCAACATTGTATAAATGAACAAGCATATTGTTATGTAAATGAAGTTTATTTTGATAGAGCATTTGAGTATTATATTTATAGATGAGATTATTAAAACTCTTTTTTTTGTGATTGTAAAGCAAATGCTATATGTACTAGATAAGTGTATACATGTACAGTAATGATGTATTGATAACCAACTTCGAATAATGCAAATGTCTGCACGAAGGTGAGAGTTAATCACCGGTGTGCTCATATATATATATATATATATATATATATATATATATATATATATATATATATATATATATATATATATATATATATATATATGTATGTATATATATATATATATATATATATATATATATATATATATATATATATATATATATATATTAACATATATATGTGTCCAATGCACTCGGTTAACCTCATTATGAAGAAAAACAAATAATTAAACGATAGCGTAGTAAAATCCACGACTAAACCTGTACTGATCTTGCCTGTCACGGTTAATTTGATCAGTTGTTTGTATTTCGTTCACATATAGATAAAGAGAGCGTGTTTTCTTGTTCCATGCTAACAGCTCACGTGAAGATACATTATGTTCCGGAATTGGCGTTTTTTTAATAGAACATACAAATCGTATTTTGACAGGCTCAACGCGGACGGAGAAATAGCACAGATCACCCACAACGACATGACACGTGACTCCAGGTTGAACGTGCCACTTGACAAAGTAGAACCAATGTACCGAGCTATGAAGATATTCGATAGCATCTTGAACAAAACTCAGAATTACGTGGCCTATAAAATGACGCCCGGTAGGTGACCTACGCATAGTCATCCCAACTCCTGCATCCCTTTAACTTGTTCTTCTTGACGCGATTCTCCTTCCGTCATAACCACTGGAAGTCCTGTGTTCAGGGCCATGTAATGTACATGTAAAATGTGTCCATGAAACAAAGTACCAATGCACCAGTAGGAGCTATTTGTTGTTATTTAATACTGTAAAAACATTTCAACTACAGTTTTGCCATGCATTTCGCCAGGCTTCCATGCATATCCTTAAAAGTCTAGTTCAATACAATTTTTATATTCCGTGTCAGGAAGGAATCTAAATAGTGGTCCAAACACACACACGCACACACACACACACACATATATATATATATATATATATATATATCATTCGATCACAAACTATTCTACATACTAGGTAGCCATATATATATACTCTCACACACACATATGTATATATATATATATATATATATATATATATATATATATATATATATATATATATATATATATATATATATATATATATATATCATTCAACAACAAACTATTCTACATACTAGGTAGCCACTACTTTTTAATTGTTCATGTTTTGCAATGTAAAAAAAAACTTTTCTTTAAAATATGAATGTATATGCGTTACAAAAGAACGATTTGAATTTTCTTGCCTCTTTGATTGCAGGGGACATCATTTGCTACGATAACCACAGAGTAATGCACGGACGGAAGGGTTGGGGAACTGCTCCAGGGACACGAAAGATCGAGACGGCCTACTCTGACTGGGACGAGATGCTTTCCAGATTCCGGTGCCTTGGTCACGATCTGGGAATTGACATAAGCAAACTGCACTGAATTCCGTGTAATTTCCATGACTTGCGACTTTCCTCTTATTTTTCTCCAGTCAAGTTAAACTGAATTGACAGAGTCATTTTGTACCAAAATCATGTGGCCAGCTGACAGCGAAGGACCGCACTGGTGTCAGCAATCCTAATACCTGGCATTGCAGACTGTCGGTTTAATGATTTTACTTATGAAGTGAAAAAGGTGCGCTCGCCCTTCTTGTAGTAGCGAGCGGCACATGAATCTGAATGGCCAGACAATTTGGTCAGTGACGACACCAAAGATGTAATGAGGCACTTTACCGATTAAGTGTTAGTACATTGCTTCCATTTATATGCAAAATATCACAACTATGCTAGATATTATTAATTATTAAGTTAAGTATATACATATATACGCGTTTACATTTACATGCTTTTTTTTGTAATGGAAAGATACGTATATAATTTATGTAAATGAGGACGCACTGACAACGCAACCAGCATTGCATGTTCTCTGAATGGAAGGAAGTTTTCAACCTGACATTTACTCAGAATCCTTTGTACATACATTTTGTAAGTTTAATAAAGTTTATTTTATATTTCTTATATTCAATTGTGGCTCTTATCTGTTTTGGTAACCGCCATATAGTTATTTTTTAACTCTTTCAGTGCCACATTTTGGACTGAGTGAACAGCTTTTCTAAGCGCACTTTGGGCGCAATGCTCCCAAAGTGCGCCCAAGGAAAGCTGTTGACCGGACTGTTATAGTATACGTAAGTGCAGCATACTGCTACTTGAATGAAAGGTTTTTGACAAGGAACGTAAATATAACACCCTCAGTATAATTTAGAGCGTTTCGTGTCAAATAGAGTACCTTTAGTCGCACATGGCACTGAAAGAGTTAAAGTGTTGTTCGCTTGGCCACTTGCAGCGGGCAGACTTCATCTGCTTATCAGCCGACCCACAGACTTAATTGGCCACTAAAGCGATAAGAAATGGGCCATTTATCTGAAACTATATAGCCTGTCCACGGCCATATCGGGTTAATCCGAACTTAAGAGGTAGGCCTATGACAGAAATGTTTAATTGATGAAAATGAAAAGGAGTCAACCAGAGATGCAAGTTTTAGGTCTTTAAAAAATCAATATATGAATTCATTTATTCCCGCTAATAAGTATGGATTGGGTTATATTCAATTGTGAAATGGTCAAATTCGATTTTGCATTATGCCCGTATTTATTCCCTGGGGAGTGGTGTTTTAGAAAAGGTCCGGCTACAAGCAAATTACACTGACCACAGCTCCAAAGGACGATAAAAATGGATAGAATTGGACACGTTATATGTGTTGTTAGGGACGGAAGGTAATTTCCCGTACTAAAAAAAAAAAAAAAAAAAAAAAAAAAAAAAATTGAAAGCTTGACCTTGACCGAGGTCACTGATCCTTCACTGGTTATTGAGGTCAATTTGCATGTTGGGCAATACGGAACGTCCGTCTAAAAGCAATCACTATCCTTGAGGGTTCGTTGCTTGTTTAAATCACCTGTATGCGAAAAATACACAAGCATATGGGGGCAGTGTCCTTGGTTTCCCTCCATGACACAATGATCAAGTGTATCTTACCAGGTATCTACAGTGCACAGGCCTAAACACAATGTTAGGCCTTGTTAACGTTAACCTTTACCAAATATCACTTGTCCTCTGATAGTATTAAAAGATTTACACATATGTGAAATATAGGTACAATTGCACCAATGTTTAAACCTATTTTAAATATGTGTAAATGTTTTTCACATATGTGTAAATCTTTTGCACAGATGTAAATTAATCATTTATTTTATGTATGTGAAAATATGTACACATATGTGAAACAGTTTCATATATATGAACAATTATTTTAGTATTCCACATATATATGTGTAAAAGAATTTAACATGTATAAATCTTTTTCACACATGTGAAATAATGATTATTTTTTATATGCAAAAAGATTCTTCACATTTGTGAAATAGTTTTACACATATGTACAATTGTATCTTTATTTCACATATAAGTAAAAAGATTCACATATTATGTCTTTATCTTTTTCGCTTATGTCAACATTATGATTGTTTCACATATGTGGAAAGATTTACACATATGTGTCATAGTTTTACACACGTGCGGACTTGTTTTTCCCATATATATAATACAAGTTTTATTTTGAATATATGTAAAACTTTCTCACATATGTATAAAAGAATATCAAATCAGTGTATTTTACATATGTAAAATATATGATTATTACACTTATGTGCAAAAGATTTTTTTCACATGTGAAAAAAAATGTCACATGTGTATAATTGTGGAATAAATGCTAAAAAGGCCTGCCATATAAGTTCACCATTTTCCTGCTGCAATACTTTGCTATAATAGATCGCCTAGGCCCTCTAGCTTCTTTCTACATGGTATACATTTCTTTTTATTTTTATTCTTAAGATATTTCGGAAAGCTATCCCTTTGACACGGGAGCACAGTTGATCGGGGCACATCCACGATGTGTCCATTATAGCATATGAGAAATATGTAGAAACCAGCATACATCTAAGACGTCCAGGACAGCATAAAATGAGAAATATATATAAACCAGTATATATCTAAGATTAACGTTCCACACAGATACTAGCGGGATGAAGGAGCAGTCCGGACACACACACACACACACACACACACACACACACACACACACGTATCTCGAAAGTGATAAAATATTATTTCCATGGGTTAGTACCATCATGTAGAATGTCCGCAGATAATCCTATCTAGATAATCTCGGTGGGACCACGCACCAAGCAGGAATTGTATGCACACGCTGTCAATTTCAAAATGGCGGTTTGATTTATGTTTGAACTATCGTGTCCGCAAAGAATATTTTGGACAATAACGAGCCGTTCATGAATCAATGCCAAATATATGCATTACCACTCCTAGTCAGTCTGGACTAAAGTAATTGAAATACTCAATCCGCATATTGTTAAATTTTGGGCATAAGAAAAAGAAAATGCTCTAAATCTTTTGTTCCTGAGCTACATAAAATACAAATATCATACTCCGATGTGTCCCATCTGTGTAAGTACGCCTCAAGACCGAAGCAGTTAGTTCTTGCTTTGAATTTTAACCTAGTGCCATCAAAACCATTGTATTGAAATAGATATTAAGGGTAGGGGCGTACAGGGTAAATCCAAATACTTAAACTTTTCTTTCCTGCCTCAATAAATATCCTAACGGAACTTTGTCTTGCTGTTTGGAAAGTAAAATTGGTAAGCTGCGTTTTCGTAAAATACTACCGCAGCTGCATCGTTTTGAATTATATCTCCTGAAGCAGAGGACTGTGTCCACAGATATAACCTATGCGGTGCATGTGCGTATCTTGACACACTTTGTTAGGCAAAGGTTGTGGTATGTATATTTGTCTCTTCTGATAAAGCTTTACGTTATATTTAGAAACATATCCGATACAAGACGTTAAGTACAGTAAGATAAATCAGAAATCCACAAGGCAGGCATGTAATCATTAATCAATGTTTGAATGTATTTAACCTTGAAAAAAAAAGAAGAAAAGAACACTTCGAACAAATTCTGGAACACCCGAACACTTTCGAATTTGCGAGAAATATGTTTCTTAACATAATGACAACCAATATTTCTATAAAATATCCATATTTATGAAGCTTACATTTACCAAATGTAGGTGCTTCAAGTAAAAATGATATGGTCCGTTATATCATATTAACATAATTAGAAGCTCAGTGCCCGACAACAGTACAATGTAAAATTTCTGTTATTTTTGTCCAAGAGCTTCTTATTTACTTCACGCGTCGATGCAAAAACTATTGAATAGTTGCATTTTGTTATGGCTCAAAATAAAATACGCCGCTTTATATGCGTAATCTCAAAATTTTCCCGGGGAACGGGATGGAGGGGCATGCGCCCCTCCCCCCCCCCCCCCAGCCTTAACAGCTCGCACATATGCCCTTTTTATTTAAATTGGAACCCCTATTCCCCGACTCAAATCTTGGACACGCCCCTGAAATCAAGACGTTATGTTGTTCAAAAAGGTCAACCGGCAAACTCGTGGAATCGAGAAGATAACTGCAGTTTAAATGGCATGGTGTGTTGCACACTGGCTGAATCAGTAAAGGATTGACAGTACCCTTTACTAACTTTATTTTACGACTAGTCCAATTAATCTCTCAGACAAGGTGCTGAAGAAATGAAACTTTGTTTAGTGCACTACAATAAAATAACTGAGCAATCTGTCACAAGTACACAACAGGGAAAAAGAAAGCATTCTAAATTATAGACATGACAACAGCAGTACAGTGAATACATTAAATACATAGAGTAGATACATACAAGTATACAAGACAAGTACCACCAGTTACCCCCCCCCCCAAAAAAAGACGAAGAAGAAGAAGAAGAAGAAGAAGAAGAAGAAGAAGAAGAAGAAGAAGAAGAACAAGAAGAACAAGAAGAAGAAGAAGAAGAAGAAGAAGAAGAAGAAGAAGAAGAAGTTTACAATGAATTTACTTACAAAGACGCAACATTATAGATGTCTCTCTACTATCTTTGCTATTTCACTACCCTGTAATTTCATTATTACGTTGAAAAATTGTTCGGAATCCTACTGAATTTACTTATGCCGAAAATATTTTCAAGTAACAGACACCAAGTTGGGTGTACTGCACCGTCATGACGAAACAAAGTTATAATATTTTCTGAACAGTCACACAAGTTATTATCATTATGTCCCATAAAATACCAAATTAAATCTTCCAGTTTTGGACGAAATCATAGCAAGTAGGCAGAAGAGTCATGGAAGAAGAAAAGCCAAAATGAGCGACATGGCAAATAAGTTAGACGATGATGAACAACACAATATAGAAATTGTCTCCGCGCGTGGAGCAAAGATCACGAAATTGGTGGTGAAGACACTGACAAAATCTTTCTCCGTATATGTGAGAAAATAGTAGCTAATATTACATTATCTGACGTTGACAAAAGTCATGGTGTTGGAAAGAAAGTTGAAGGCAAGGCCCGTGAAATAGTTATAGAGTTTACCTGTTACAGGTGCCGACTAAAGTTATACAAGCTGAGGCGCCGTGCTGGGGGTGTGTTCGTATCAGAAGAACTCACTAAGAAACGTTCGTCGATGATGTACAGAGCAGGGTGTTTGTTTGTAGACGTATTTATTTTTACTGGATTGCCTTATAGTGCAGAGGAGTACTAATCTAGAGGTTGTCCAGTACATCAAGAGACGCACGAATTATGTACACCACACACAGGACAGTACAGGAGAAAGCATAAAACAGGATTGTTAGTAAAGAAGCTTATATGCATCTGTTGGTTGGGTCGGGTAAAAAACGTGTATCTCCAGTTCCGGAAGTAACATCCAATAATTTACAAAATAAAACGTCTGTATTCCTTTATGAAAAGTTGCACTGGATCAAAAATTATCATATTTTCATTGTCAGTCATATCTGTGTTTCCTATTGTAAAATAATCAATCAACAAATCATAAGCCAAGTATATGAGCAGTGAGGGGTTAGCACCCGGTGCTAATGTGCACACAATATGGATTTTTTTCCCCTGGGAGCGGCGTGTCGGGGACAAACTAGGAAGTAATGTTAGTAGTCTTCACTGAGGTTACCACATATTCAGGCGGGTGAAGGAACAGCGTTTATGTGGTGTGACGAAGTGCGTCGGTACATACTCTAGCTGCCTCGTATTGGACTGCCTCAAGGGAATGGGACAATTCAGAGCGCACCCATATTCAAGTATGGGGCTTACCGTGGTAGGGTAAAGTTTAATTAGAACTTTGCCAGATAGTTTATATTTGAGTCTCTTCAGCACAGCAATTCGCTTGCAGGCTTTGTTGACGATTATTGTGACATGAGCATGCCATGAGAGGTTATCTGAAAGAGTTATACCTAGATGAGTATTGACTATCGACTTCTGGAATTGGGGTATTATTTAAATGTACGGGTTGATGAGTTGCTTTGTGACGCTTGCTGGAAATTATGAGACCAATTGACTTGGCTGCATTCAATATGACTTTCCAAAGATCTCCCGAAACGCTAATTTTGCCGAAGTCATTATTATATCTTCTGGCTGAATCGGGAGGGGGGGGGGGTAATCTCAACGTAGCTGGTGTCATCAGCATATAGTTTGATATCACAGGTTATGTCATCAACCATGTCTTTAATGTAGATGAGAAATAAAAATGGGCCCAGGATTGAGCATTGAGGGACTCTAGCCTCTACCGGTAACCAGGAAGAGATTTAGCCACACATGCAGTGTGACCCGTTGGAAGCAATTGGAGAGGTAACTATTTATCAATCTCACAGCGGAGTCTGAGATCCCTAGTTGGCGAAGTTTATGTTTGAGGCCCTCACGCCAAACACGATCAAAAGCTTTGGATATGTCCAGAAAGATCATTCTTGTGGGGTTTGTTTGTTTGTTTGTTTTTTTTTTTTTGCTTTGTTTTTTTAGTTCGAGACCATTACAGGTATCATCAACAATGCGAACCAGTTGGCCGACAAGAAATCGCTGTTTTTGAACCCGGAAACATTGTTAGTTAATAGATTGTTACGTGTTTGAAAAATAGAGTCGAGTAGCTTTTTTATGGCATTTACAGCGTCATTGCGCTTATGTTTGTAGTGCTGAAAGAAGCGATTGTAATTTATTGTGTCAAGATAAGTAAGCGGCCTCATTTTGTTTGCATTTTGCACTTGAATCATTCCCATGCCCAATTGCGATGTCTCAACAGCTTTTTTATTTTGAAGGTGATCCAGGGTTAGCCTTTGGGTGTTATTAGCACATCGCGGCATGGAAAAAGTGTTTGCAAGTGTCAATAAATAGATTTGACCAATAAAAAGTAATAGCATCAATATCATCATCGCTTGAAGTCCCTTACTCTTCGTTTATATGGCTTGTCAGAAGTATGCAAAAATGATAAAGTACAGAGCATAACAGCATGGTTCGACGTGGAAATAGGTAGTAGTGTACCAAAATTTCAAACATAACCAGGCGAGTCGGGGATCATAAGGTCCAGTAGACTTTTGGTACAATCATTGACTCGGGTGGATTCAGAAATTAGTTGATATAGGTTGTTTTGTGATACTAGATTAAATAAAAATTGGCGTAGCTCGCTGTCACAGTGGTTATAGTTCCAGCTTTGGCAGCGATCGTTAAAGTCACCGGTTACCAGTAAAGATAAGAGGATTTTGTTCTAAAGCGCGACATTCAGGACAGTTGGTGATGCGGAGCCACGTGGTGTGCCTCGCAGGAAAGATGCTGACCCTTCCAATAGAGAACAACTACTTCGGTGTAATAACTCTATAAATGACCCCGTGCATTATGTGATGCAGCTACTTTTTCAGCAGGCCATTACAAGCTTGATCGAACTCTAAGGGACACTATGATATTAACTTGTCCTCTAATGAACTGGTTTGTTTACTTTGTGTGGTTTGTTGATGACTTTTAAGACATTGTGATCATTGTTCCCTTTCATTTATTTTTAGGCAATCAGTGGTCTCCCATTGATTAGTGTACTGTGTGCCCCTTTTGTCTAGCACAATGGCGAATTTACGCATTGCACTCCCGTCCTTTGTACGTATCTGTGTAAACGTATTCATTTCCAGAAGGAAACGGATTGCCCAATAGCTATAATGAATAGCTGATCGACAGGTTCTCCGGCCATACGGAACACACAATAAAAATATACAAGACATACAGAACAGTACAAATCAGTTTGCAAGTTGGAATACCAAACAGGTGTAATAATAACAAGTAGCAGTTATTAGTTGACAAAACGTCTGGTCTGAGCAATATACTGAACAGCTGAAAAAAAAAATCAATATTTGACACATCTGAAAGGCTAGTACTACAAGACAGCATAATTTCAAGAAGTCTATCACGGACGCAGTTTATTAATGAAATAGGATGTACACCAGCAGCAAGTACATTTGCAACAGACCTCAGGAGTGTAAGTTTAGGTTGTTCGAAAAGCGGGCCAAACAGGAAAAACTAACGAGTATCTTCATGTGATCAGTTACATGAACAAGCAGCAGAACGCAGAATGTTGACTTCATATACCTGGGAATTTAGCTTAGACTGCCCCAGGCGAAGCTGGGTGTGAGCTATATTTGCAAAGCGATTACTAAACGCGAAATAATTTGGAATTTCATAGCAAAAAAACATACAGTACTTATTATTAGTGATATTATCAACAATATCGTTGATATAAATCAAGCAAAAGAGGAGCCTGAGAATAGAGCCCTGATGTATACCTGCCTGTATAGGTAACCAGGGTATAGGTAACGAAGAACGTTGACCATTTATGGCAACCCTTTGTTGTAAATTATCAAGATAACTATTAAACCATTTAATAATTGGTGGTGAATTGCCCAGTTGACGCATTTTAAAACGGAGACTTTGGTGACACAGGCGGTCAAAAGAAATATCAAGAAAAAACATGCTGGCCTCCTTGCTTAGTTCTTATTGTAGATTTTGTGAACTATGCTCATAAGCTGGTATAGTGTGGAATAAGGAAATTGGACGGTACTTTGATTTTAACTGTGCATTGGTTTTCTTCATATTCTTCTGAGCCGGGCAAATATTTGATTTTTTGCACTGTGCAGGAAATTTACTTATAGATGAAGAAATGTTGAATAATCTGGTAAGGGACTCCGAAATACCTGGACTAGTTTGTTTGAAAAGAAAGTTGCTCAAGCCATCACAGCCTGTTGCGGACACAATGACTTGAAGAACACCATTTACATTTAATACAAAAGTGTCCAGCCTGGTATCTGTATGATACGCAAAAGCAGGTGGTAGTGGTGGTGAGTTTTCATATGTAGTAGTTATGCACTGGCTAGCAAAATATTGGTTAAAAACGTCAGGTTTCTCAGTATTGTTCGAGATGATGTTATCATTTTCGATGAGGGGGTGGATTGCTGCGGTGCAGTTTGCATCCCTATATTGATTTCGACAAATTCCATCGCTTCTTTACAATAATTTCTTTACAGTCTGAAAAACTGGTCTGGGTTGCCTTTTTGTTTGCCGAAACAAAAATAACCCGGCAGCACTTGTAAAGCTTGTAGAGCTTGTCAGTAACAGATGAAGGATTACCATTGTCTTTTTTCCCAGATTTCTTGTATCTTTTCCATGCTTGGTTCCGTCTACGTATTAAGAACTTGGTATGACCAGTAACCCAAGGTTTGTCCTCAGGCCTGATAAGCACGTCTTTAGAAGGAATCAATTCTTCTGCAGTATCAATAAACAAATGATTCCAATAATCTACGCACCCATCCAACTACATATATTATTTGTTAATGCGAGTACGTAGATTATTTGTTTATTGATACTGCAAAAGAATTCATTCCTCGTAAAGACGTGCTTATCAGGATGTAAGATTTGTGTATCCCAATATGCCAATTTGTATGGTCTTATTCTGACACTCAATTTAACCGCGTGAAATCTGGCGTAATCGGTGGCATTGATGCTTGTTTTTCTATTTTTTTACGCAATAGGTCGATCTCATTGTGTTGTACCAATATTTTTGGCCCTCATATGCGCAATTTGTAATCATTCGTTATGTTCCGGGTGGTATTTGCAAACATGTATAATGCACATAGTCATATCCACAATACACGAGGTATGTATTTGTATATATAGAAATATGTATACGTTTGTGTGTATATGTATATGTATATGTGTGTGTGTATGTGTGTGCATATAAGTAACAAACGTATGGACTGTCAAGTAATGCCTGCGAATTAATAAGATGCTATCTCAGTGAAAGAAAACAACAGAGTGAAGTATGGAGGTACTTCGAGCGAATGGATAAACATTTTAAAAGGTGTGGCCCAGCGTAGTATTCTTGCACCCATTCTTTTCAATATTTTCACCAAAGACACTGTCACATTAACAATTATGCCGACGACAACACACTCCCTTTTTATAATAAAGATATACAAAAGTTCAAATCTGAACTTGAGTCTGCAATAAATATAGGCATCAAATGGTTTAAGGATAACTACATGAAATCTAACCTCGACAAATTTCAAGCCATGGTTCTCTCTCCATTTAATTCTCTCTTTGCTATGAGCGAAAAGTGTGTAAAACTACTCGGTGTTTATATTGATGATAAACTTAGGTTCCATGATCACGTTTCTCACATATGAAAGCAGGCGGCTAAACAAATGAGTGTCTTAAGGCATTTCTTGAACATTCTTAATGAAACGGCAAAGTTACTTATTTCTAATTCTTTTATCTTGACAAACTTTAACTACTGTCCGATAGTATGGCATACATTGTAGTACCACTGCCACAAACAGAATGGAAAAGCTCCAGGAAAGAGCCTTACCATTTGTCTTTAATGATTCTCGGTCTTCTTATATATCAAATCTACTGCAACGTGCTAAGAAACCTCCACTTTAATTTAAATAGTCTCAGGAAAATTTCTATTGAAGTTTACAAAATTTTTGCCGAAGAAAGATATGTACGTTAAAGAAATACAAGTTACGATCTTAGGGACAATGAAATAGTGCAGCAGCCTGCTTACAAGCCAGTGACTTATGGAAGAAACTCTCTAAATTATCAAGTGCCCAAACTATGGAACAATTCACCTTTCGATATAAAGCAAGCTGCAAACTTACGCCAATTCAAAAACTTAATCAACGACTGGCTCGGCCCGTCATGTTCGCGCTCAGTCTGTGTTCTATGTTAATTCTGAAATTAAGCTGTTTTGAACATCACCTAGTTTCCTGACTACCAGAACAAAATATTTGTATTTATATTCATATTCATCTGTGAGATCAGTGTACATACCATTTTCCATTGCGTATTTTCTTATTGTATTTTACACGACATGAAATAAAGGTTATTATATGTATGTACATATATACAAATTGTGAACTAGTGTTTCATCAAGCACACAGTACTCTGTATAAATACTACTGACTATCCTGTCTGAATAATCATCCGATCCAGGAATTCAGATATATGTACCACATTGCATCAGGCATCATCTTTTTGCACTGGTACACACTTATTTTTGTACTTTTGATTTTCGTTGTGTGCTCGACGTGACCTTACCTGACATACACTTTGACTTTAGTCCCTCACATCACCGTAACTAATGGGTGTTTACATTGTCCAATACCGAGTGACCATTGATCTCTTTAATAATAAATGTCCGTATGCTTACAACATATCGCGGTCCTTATTTACAATCTTTTACTGTTAGCAACAGACGTTGATCCGAATCCCTGTCCTACCAATGACGGTGTCACAAGTAACTATCTCAAAGTTTGTCCCACAAATGTTCGCAGCCTAAAAAGTGCCGGATACTGGACGAAATTCAACTGTTAGCACAGTCTAGAAATTTCCGTATCATAACATTATCTGAAACTTGCCTAGATGAGAGTGTACTTGACCAACTATTACTTCTTGATAATTACTAACAGACTTTTTGTACAGTTCGTTTGACAGGTACAAGGGTTGGAGTGTCAACTCTCATTCATTCTTCTTTGCCTTGTCTAAAACGTTCTGATGTGGAAGATCTGAATTGTGAGTGTATTTGGATAAAATATCCACCCCTAGGGAAAAAATTTTGATCGGAAATGATTATCGACTACCAGGCCAGTCTGCTGGGATCCGTGACACTTTCCTTCTTTCCCTATCTACATCATTAGCCCCCATCTATTGAAAGCGACCCATATATATTAATCGATACAGGTGACTTAAACAACAGATGTACTGACTGGAACTCTCCTCATACAGAAAACCATGAGCTAGCACTTGTCAAGCTTCTATGTCAACACAACCTCTTTCAACTCGCAGACGAAGCAACGAGATTATTAATAATAAGCGAGTATTCCAACAGCTTACTTGACCTTTTAATCACGGATTCACTGGGACTTGTTTTGGATTGTGGTGTGTAAGCTCAAGTTTCAAATTTTGATCACCCAGTGGTCTTCGGTTCCTTTTCTCTCTCTGTGCTTAAGGGTAAACCATTCAGACGATCTGCATGGAACTACGAAAAGGCGAACTTTCATGATCTAAATGCAGCGCTTTTCGAGGGCTCCTGGGACACTGTTCGCAAAATCTTCGATTCAGTTCATGATATTATATCGTACTGGACAAATCTGTTTGTCAACACAGCCAAAGATTTCACCCCGTTTAAAGAAGTAACTATCCGACCAAAAGACAAACCGTGGATCACGAATGTTATAATAAAAAAAAACCCACACACTTTCTCCACAGGAATCGCACCTGGAAGCGTAAGCACGTACATGTATCTAAACACCCTCGTCCGTAAATTCATGATGTTTATACCACGATTGATAAGCTCTTCCAGCTGTACAAAAAGCCCTGAAATAAGGCAGTCAATCTAGTCCGTTCCTCCATCCGCCAATATTTATTTAAATTACGACACCAACTATATGATAAGTTTGTCCACTCAAAACAGTGGTAGAGTCTCTGTAAGTGTATCCTAGGTTGCAAAATCCATCAAGACATACACCCTATCTTATAGGGCGATAGGATTACTTCCAGCAACTCTGAAAAATGTGATTTATTTAATGTACTCTTTGCGAGCCAATGCATAACCAATCCCGACGCAGATGCGCCACCACTGCCTGACTTCGTCTTTCGAACAGACGCACCCCTACACGATATTATTTTTTTGACGAGAATAGTGTCCGTAAAGTACTTCCTTCCTTAAGACTCACATCTGCCTCTGGTTACGACAATATATTAGGTAACAGGCTACTTGAGAATACTGCGTCTTCTATCTGCAAACCACTCACTGAGATCTTTAAACTCTCCCTCGGTCACTCTCATTCTCCCGATTCCTGGAAAAATTCTGATACATTTCCTGTCTTTGAAAAGTCAAACAGACAGATTAAAAATAATTCCCTCGTTGTGCAATGCATCTAAAGTTTCTGAAGGGCTAATCTTTAAGGCTCTTTATGAAAACCTCTCTCAAAATAACCTACTCCCCTCCAAAATATTCTCGCCTCAAGGCTGACGACTCCACTGTATATGAACTTGTCTATATCATTCATAAAATTTGTAACGGTCTGGAACTTTCCAAAGAAGCGAGAATTATCTTTCTAGACGTATCCAAGGCCTTCGACAAGGTTCGGCATCCTGGCCCCCTATTCAAACACGTCAAATTGGCATTTCTGATCATCTTATTGATTGGTTCCAGAGTTGTTTATTAAACCGTCTTCAACGTGTAATGATTCACTGCCAAACTATCAGCGAGCTGCTAATTGAAGCCCGAGTTCCCCAGGGTTCCATCCTCGGCCCTCTTTTCTTCTTCTTCTTCTTCTTCTTCTTCTTCTTCTTCTTCTTCTTCTTCTTCTTCTTCTTCTTCTTCTTCTTCTTCTTCTTCTTCTTCTTCTTCTTCTTCTTCTTCTTCTTCTTCTTCTTCTTCTTCTTCTTCTTTTTCGTTTTTTTTTGTTCTCGCAAATGACCTGGTAGATGACCTTAGTTGTGATGTTAGACGTTTTAACGACGACACAAGCCTGCTTGAAAATATCCCGTCGAATCGTCTGCTCACTGGAATACCAACTTGTAAAACTTTCACAACTGGGGGAAAATCTGGCGTGTCACTTTCACTGCTATTAAGTCTCTATCCGTTATTTTCTCAACCAAAGTGTCTAAAGTTCAACATTCACCAGTCAACCTTGGTCAATCAGCTATTCCTGAAGCCAACAAGCATACCCATCTCGTCATTACTCTCAGTAGCGGTCTGTCCTCGCATAACCACATCACCCACACAATCAATAAAGCTAGCCATCGTTTAGCATTTCTCCGTGGACTCAAATATAAACTTTCACACAAATCATTGGCTAAATTCAATCTCTCTATCGTTCGACCCATCCTTGAACACGGCTGCATTCTTTTTGACAACTGTGGCAAAACTCCATCTGACCTTCTGGAATCCATACAGTTCGAACCAGTCAAAATATGTACTGGTGTATTAAGGCACACGTCTCGCACTAAATTCCTCCGGGAGCTCCAATTTCCAACACTCGCTAACAGAAACAAATAATTCAAGTTAATTCTCTTCTACAAAATGCGCAATAAACTAACTACCACATATCTGTCATGCATCTTGCCCCCCCCCCTTCAATAGTCGCTTCTTACGTTATACTTACCCTATACGCCCTCTCAAATGCAGAACCCAGCGCTTCAATAAATCTTTTCTCCATAATACCATACGGCTGCAGAATAATCTGCCCACCGACATCAGAAACTCCCTTTCTATCCAAATCTACGCTAAAAGCCAAATCACTTGAAGCAGATAACGTCCCTGACTACTATATGTTTGGTCAGCTTTTCGTGAACATATGCCATACTCAGATGCAACTGGGGTCATCTAAGCTCAACTGTGATCTTTTCAAGGTCAACATCATTCCTAGTCCTACATGCGCATGCTTATATACTTGTGAAGACTTAAAGCACTTCCTCCTTTTCTGCCCGAAGTGCTCGCAGCCCAGGAAAAAAACTGTTAGATTCTATCATAACTATATTAGCACCCGGAGTTCACCTCAATCTCATATCCGTGAAGCAAGTAACAGGTTGATCAACATTCTCCTTTTCGGAAGCAAAGTACTATCTGATACAGAAAATATTCAAATTTTGAAGCAGTCCAGAATTGTATTGCTGCAACTAGAAAATTCCCTTTCAAATTACTGCTTTTCATGCTTCTGACTTCTCCTCTCACTCCATCTTTCTCCCTCTCACGTTTTTTTCTCCCACTGCAGAGTTATCTATAACTAAAAATAAGGCATTATGGATTATTATGATCAAGATAGTACCGATCTCTCTGTTTTCTTTTTTTTTCCTCCACTGCAGAATTATCTATTACTAAACTTAAGATATTGTGCATTGTCATGATCCTGGTTGATCCGTTCTCGTTTTTCCTTTTTTTGTTTTTTGTTTTTTTGTTATTTTTTTGTTTTTGTTTTTGTTTTTTAGTGCACGGTTATCTGTAACTAAGCATAAGGTATTATGCACAGTCATGATCTAAGTTGAACCGATCATTTTGGCGGATCTGTTACATATAGAAGATAGTGATGTAAATTAACCATCTTCATTCATTTTTCAGGTTAATCGTCGGTACATATGCCATAGCTTCGTTTTGATGCTTTACAGTGCTTCCCGATGGCTTTTATTGATACATCTGTAAGTGGTAGGCCTACATATGGTTACGTAGTTTGTACTGTCCAGTGTGTGTTGTATATATTTTCTGTTTGTCTGGAGAACCCATTGCATTAGTCAACTATTAGGTTATCCAATATAAATAAATATGTTTAAAGCAAATCAAATCAAATCAAGCCAAAGACGAATCTCCCATTTAGTTTCACTAAAAACGACTGTTTCTCAAGAACAACAAGAGCGAACAAATTAAAACATCCATATTCAATTGACATTTATTATATGTTTACGTCGAAAATACATGAAACTGTAAAACCTCATCGAACTTTTGGAATGCACGCGTGGATAATGTGTGTAACCAATGGTTGGCTTACGGGCCTTTCACCTTTCCGATCCGGGTTCGATTTTCGGAGGTGAGCGCAAATGGAAAGAGTTCCTACCACTGTGACTACGCATGGTTATTTCTTGGAGTCCTCCGGTGTCCTCCACCACATGAAAGAGTAGGTGTCACCAGTCATGGCGAGTGACTCAAAAAGTCAATACTTCTTGCATAATCCATGTAGAACAAATAGGTCTGCATATAAATTCAAAAGGACCTTAGGCGTGGTGAAAAGAACATAAACTCTATTATATGCTCCTGAACTCAAAGCAATTGAACATGCAATGAGGGGGGGGATTGATATAAGTATTCATGATCATTTTCCAATGTGTAGCAAAGGTACGAAAGCTGTAGAGAGATAAAGAAATTCTCCGACCGCAGCCTATCTTACTTCCCATGGGTCAACCTCCTGTTTTCCCGTGACTTTATACCGTAATCTGCTCGGAGGTGTGCCCTGAAGCAAAAGGGACACGTAAACATTCCACCTTTATTTCAAATAGGGAGAAAAGAGGTACTGGAATGTAGAAGCTGCTGTTTAACTCTCACTGAAGAACTGTTCATACTTCGAGTGACACCCTCCACTTGTCGTTGATTGGAAGAGCCGCTGTATCTGCTGAAGGTTTTACCTGGTTTGGGATCACTGGGGGTTTGACAGTCTTATTTATTATACCTCAGAGGGAAATCCGTACACGTGATTGGCTAATTGGGCATGGGACAGTTTTGCCTGTCCACTTCTGTGAAAGTACTGTCCACCGCTCACTGTAGCGCCAGATGGCGCTGCACCTCTGATGTCGCATGACCGCAGCCTTGACCCCGTATTGAATATTGTGATAGCCCATTTCTTGAAATGTGAACTTTTCTCCATGATTGCCATCTTGCCTTGTGTGCCAAATGTATAGAATGTGTGTTATTAAAATCTATTAAATGGAAGCTTTGATGTTTTATTGTTCTTCGGTATAATAAAACAAATGGTGCCCTTGGCCTTGGGGGACAGGAAGAATTGTGAACCTTCGGGATGGACTGTCCACCCTCCGCTTCGCGTCTGGTGGACAGACCATCCCTCAGGTTCACAATTCTTCCTGTCCCCCTCGGCCAAGGGCACCATTTGTATACTGTCATCACTTTGAATAGCCAGTGACTGCACGCATCTACTTTTAATACTCATACAGAAGGATTTTAAAATCTAAATTGGATATTTTACATCAAAATCTGCCTGGATTACCAGTGGCTGGTCAATTAATCCTATTCATCAGGTGCCAGCACAAATCAAGACTCGACTACGGTGCTTACGTGACTGGTCAACAATGGACCCATTAAGTTTTCGGCACACAATTGGATTCTTCAATACCTGGTCTTGGGTCAGGAGAAAAAGGTTCTCCAGAGACAATGACAAGCTTGGCTGCGCAGAGGTCTGCTACTTGTTTCTATGCACTCTGATATTCACAGGGCATTTACTCAGTGATCATGATCCACACTGGAATCAATACACAATGGATCTATCTGTGAACTGTTCCATATACCTGCCAGGGTCACACACCCAGCTGACCCAAGCTATTCTACTGCTAAATGTTCAGGCAACAGACTTGTTTACAAACACAACAAGTACGGATTTTCATATGATACAGCCCATGTACATTTTTTACATGATGGGCACAGTTCATGTAAGCATACTTCTTGGAGGTGATATCCATCCCCAACCCGGACCAATCAGAAACCCATGTGGTGTTTGCACTAGACCAGTTGCCAATAATCACCGAGCTTTGGAATGTGATGATTGTCGAATGTTGATACATGTTAAGTGCTCCAAGATTTCAACTGAGCTCTTTCAATACGTGCACAAAAATGGGCAAGACTTTGACTGGAGGTGTCCAAAGGGCATAACTTATGACTTTCCATTTGAAAATGCCACGCATATCTCTTTAGGTTCATCATATACGTTTTTCCTTGATGAACTACCTTTTCATAATACATCTGATGTGTCCCAAGGAAAGCTCAGTGGAATTTCTTCCATCTATAATGTCTCTATTAATGATAGCAGTGTTGATCTCAGAAATGTGTCAAATATCTCTATCAATGACAGTAGTGCCTACCCCAGAAATGCATCAAATGTATGTGATCAACATAGTCCATGTAATTTATCACCTTTTCATGAATTAAGGGAAAGCAGACTCTTGTACAATGAACTTCGCAGTAGGTTTGATCAATATAAAAAGCATTAGAAATAAGTGCTCTGAATTCCTTGAAGCTTTAACGGACAGGTTGTTAGATTGCCTAATCGTACAAGAAACAAAACTTGATGAGTCATTTCCAAATGATCAGTTCAATGTACCAAACTATATATTATATTGTAAGGACAGAAATGGACATGGAGGCGGTATCATGGTATTTATAAGATCGGACATACCTACCAGAAGGATACAGACCCTAGAGACAGAACATGGTGTAGAATCTATTGCTATTGAATTCTATATCAAGGATTCCAAATGGTTACTGCACTCTGCCTACAGACCACCGCCTGTCTGTAAAGACATTTTCTGCTCTGAAATGACCAGAATATGTGATCAGTCATTTTTTGAGACTGATAATCTGTGTATCGTTGGTTATTTAAATTATGATTTTAGTAATGAGGAGAAAGCCAAACCCATCAGCGATATTTGTGAAAAATTTTATGTTTATAACTTGGTTAAGAAACGCACTTGTTTTAAAGGCAATCCTTCAATGATTGATGTATACTTATCCAACAGACTACGATCTTTTATGCATACGGACAGCTTTGATTCTGGACTCAGTGACTTCCACAATATGGTCTACACGTTTTCAAAGTAACACTTGAACCCCCTTAAACCTAAGTGGATTCAGTACCGTTCATATAAACACTTTTGTGAAGCTGACTACTTAGCAGATATTGAGGCTACTCCTTTTCATGTAGCAAACATCTTTGATGACCTTGACGATATATATTGGGCACATGAAAAAATGCTTCTAAGAGTTATAGATGAACATGCCCCTTTGAAGCTAAAGCGCCTTACTAAACCTCAGGCACCATTCATGAACGATAAACTAAGAAAAGCCATAAACTTCAGGACAAATTTTAGAACCAAACGTAGAATATCTAGAAAAACTGCCCAAGAGGCTTACAACTACAAACTTTATAGTCGACAGAGCAACAGTAGAGCAACATTACTGTTGCTCTGCGCAGGAAAGTGGTTCCCTCCTATTTTTGCAACAATAGTTCTTCTGGCTCAGCAAACAAACATTTTTTGCCAACTATCAGACCTTTTCTACCAAACAAGGGCCTATGATCATCAAATGATATCACTCTTTACAATGATAGCAAACTTAACACTGAACAAGCCGAAGTATGTGATTTATTTAATGAATACTTCATCAATGTCACGAATAATATAGGAGATCCAGGTGGAAAGCAGAAACAGCTTAAATGCTATTCAAAACAATTTTCTTTTCCCTTCTAATTTTACTTTTAGTCCTGTGTCAAACATCGATGTTGATAAAGAAACTTACATTCCTCAGCACGAGGAAGGCCACTGGTTATGATACTATACCTTCAAAGCTTCTTAGGCCCATAGCAGGTGTCATATCAAGATCATTAGCTACCATCATAAACCAGTCTATTTCTACATCTAAATTCCCTAATTCTTTTAAAAAAAAAAGTTGAGGTACATCCGGTACATAAAAAGAATGATCATGTCAACAAAAGTAATTATAGACCCCTAAGTATCTTGCCCTCTCTGTCAGAGGTCTTTGAAGGTTTACTATCAGACCAGCCAATTGAGCATTTTGAACCCATATTTTCACCAAAATTATCAGCATACAGGAAGGGTTATAGCTGTTGTGCTGTTTTGCTTGACATGGTTGATGCCTGGCGATGCTCACTAAACAACTCTAACTATGTACGTGCAGTGCTTATGGACCTGTCTAAAGCCTTTGACTGTTTATCACCTTCCATTCTACTGAATAAGTTGAAAGCATATGGTTGCTCCACCACTGCAATCTCGCTGCTCAATAGCTACCTCAACAACAGACAGCAACGAGTTAAAATTGGTTCTATCCATAGCTCATGGAAAGACATTATGAGAGGAATCCCCCAGGGATCAATATTAGGACCGCTTCTGTTCAATATATTCCTAAATGATATCTTCTGTATAACACAAGACTGTGAACTCCACAACTATGCAAATGACAATACTATTTCGGCTGCACACCAAGATCTGAATTTTCTAAAATCAGTACTTGAAATCAAGGCTGGTGAGGCTGTTTATTGGTTTAGTGACAATCAAATGCTTGCCAACAATGACAAATTCCAATCAATTTTTCTTGCCCCTGGTAAAAAAGAATGCAATGCAGAAAGTTTGACAGAAAATCAAATGAATATTACTTCGGAAAAATGTGTCAAATTACTGGGTGTGCACATTGACAATAAGCTAAATTTCAAGGAACATCTGAACAATCTTTGTTCTTAAAAGACTCTCTAAATTATTCGACACGAAATCCAAGATCACAATTTTCCAATCTTTCACCATGTCAAATTTCAATTACTGTGCACCTGTTTGGCATCTTTGTAGCGCACATGATGCTGAAAAACTTGAAAATATCCAAGAGAGAGCTTTGCGTTTGATTTATCATGATAACAAATCCAGTTATGATCTTCTCCTCAAAAAAGCTGATTGTCAGACCTTACATGTGACCAGAGTAAAACAGATTGCACTTGAAGTTTTCAAGATAACTAAAAAATTTTCCATTTCGTACCTGAAAAAATATTTCACTTTGCAGAGCTCACAACATGGAACGAGAGGAAATAATCTTAATTTTGTAATTGAATTTCAAAAAACTGTACATTATGGCGAAAGATCGTTCAGAAATATTGGCGCTAAAATCTGGAATGACCTCCCACCAGATCTTAAACGTTCCACCACAATTTAAGTCCCTACTGGATACTTGGTGTGGAACAAAATGTGGATGTTGCTCCGTGAAAGTGCAAAATCACTTTACTATGTGTAAGGCTTTTTATGGTATACAATGACTTGAACATGTTTTTTTTTTTTTGTTTTTTTTTGGGGGGGGGTTGTTGTTTTTTTTTTTGTTTTTTGTTTGTTTTTTTGTTTGGTTTTTTTTTTTTTTTTCTTTTTTTTTTGGTTTTTTTTTTTTTTTCTTTTTTTTTTATTACTATTTGTCGGACTGATATTACTGTATTACTAATTTCATGTACTGTTCTTATACTGCTTTTATTGCTATTTATTGTCGTTAAATAGCCTCCCATAGGCTAATGTTTAATTGTATCACAACCGACGTAAAATAAAGCTTTACTTACTTACTTACTTACTTACTTACTTACTTACTTACTTACTTACTTCAAAAATATGTTTGAATGTATTCATCGGAAGGAAATTTATACATGCACCATGTAACTCAAGAAGAAAGTCAAAGTGAAGTGTACGTTCCCTGGATATGCTTTGCACTGGTCACTATCAGTGAAGTTTAACCAGTAAAATGAGGTTAAGAACCCAGGAGAACATGACTCAATTAAATCAATGCCGTTCTGCCACCGGCTGGACCATTATGGCCAGCCGTGACACGTATCGTAATTCCCTTATAGGGAGGAAACCATACGGGCTTTACGTCCGATATGTCTCGTAGCAAACAATTAGAAAATTATGTTACTTGCAGTCCGGAGGCGAAAGTTAAAAGTACTAGTTTTTGTGTAAGATTTAATCGTATAATGTTTTTAATCTCAACAGAACATCATTAATACTCTCCACAATATAAGCATTGCCTTCGTGGAAGATTTCTTTTTTCTTTCTTTCTTTCTTTCTTTTTCTTTCGTCTGTCTGCCTTTTTCCACTTTCTTTGCGTTTCCCTTTTATTTATTTCTTTCTCCCTTCTTTTCTTTTTTTCACATGCTTTTGTAATGTTATAATGCATTAGGCTTTCTTCCATTTACGCTAGGTTTTATATGACGGTGTGTTACATTTTGGCACAAAACCTTTATTTTTGTCATTTCTGTGGCCAGTATGTTATCTTGAAACTGGAGACAGACAGGGTGCCAGCAAACTTTTTATGACTACAAATTATTTAGTCAGCTCACTGCAAACTGCAACTTAAGTTGAACTACTAAAGATTAACTACCCTGAATGATAAAAAAAATTACTGAAGTCGAATTCCATGTGGAAAGACCTCTCATTCAATTTTTACTAACGACATGCCTGTAGTTCCGGAAAAAAAATGAACCGGATGAACAGTTTTTTCCTCGAGACGCTTTGGGCGCCTATAATCAAAAGTTGAAAAGTGTGAATTTCTTGTACGTATGTAAAGTATATGCGAGGGAAAGAGTCACTCAAATTCACTGATCGAAAACGGTGCAAGTGAAGACAGGCTTTCATTCATTTCCCATAGCGTCATGGGTCATTGGCGACCAAAGGCGTGCTGAATGCGAAGCGTCATGGGTCATTGGCGACCAAAGGCGTGCTGAATGCGAAGGCCCGCATAATGCATGCATTCAGGTTGTATTTGGTTTAAAAATATTTTATTGAAAAGAAAAAAACAATTTGGAATCAGGGCATAGCCCTACATTAATCCCTCTCGCACAAAGAGGAGAAGTATTTGGACATTACACGACAAGTAAGACGATACATTTGCTCTGCACACTTGTAAGAAGATGTAACAATACGTGACAAGACAGATAGAGTAGCACTGCCACCTAGCTTGAAGAAGTAAACCAGGACAAGACTCCACAGACAGCAAAAATTTGGGGGTAAATATTTATACTATATCTTGATTTAGATATCAGAAGCAATAACTGATGTGTATTTAAATGTTCAGATATACTGCCAAACCAACTTTCATGTCACTGCCCCTTTGTTTACCTGTGTCATTTATATACTGTTGGACGGCCTTGGAAAGGATTTCCTTTTCGACAAAGAGCTATTTATGGAGCCATAAAGTCATGTCTGGATTGTGAATGGCGCTAATCTAATAACTGTGCTTTGTCATATGTCTCCATATAATCTGTATTTGTTACACTCACCAAAAAAAGGAAAAAAAATGAAAAGAATCTTCGTTTGCATTGCCACAGACACAATCAGGGGAGTCCACCAGCCCTTTCATATAAAGGTCTCCATGTAGGTTGCTGCATTCATTCGTACCCGAGCATGAATAATGGCCAGTCAACGATCACCAATATAGAAAATCTTGTTTGTTTTATCAACATTATTGATACCGGTAAGACTCTTTTTGAAATGATGAATAGACTCAGCATTACGCTCAAACAAAGGTAACCAGTTCCATAATCTAATCACGGAAGGAAAGCTTGAGCTGTCGAATAACTATGTTTGTGTACGTACGTTTGACAAATTTTGACGTGATCTGACGTTATACCTATTCAGACACAGTGTTTGGAACTGGATTCCTCAGATATTGAGGTGCAAGACCATGCATTATATTGTACAAGAAGATCAATTTACTTTTCTTTCTTCTCTCTGGTTGTTTTTCAAAACCGGTTTCTTCATGAATTAAATTGTGGTGGTTTCCTCTTGTTGCCCCTGTTATTACTCTCGCCGCAGAAAGCTGAACATTTTCAAGCTGTTGAGACTCCTGTAAGGAGCAGCCGTCCCATACTCAAGAATCGGACGGACGAAGCTGTAATATATAATTTCTAATGACTGTCTTCTCACGCGATATTGGAAACATTTCATAATATGAACAATTTTCGTTCCTTTTGTAACCAAACAGTTAATGTAACTCGTCCACGTAAAGTTTGATCTTATTGTCACGCCCAAATGCTTCTGTTCGTTTTCGTTCTGTTGGGTTTCGTTCATAAAGACTAAATCAGGATAATTAAGAGGTACTCGCTTCTTAGATATACTGAACCCCAATGAAAAGTATCCACATGCCAATTTTGAAGTATTTTATTGTTTATACTTGAAACATTTCATACCTAGACGTGCTTAGAACTTAACAAAGCATTCACTTTTCTGGCGTAAAAATAATGTCACGCTCTACCGACATTAACGTCACTTACAGGCAAAAAATGTCATTAACTGCCCTAATTGAAAGTCACACAAATTTTTCTGTTCAATATGGGATGTGGCCACCTCGAGCATCAACACATGCTATACATCTGCGGCGCATACTGCTGACCAGGGTTTGAATTCTGTGTTGGGGAACATTATTCCATTCTTCCTGCAGAGCTTGGATCAGCTGGTTTCGGGTAGTAGGCCTAGGTGTCCTCCGTTGAATACCTTGGCCTAACTGATCCCACAAATGTTCAATAGGGCTCAGATCGGGTGAGAACGCTGGCCATTCCATGACATTGATGTTGTTCTCATTGAGAAAGTTCATTGTTAATCTTGCAGAGTGTGCACGTGCATTGTCCTGCTGAAAGATCGCCAGATCTTGATGCTGCTCCATAAATGGGACCATGTGCGGCTCCAGCACCTCATCAATGTACCGCCTAGCATTGAGGATCCCTTGAATGACCACTAGGGGTGTAGCGGTTGCTGATGCCTGCCCACACCATGACAGAGGGTCCACCCCATCGATCTGCCTGACGGACACAAGCATCTGCATATCTCTCCCCAGTCCGGCGCCACACACGTTCTCTGCCATCTGCTCTGCTGACACAAAAACGGGACTCGTCAGTAAAAAGGACGGTATTCCACTGCTGGCGAGTCCACCTGGAGTGTGCTCTACACCACTGCAGTCGTCTTTCTCTTCTGGGTTGGGTCAGCAGGTTACCCCTGTAAGGTCTTCTGGCTGTTAGGCCACTGCTCCTCAGTCGCCTCTCCACAGTAGAACTACTGACAGGACGGTGATTCACCCCTTGAGTCTCACGGGCTGTTTGGGCTGCTGTACGGAAACGGTCTCGCAGGTGCATCAGCCGGATGTGACGGTCTTGGCCAGGTGTTGTCACTCTTTCTCGGCCAGGCCTAGGCCGATCATCTACGGATCCAGTTTCTTGTTGCCGTTCAATTAGTCGTTGGATGGTGCGCCGAGTACACCCCATTCTTTGTGCGATTTGAGTGATTGGGACTCCACCCTCTGCAAGCCCCAAAGCATGGTGTCTTTGACCTTGGCTCAGACGCGGCATGATCGCCTCAACACACCTGAGACCACTGGCTTTTTTCTTGGCTGAACATCCCTTTTTAAAGCCACTGAAAACATCAGGTCATTTTAGCCATCCAATAGGAGTGGTGGTCAGAAGCCATATTCGGTGCACAAAAGTCACATGCATTATGTAACAACCCAGCAAAAGTTAAAAAGTTGTCCTGAATGACCCTGATGTAGGCTGTGGTCACATTGCGTTTAAGATCTAGCAGTAGGCAAGCAGCACTGCCTACGTGACCCATTTACATGCTACTCGTAAGCTGGATGTTCCTGTAAGGTAAATCTATAACTCTCTAATGTTGATATGGGGAGTTCTGACATTCAGAAATCAGCAGGCCACGCAGACTAGTTAAATCTTTTTAACATAATGTTAAATATATATTTAAAGATTTTAATTTTTGCAACATGGTAAGTCCTACCGGGTAAACAGTAAAACCTGTCCTTGTGGGCACCTCTGTGATGGGACAGATTTCCCCAATGGCGACTTTTTAAAGTCACTTTTATCTAAGGAACACTTTTCTAATGAGGACACCTGTCTAATGTGTATAAAGAACGTCCCAAATGCAAAAATAACCTCCCGAAGTGATGCGTACTCACGACATTGGGAATTTTAGAAAGGTTCCAGCTGTATGTTGGGGGAATACAGTAAAACGCTAGACAATCTCTTATGCGTGGCAATGACCAGAAAGGACATTGTTTTACAGAAGAAGTCGCATTGCGCAGACTACACTAACAAGAACTTAGCATAATTTTTTAAAAAGGCAGTGTGCAGCAAACGTCTATGTTAAATGCAACAGAGAGAAATTTGTTACTGAAGATCCGAATTGCGTGCCACTAAAATTTTCCACTCGCGGTTTGTTTATATTCTTTAAAGTATTGAAACCTACTTTGGATGCACCTTGAGAAAAATACCTAATATTGCAAATGAATTTTAATTGCACCATATTTACCCATTCGTTTAAGACGTGTGGGTCAATAGCCAAGGTAATAAACAAACAGGAACAACGACTAATGTAAACGCTGTGTATAAACATATCAATCGGTAATTACGTGCCGTTTTGGCAAGTTAATTTTCAACTTTAAGTTTTAATTGGTTCTGTTAATTTCATTTGGTTAATCTTGCATTTATGTTGTATTTGTTCATGTATGTTGTGTTCTGTTCGTGTATGTCAAATCCGTGTCAATGCTCTGGCAGATCCCCATCCCAAATTTTCATAATTTTCAGGAACCAAAATCCCCACTAAAAATTTGAAATCAGTTAATTCAGAAACTACATGTATTTAAATATGCTGTCGATGTCATTCCCATTCCTACGTTCTTCTTCCTTGCATGGCTTTCTCTCATTAAGCTGAATGATCTGTGTCTTTTACATGACCTTTGCATTCTATGTCTATCTCTGTCTTGGGCTTTTTGGTCAGAGTTGGGATTGGGTAAGATACATACTCTGTGTTTTTATACTTTGGCCATGTGAACAATACAGGAATATCAAAACCAATTGTGGAGTTTATTATTTTATTCAATGACATTACATTACATAACCAGAATACCACCACAAGGTTATAAATCTCTTGATATCTTAAAATAAATAAATAAATAAATAAATAAATAAATAAATAAACAAACAAATTAAATAAATAAAGAAGTAAATATATAAATAAATAAATAAATAAATAAATAAATAAATAAATAAATAAATAAATAAATAAATAAATAAATAAATAAATAAATAAATAAATAAATAAATAAATAAATAAATAAATAAATAAATAAATAAATAAATAAATAAATAAATAAATAAATAAATAAATAAATAAATAAATAAATAAATAAATAAATAAATAAATAAATAAATAAATAAATAAATAAATAAATAAATAGATAAATAAATCCATGGGTATTATGATGCCGTCGGACGCATTATCAATAGGTATCTCGCTCTCCTCATGGTATTCCATTCCTTGTCTTTCTCTTACCGCGTTAATTCCAAGTAATCCACCGCGGTTTCTGCTTTAATTGCCTGCTTTGCTCGAAGTTTCAGCACAAAGTTGTACAAGCAGAAATCAAAGATCTCGAGTACAGTAAGTACGCTTGCACCTATTAATAGGCCCAAGTAGCCGCCGATATCGCCTTTAATAAAACAAATGTAAGAATACAAATGATAAATGCATTACTGAGCGTGACTAGGACGTAATGTAAAATTAAATAGCAAGTGATATCATCAAAATGATAAGCCTGAGCATAGATGAAAACTAAACTAAATTTTATGATTGCAAGGTTATACTACATGGAAGGTTGTACAAAAAATCCTCTTACTCATTAAAGCTAACCCGAAGCAACAATTAAACACGCCATACTCACCAAAAAAATTAGATAACTCATATGCCGGCATCTGTTTTATCTCAGTGGACTTCATCTCTGAATAAAATATCGTCATTTGAAGGATGTTGTCTCTAAAAATGTGATAAACATGTTCCTTACATATTTAATCATGTCAGGCAACTTAATTGCGAGCAATTGCAAAAACAGCCAATGACAACATGTCAACACATCGGCCCTCACTTTGTGGTTATGGGCATGATATTGATAGCTAGAATACATACACGCTAAGATGTGAACGTTCAGATATAACGCTAACACATCAGCCTGTCAAATATGCCTGTGTCAACTGCAACGAGAAGAGGACTGGCGAGACGCAAGAGACATCTGGTGTCAAGGAACGATACAATTTTGCCAAAGGTCTTGCATGGGCTTATCAGCTTACAGTCATACTATATTTGTATCTTGGTAACAACGGCAAATTTGTGATAACCGTTGTGCTACGATAGTTGTACAGTATCACATACATTTACGTTTAGATTCATATGCGGTACCTTAATTTCGTAAATTGCTGTTGCGACATCAATGAGGTAACACAATAAAAATTCGTCTGTTTGACGCAATATATTAATACCCATAATATTGTAAAAAGCGAGTTCCACACTCACTCTGCATATAGGGATTTCTTCTGCGTAGCAAAAAGCCTAATTTAAACCAATGTGAGGATATGCACTCTTATGCCTGCAATGTTACGAACGATTCTGATAAATAGGCGCTTACATAACAGTGATTGCGTGTTAATCTGAATTTGTGTTACATCATGTAAGATTTGAAGGCCATACTACTTACTATGGCCATCTGGTGGCGATAAAGTTTTTCACCTTTGTAACTTTATGCAAGGCCTGTGTTATCATTTTTTTTTATTGACACGAGGCCTGCCACTGTGCACTGCGGTTTCCTGCCGAGATAATTTATGCAGGCTTACTGACAACACAAACACTAAAGGCATGACAAAGGACTACAAGGGATTCAATTATCCTAGCAATGTGATTGACATAATCTTAGGATGATATCATAAGCTTCAATAGTGATGTCATAGATATTTAACCTTGGCATGGCATGGTATGGTTACACCCCCTTCCTGAAAACTGGTCCACTTTTAGAGACCAATTTTAGGACTCCTTGTTGCCTTTAAACGGAGTTAATTTCTGTCTAGTTTCGGTTTTGCGTCTTCTTCGTGGTGCTATATTCAACTGAGCCAATATATATATATATATATATATATATATATATATATATATATATATATATATAAAACAAGATAGAGCACATTCAATCTCCTGGACCAGTTGGTTATTTTTAAAGTTTGTATCATTTATACACATGTAATCTTATGTTCCACGTTTACTGATGCTTGTTGTTTTGCGCATGTCTGAGTATATTCTGGACGCTCAAATAAAATGTTCCCCATTTTTTCGTACTTTATGCAGTGATTAAAATGATCGTGAATCGATGTACGCAAAACATGACGACAATAGGTGAGAGAAAATTGAAATATATTTATTTTCTGTAAACGACGAACTTACTTTTGGAAGTATCATTGTTTTGCCTTTTCTGTGTATTTTATCTTATTGTTCTTTTTATTACTGATTTTGAACGCTTATTCAACCATATCATATACAAACCACGACATGGTTGCGGAGTTATATCATTTTGCCACTCGTAGTGATTTGATATCATTTGCTTACTTTGCAACATACCGTTCACACGTTCTACCATATTGTCAACCCCCGTGATGAAAAGAATATGCAGGCAAAACTATGTTGAGTCGTTATGTATATTCTCAAGTGATATATATCAGTTTGAACAAAATTATTACATACACATGAGAATTTGTTTGTACAAGTGAATACAAATGGGACTTACCTGACAAAAGTTTCCTCTATCTTCAAGGTCAACATAAATTTTTCCAGTAATGTTTTAAATGTTTTCTGGTACGTCAATAGCGATGATTTGTGTGTCAGAAGGGTTTTCTGAAATGTTGTCAGTTTCTCCCTCAGTGATTTGAAGAATCCTGTCATAATGTCGGAAACGACTGACTTCACATTCGTCTTAAAGATTTGCAGACTCTCATCCTTTGGCCAGGTATGCCACACTTTTTGCTTTGTGTACTTGAACTTGATTATTTGAGAACTTCCAAGATCAGCAAATGGCGCTAGCCAGATCTTAAGACCACGTGCTTTGTCTTTAAGAACATTTCTTTTAGAACCCATAATGTAGCTATTGAGGTCCGCGGCAAACCCTATTCCTTCAACGTAATATGAAGTGAGACTGGCTTGCACCGCGGTTAGGGTTGTCTCTAAAAAATTGATCAGTCTTTGCTGAACTATAGTTGTTGAGTATAGCACATTGTCAGTTACTTTCTTGAGAGATTGTTGGTTAAACCCTAATGTTTTGTGTATATCCCGCAAGCCAATAGTCCCCCGTGAGTAGTTCGATAAGATCAATTGGAAGATTTTGTAATCATGTTGCACTGAAGAAAAGACAGCATCATAACGAAAAAGTCCAAACAGGGATTTATCCAATTTTAAATACGGCGACAAGGAATCATTTTTTGTTTTCAGCCATGTTCTAATACTTTTTATTGACGATAGATATTCGCTAACGCATGTTTCCAGTAAAAATATGCTATTTCTGTATTGCGTATGCGTATCTATGCGTAGTAAGTATGTCCAGTTAGTTGTGGAAGATAAATTGTTCCGAATATCTGTCAGTTTATTATACATTTTTTCCAGTAGCATTTTTGTACTTTTCTGTGGCAAATCACAATGTATTTTCACAGCGCTGGGATAATCGTTTAGGCATGAAGTGAAATGTGAATTAGACAGTTGACTATCCACATGTAAATGTTCCTGTAATACATTCAAATTATCGTTAAGTGTGAAAAGGCACGTGTCGGCTGATCCCACTATGGTATCAAAGATGTCCTGGGTATAACTGCCAGAGAGTTGCGCAGTTATACTGTGAAGAACTTTCGTGACGCAGTAAAATCCGTTCTTTAATGTTTGGATCAGCGTCTCTTTAGGATACCAAATGTACGTGTTATAACAAGAAGCTCTTCGGTCAAGATCACTGAATACATTCTTAGCAAATCCCGAAGCTGTTTCACTCGTTATTATTCTAATTGCACGGGAAATCCCCCCAAAAATATTCTTGTCAAAATATTTCATGTGAGACCTCGTGAAGCCAATGAAGGTCCGATAGGCATTGGTTATGTTTGTAAGCATTTCAATTGTCTGTGAAAAGTCACTTTCTTTCAGTCGATTGCTCAATTCCTGTGCTTTATGCACCGATGCCGTCAACTTTTTCCCAACATTTGCCCTGATTGTTCTGCTTGACAGAAGAGAATATGACGAAGTTGAGGTAAATTTCACATATTTGCATGGCTCCGAACATAACACATAGCCGTAAGGGCGCATGAGAGATAACCGTCGAAAATCTACAATTCGTAATTGTGTATTATATGTATGTATGTATGTATGTAAATATATATATATATAGTTGCACGTAGATGGTATCTGATACGTTTATTAACTACTATTGAAAGTTTTTGACACGTGAAACAAACTACAGAATAACGTCGTTGATCCAATAATATCGGCAATTATTGGTGATAGTTTTCGTTCAGAAATTGACCGCTAATCATAATTGTTCGATCATGACTGATAACTTACATGCTGTTATGCATTGATTAAACTGCCCGATGATACAGTTGTGTACTTGAAAGCGGATGAATACTGGTACATGAAGGGCACAATTATGTCACAATGCCAATCTCTCACTGAGTTCTGCCGCAGTAAATATTGGTAATTCTAAAACGAGCTATTGCAACATTGTTTAAAATTTAGTTGATGCACACCCCCACAACCCCCATCAATAATATTATGAAATATCTACCCCAAGCAATATAAACAATATTGGGATGTGTACCTTACAAATAAGGTTCAATAAGCGTTACATAAAAAGGCGCCTTACCAAAGAGGCATGAATAGAAATCTCTCAAGTTGCAAACACGATATTGAGATGACTCTGAAATGGAAAAGAGCCATTTTTATGTACAGGCACAGTTTGAATCTACTCCAGGTAATTTCCATTTCTTACTGTTGTGGTAACAAGTAGGTTATTGTAAGGATTATATTTTCAGAAAACCTAATTCCAAGATGCGCTTTCCTTAAAAAAATTAAAGATCAATGAATAAAATCAAATAAAACAAAACGAAAAAAACAAAAACAAAAAATATAGAAAAAATAAATAAATAAACGAAAACCAAAACGAAACAATAAACAACCATGATTCTCAATAGTTCCTCCTTGAACGTATGGATGACCTTGAATAATTTCACACGGACATAGAGGGGATGCATTTCAGGAAATGAATGTAAGGTATTTTTTTGTACACTTTTATTTAATCTCTATGACATCTTACCTGTTATGTTTGGCCAGTGCAAAGTTTGACCTACATGCAGTTTCTTGAATGTTATATAGGCCTAGGTTATACGGAGAGAATACCATTGGTTTCAGAAGCTTTGCACCATAGAACCGTACGGTCTCAATGTTATGGGTAAATGAGCATATTTGCTTCATATTATGCCAACTGGTTATTGTTCTGTGCGTTTTCCCCAAACTGCACAGGTAACTCCATATATGTGCGTTTTGATGTATTAATGCCCAGGCCCGTTACCTTGATTTTCCATGAGGCAGTGGGTTGTTGGAGGAAAAATAGGAGCCAGAGAACAACTTTGCAGATTGCAGTCACAAAATAACGATTCATTTATTCGTCTGATTGATTGTAAGCCAAAATAAACAATTAAAAATGTTCTTGTATAGGCTTATAATTTGCGTAACCTGATGCCATATATTTTACTGTTTGTTTCTTATCATTTTCCGAGATGAATCATCTCATGAAAAAGGAAGTAGGCCTATAACACGACATTCTTGAATGTATCTCCAGTATTAAATATTTCAGATGTGAAATCGCGTCTCACGCACTACATGTCAGAGTCTGCACCGTGAAGGAGCATCTTTCCGCTTAACAGTATTTAAATGTATATATATGTAACACAGAAAGTGGCCAAAACAGGGTGACATGGGTAACGGCAGTCTACATGTAATTAGCTTTTAGGTTCACAATGCACAGGCATATTCGTCACTCAAGTGCAGGCTTAATTCAATAATTGTGCAAGGTTATGGCACAGTGGGTGGCAGACGGTTTAGTCGAAAAAACACTGCGTTGTAATAAATATTTTACCCAAAATGAGTTCATTTTTTCATGAAAATTTTATCAAAATTTTGAGGGCCCCAGGCTCTTATAAATCGCCTTTAGATAAACCTATCTCTACCATATTTAGACCTAACATTTTACTAAATTTATATTATAGGTTCCGAATAATTTAAGCTAATCCCGGTCCCCGCCGAACAATTTAATAAAAAAAAAACTTTCTTTTGAGTCATGTACCCGCTCATCCTGACAGACTTACATTTTGTTAGTCCTCCCTCACTTTGCTACCCACTCACCCGCCTCTCAGCTCGCTAACTACTGCTAGAATGTAGGCCTACTAAGCCTATATAAACTTTTGGGCCTTAATTCAAGTGCATTGACAGGAGGAGATCTTATCAACTACAATCCAGCGTGGTCATTATCTACAATGCCTAGCGCAGTGCACGTGAACTTCCACCATGATCACATATGTACCGTGGAAGGTTTAAAAACAAAACAAAAACAAAAAATGTCCTCGTTGCATTGGTTAACATTGGCTCGTATAATTACAGACTTAGGTGAGAAATATTTATCAAGCATGGAATATAATGTAATGTGGGCATGATTATGGCAAGCCGTATTAACATTTAATCAGATTTATGAATATATAAAAAATTCAATTTTGGATATCCAATTATCAATTCTGGATATTCAAAACTGAATTTCGTTTTGATATCCAAATTAAATTTTAGATATTAAGAATTCATCTCTTGATATCCGAAATTTTGCCATGATTTTCTGAATTCTTGATATCCGAAATTCAGATTTTGATATCCGAAATTCAATTCTTTATATCCCAAAATCAGTTTCGGATATCAAAAGTTCAATTCTTGATATCCAAAAATAGGAAGTTAGCTGCATGCTTTTGTGATATCAAAAATTGAATTTTGGATATCCAAAAATGATTTTCAGATATCCAAATATGAGGAAATAAACGGTTGTGATGATGAACCGTCCCTTTTACAAATATATTTTTTTTTTTTTGCGTTCATGAAACATGGCTCTGATGACATCCACAACCTCTGAGCTAAAATTAAGATTGTAGTGGATCCATCGTCCCCCAAAGATTCAAGCAGTCAACTGATCTCAGTGCGACTCATCGCCCATGATGGCTTGCTTTATCTTCACCTTCCCACAATTGCACATTTAACATTTTCACCGATTACCGTTTTTGATTCCCGTTAGGCAACATGATTTGTTATTGTTGTTCTGTCTAACGCGTTTACTTCCAATACAGTCGTGAGTGAATTTAGTAGGATTTTAGCAATTTTGTGGCAGATTTTTAAACGGATATTTATTCAGATAAATGTAAATATAAGTTTTGAGCGCCAACATTTCGAATCACATAAACGAAATGCAGGAGTATGTGTATATGGGTATATATATATATATATATTAGAAAGTTTGGCCACAATAATTTACAGTTTTTAGACTTTTCTGTTTTGCTACTTAACTTTATCTTTTGGCATCATTCTGTTTTCATGTTCACCTTTCAGACATTTTAGGCTAGCTTGTTTTCTGTTAGGTCAAACCCCCAGGGGCTATTGGTAGCAAGCAGCTACTGACGACAGTTACAAGCTTGCCTAATTGTACTCAAAATCCTGTTTAGAAAAATTGTTTTGATAACATGTTTTTGATATAAATGCTAATGGCTTTCATTCTTTTCTGACATGCCTAAATGCACATTTACTCAAAAATTGACAGTATTTTCTTAAATGTCACAAACCTGACACATTACGTTGATACATTGACTCAGGGTTGACAGCTAAATAGAGCTTAATTGTTTGAGGGGTAGGTGTCATCACAGATTTGTTTTATATTTCTGGTGCAGGATGTCCATTGTTACAGTCCTTGTCGGGATTTCCCTTGGTTTGTACAGGTGGTCTAGTTGCAACTGTTTATTTTACTATCACTGGGACTGAATATAAGGCCCCAGCTTGTTTCCACTTCAGTTATACACTGGCGGGTGGTTTAACTAGGATAAGCTGTCCAGCTAGAAAGGGTACATATTGGTTCAGGGGAAAGTCAAATTGTTCTTATCTGAGCCTGTACTATACAAATTTAGTAAGTATGGCTTATTTGATAGGTATTCTTCTTCCATAATGAAGCTCTGCATTTATAAGCAAAACTTCACGTATTTAGCTAATTCATCATTTGCCACGTTTATATTTATTCTTTATTATGTGGGCTGTCTTTGCTGAATATTTAGCTTAGACAAGGAGCCGCTGCTCAGAGAGACATGTACGGGTAAAAGGCTCCGAAACATGTTGAGTAGTTACCCGCTGAAGACACTTTAATTTATTTGGGCTGATACAGCCTATGTCAAAATTTTACAGAGGAACGTGAGCAATATGGACAATAGTAATTCCACATGTATATAGGTTAGACAGGGACAGGTTAGCTTATGGAGAGTAAAGAGTTCGGACTGCGGAATAGGGTAATGACTACTAGGAAGTGGTTCTGGGCAAAAAGACACCAATACAACATATATACATATATATATATATATATATATGTGTGTGTGTGTGTGTGTGTGTGTTGTGTGTGTGTGTGTATGTATATATAATGTACATATATACATACATACATTAGAATTGCACATACAGTAGATACTCCTTTTGAGAACAGTGCATTTAAGTACATGTATATGGACTACCCTTCGGTCTGTTTGAGAGTGTTATGGTTAAAGTTACGAATAGGCAAATATGAATGGGTAAAAGAGTTAAAGAGTGGCAGAAAAATTTTATCTGATAAGGTAATGTTAATTGTGTAAATGTATGTATGTATGTATGTATGTATGTATGTATGTATGTATGTATAGGCCTACATTGTATTTGTCCTGAGTAGGCACACATTGGTCAGAGATTGACAAACTTTTTCCTTCAGAGCATGCGATAGATGAAAGTACGTAAATTTTGATTTTAATGCCCTTTTACATTCAGATCGGCACAAAAGAAGTACAATCTGTCAATTTCTTACTTTAGTGACTTTAGGAGAACCCCTGTTGGCCACATTAATGTGTTTGTGCAGTATACCAATTGGTAAAATTTCTGGGTATACCTGGCATATATGGATCCGTGCAACTACAGTTGCCAATGGTGTTATGTGTCTCACAATTAACCTTGCACCTCGCGTAGGTATAAGTCATTCCTTTATCAAAATAAGGTAGTTCAGTCTTTCGGCATGTTCCATGAGGATGCCCTATATTTTGCACCTAAAACCAAAAATAGCATGTCATATCGCCAGGTTGAGGACTGGAAAATCATCTTCTTAGCCTTTTACCGCCACACACAGACACATAAACATCCTCGCTCTCATTTCAATTTGATACGGGGTTTGGTTCACTATTAACAGTTGTTTGTACATTTCCAGCACAATGGTGATAACTCTGAGTTTCGTAAACCCTGGAAGTGTTGTAGGTATGTCTAATATATGACATGAATTCTTAGAATAATTTATTTGAAGCAAAAAATCAACGATATATATATATATATATATTGTACATTGACCTACTTTTTAAGGTATAAGTGGATTTTCGAATCATTGGTACTTGTGGGCATTGAAATTTTGCACATGTTAAGTTTTTGAGCTGGATTACATAGTTGTACGTTTCTGCATACGTAATTATGCGTTAATTTTAGGAAGGAAGTTATTTGAGTGATACTAAGGTTCATGTTGAGTGGAGAAACAATTTGTTTCATCGTAGTCTTTACTGCTCACCAGGCTATGTTGAACATCAACTAGTGCATTCCTACCAGGCGGCAATGAAAGAGCACCATCTTGTATTCTGTCTACATCATCACTGTCACGCAGATAAACCTACAACACAAAAATGTAGATCAACCTTTACATAGCGCAAAGGAAATCCATTCTTTATTTCAGAAATGATAAACGGTAATCATCCTTTCGTGTCCTGAAAGCTGAAATCTTGATCACAAGAATAATATTACTCAAAAAGCTAAATGAAAAAGGAAATCTTTTCCAACAATGACCAGCAACTCTTATTAATTAGTTGAATGCAACTTAGACCAGACTCAAATCTCACGAACAGATACGAATCTGAAGCCATAACTTTTCAATCTAATCTATCCTACATATTTGTTAGAAAAAGGTGTAAAATTGATACAGCATGTACATAGCACAAGCAACACAATAGACTCAGCATGTTGAGATGCGACAAAGAATGTTATGGTAGCCTATATGTTTAGATAAACACACACACACACACACACAAGAAAGCAACACACAAAACAGCGCTACAGATACGAAGCATGCTTCTCACATGGCTAATTTCGTTTAACTGGCTCATTTTAGTACATTCGGAAAAGAGTGTTCATTGCTACTCACTACTAAATCCCAGGATAATCGGGTATTAACAACTTTGCAGACGCACTTACCTTTACCCCTACATCATCTGACATTGATGCCATGTATTCATATTTTTCTATGTTCAGCCGCACTTTCAACCCACTTTGCGATCCTGAAAGTGAATGGAGTAAACGCATAGTTATTTACGTGTAAAATAAACAGTTTACACAAACTAAACTCGTGTAAAATTCCAAATGAATATAACATACTTCAAGCAATCTTTATATCAAGGCCTGTTTCAAATTTTCTTCCCTGAAAGGTATCATGTACTTGCAGCTGAAATCCACATAGGACTTCCGCTACAGACTGACCGTGATGATGAACGATGCTGAACACAAACCTAGTTTTCAAATAGCCAATTACATGCTTAGAAAGAATGGATAACGCCTGTCTGTGTATACAATATTGAGCAAAGCGAAGAGTCTAGGGTATGTATGTTGCCACTCGTTGAAAATTTCAACATAGATGTAAAGTAAACTCGTAGGCAACAGGTATGTCATGTTCATGCTGACACATTACCTGAGTGCAAGATTGAACGGGGTATGATACATTACACATTACTTGTCTCTAATTTCACACACAGCAGGTACGACGTGCTGACACTTTACCTGTGTTCGAGGTCATAGAGGGTATATTCTATGACACATTACCTGTATGTAAAGTCATACACTTGCTGATACATGACCAGTGTACAAGGTTACATGGGGTATGGTATAAGATACTTAATGCTTGAAAAGATATAACCAACAGGTATGCCCACAGACACATTACCAGTGTGCAAGGTTACATTGTGTATGGTATATGACACATAACGTATGTAAAGTCATAGGCAACAGGTATGCCTTGTTGACACATTACCTGAATATTCGGTAGTTTTTCTCGCATGCTTGTCACCATTGAATGTGTAACATACTCCAACATCGGTGAAAGTCTTTGTGAAGTTTTTATGCGTGCACTTTTTCCCGTCGTAGGAGCACCTGCAAGAGGTTGCATTTAGAGTCCAGGTACTTTAAAATGTAAATATGGTCCATCTTGTTCATTCAAGTATTTTCTGTGTGCTTATTGCACAACTTATTTACATAATTTTGTGAAATTAGTGCTTGGCAATGATGTGTTCGTTAAAGTAGTCTTGGACAAAAAATATGTACATAGTTTGTATCCTTTATATGAACAGAATTACGTGAAAAACAAATGCGAGTTATATATCTGTCACTAGGTGTACCACATTTTATCAGGAATTATTCATCCGGTAGACTCAATGCTCTTCACAGCGAGCACGAATGTTCGTATTTTGATCGTAAGAAGGTACGACATGAATCGAACGGTCCTCTCAGGGGGTATTAATGGGAGAAGATTCCGTAACCAGTGTATCAAAGCAACCATTCTGGCATACCTGGTTCTGGCAATGTTTAACGCTATATTTTGCACAGTTAAGCTGTAAAAATAAACATTAAACTTCCCTCAACCATAATCTCCTGGTCTAAACTGATAGGGAACGCAGTTGCTTCTGATAGGTGCATTTGCTTATATATCTGATATATCTAATCTTGCAACGACAACTTTTGATCCATTACCCATTTCCAGCTGAAATGCACCACTACGCCATGGTATAAAATGTCTGCCTCAACGTGTTAAATTAAAGTTATTTTTTTCGTTACTACGAAATATTTTGGTTGAGATTTGTACATAAAACCATTCATAATGGTACACCCTAGGTCAACAGCTTTCCGTAGCACGGATTTCGGCGCAATGCACCCAACCCGTACCAAAGGAAGCTATTGGCTTGGTCGTACTCTGACCATCAATGTTTAATATACACATTTAAATTCTTACTCGACGAAAAAGTCTTCCTTCTGATGAGCAACTGCAGAAAAGACTTCCTTCAAACTCCTGTTCGCTAGAACGGAAGAAAATGTTGCATCAGTATCAAACTTTCGCACTCTGTTTTAAAGATTTTAACAGGGTTTCCTACACTGAGGTGACGAAAATAGATTCTTTGACGTTGTCCGTATTTGATCGTTTGACTTTTAATTCGCTAAGAAGGCGAAGGGATCAAATATGCGTATTTTGTGAGATTCACGATACCGAAAAGTGGCTATTTCTTCACGGGTCGGCATTTCAAAAATTCAAAAGTTCCGATCACTCTAATAGATACAATGCTGAGAAAACTCTTTGTGTAGCAATAACAAAACCGTTTGGTTCCCTTGCCCGTTCCTTCACATGCATCGGTTTGGCATTGGTTGCGCAAAGATAATGTTGGCTTGCAACGATAGATGTCATATAATGGCTCACATTTGAATGCGACATCTCGAGAAGTCTCGAATATACTTCATTTTGTGTCTTACCAGATAAACCAAAGTTGTAATGTGATAGGTTTTTCGGGTTGCCGTTCTCATCATCCTTGTAGCAGCCATATGCATACCGTGGCACACAGCCCTCGGCGCCGTGTTTCTTGCTTGTCCCACGATCAGGGACCGGAAATTTGACCATACTGAGAGGCCTATGCAGATCTGTCGCAAAACGTGAGGAGGTCGAATTTTATCAGGGACTATGCTACAGTGGTTGTTCTCTCAAAGCGCATCTAACCAGCCGCTATTTCTTCTCAATTTTTACGCATTTCATGGTGAAATAAATCCAATCCTTCTAAATAGAAACCAGCCGTTTCAACAGTCTACCTTTATGTAACAGTTTGGGATTGGCTTGTGAAAGGCTCGTGAATGCTGCATGCGTGCAAGATCATGGTCCAGAAGGCCATTCGATACCCCATAGGCATGCCAATATTGTCCACATATTACAGATTTGTATAAGGAAACGAGTCACTGCAAAGTTTATTTAATCTATTTTTACAGTAGTATCACCACTAAATATATTCAAATAGTGTCAATCATTTGCAAATATAATTGTAATACATTCAGCTTTTGTTTGCAAAAGTTTGGATATTAAATTATTTCATGCTGGGCATTTGAACCAGATTTTTTGCCATAAAAATATCGTTTGCAGTAACATCATTTATAGTAATTTAGAGAAAATGCAAACATCCATTTTCTTCTATTATATAATATCCAATGTCTTCTGTCAGCCCAGGACCGTGCGAAGAAAAATACAGTCATTTTAAATGTAACGTTCTGCCTGAAAGTATATATCAGAATTAAATATTTTGTTCAGAGAAAGAAAAATCCAAAACAATACTAAAACCGGCATGCGTCTGCCTGAAATTACCTATCAGAATTCAAAATCTGGTTTGGTGAAACACAAATTCAAACCAACACTAAAAACCGTCATGAGTAAAGTGGGCAACACCATAGTGTCTGTCACCCTGCCACTGAAAAATACGACACTTTATGCGCGACTTTCTTCAAGGTTTTATGAATTTGGAATACTTATAGTACATTATTCTGATGAAGGCTGGTCTCACTTCCACGTCCAGTACGCCCGCGTTAGGGCCAGGTAAGCTTGAGTAAGCGCCACAATGTTCAAACGTCATTAATATGACCAAAAACAACACATCTTTTGAGATATGTCCATCAATGATATGTGGCGGGCAAAAAAAAATCTATAGCTCTCCTTCGTGTGGGTTGGGTTCTCATTCAAATCTTTTATATTAACCTGCATTTTATGTAAAACATTACAGTAGACGACAATTTTATAGGGCCTTTTTTGGACGATTTCAACACGGAAAAGTTTGAGCCTTTGAAAGATATAACATTTTACCAGTACTTGCTGAGCATTTCCCCGTATATGACTTGATGTTCGCAATCGCACAGCTTCCGGCGTATGTTTGACATTGGAAAACAATGCTGTAAGTCCCAATCGGCAATTTTACGCTATGAGAAAACCATTTCTTTTGACTGTCAGGCGACCCGGTTATGTTTAACCTTCCCAGCACAGACTCATTTGCTGCCCGATATTTCGATAAAAGTAGCGTGTCATCTTGAAATCCTAAAGAGTATGAAAAGTTCAGGCACTGTCCATCCTGTATATTACTTTCTGGCGAAAGTAGGCTAACGGTTTTTCGTCCTCTGAACCCAGAAAACAGTTGTGTGACTTTCATATAAACAGTTCTCAATCCTAGAAAAAGACCAAAATAGTATGTTTACGCATGTTTCCTTCAAATATTATGACCATAATCAACAGCTTTCAAATAACAGCACACCAAATATCTGATAAGCAAAACCGGCCATACCTGGTAATTTTAAATTTAATGATCAAGATTTGTTTCTTTCAGCAGTTTCACCCTGGCCAGAAGTAATCTGCATGGAGAACGCATAATAGGGAGTGTTATTTTGTTAAATTTATACACTAGTAAGTTTATACAGGGCGTCACGTCCCGGACATACATATGCGTTAACAAGGCAGATACCACACACTCCCCGCACATTCTGATCAGCAACGGTCTTTCTGTCGTGACAAGAAACAACGAGACTGGAATGTACCTCAATGGAAATAGGTGTTTTGATTTTCGGGGGGTGGGGGGTGGGGGTGGGGGGGTGTCTGTGTTTTTGTTTTTGTTTTTTTTGTTTTTTTCTCCAATTTTGAGATAGTCATTATGACTTTTTACAATAGTTCTTATCAGTACATATTTTAATACCACCTCTGCTCCGCTAAGATATTTTAGGCCAATTCCATTTCTTTCCACTAGAAAGCCAGAAAGATTCCTAAAAGTATAGTTCGAGCAAAAAAAGGAGTCTTTCACATTATTACCTAATCCTGGTAAGATGTGGTAAGACACTTGTCCCACCCAGTTATAGCTCAGTCAACGTTGCAAGACTAGGTAAGACAAAAATCACTTATGCTAGACGGCAAGAGAGAGGGCAAGAAAGGCAGTAATAAAATACGTATGTAAATACACAACCCAAAGCACACAGTTTTTGCAGGCAAGAGTTGTATACTTCAATTGCTTTATATGTTAAAGTAACTTTGAATAAACTGGTGACTGTCGGGGGCAATGAAATAAGATTTTCAGATAAGTTAAAGTTGAGATAAGGAAATGCGGGGTCAAAACTCTGCACGAGTAGAAAATCGTCATTTTCCACACTACAAATCGCTAGTGTCTACGAAGCTGTTTCAAGGCATATTTTACATCCAAGGGCAAAGATCAATAGACCTAATTACAGTCCAGAAATTTCACTAGGTCTACATCTCTATGTAAACACTTAGTACTGGTTTAAAATGATACATGAAGAGAAGGCTTACAATCCTTAATGAATTAATTAAAATGACTTGCTATGGTGTGTCTCATTTCTTTTGCACTAAGCTTGGTCCCCTCTTCTGCCTAGTACTTTTTAATCTATTATTACTAGTATTATTTTTTCTTTAGCAAGTGGGATTCATATCGATCTATGCCTTCCTTCGTTATATCGTATTCATAGTGAACCAAATATGTTTATACCATGTCTGGTTCCACATGCCCATGCTAATAGAAGAAGTTGTGCTTGTAGAAGAGACAGAATGTGGCCAGAGACACCCACGTGTTTGCAAAATCTGCCTAGCCACAGCTTATGTAATGCCTTGAAACCCATAGCTACCCCTTTCGCCGTCACTTTGCCAGTTCCGTTCTAAATCTATACAGTTGTATATACCATGCAGCTACACTAGCCCAATGGGTATACTGATTAACAATAACGGGGCTGCATGTTAACTCCATGGGAAGATCAGTTACATCTGAGAGAGGCTGGAAACACTGAGAATTGCCTGTTAACCAGGCAAGCCACAAGGAAAATCTCTGTCATTCTATAGATTTTCCCTCTTCAAAAAAACTAAACAAGTTCTAGTCATATGCTCAACCACAAATTCTCAGCGATCTATGACGTCCCTGGCATTATGAATTTTGTAAATAGAATATTACAAATCTTATTTTCAGGTCCTCGTGGTTCCCTGGGATGCAATATTATGCATGTTTAATAACAAAATCATGGTGATATATATATATGAACAGTCTTCTGCCTACTATATCTTGTGATATAGACCATAACAAAAGTCTTACATCTTATTCTGCTAAAAAGCACTTCCTCTGGAGTGGCTCACAAGATCTTTTGAAGTTGAATTTTATCACTGCCTGCCTCATCTTTTCTCCTGTCGTCCCGCATGACTGACGTTTGTCTTACGTAGTCTTTCAAAATGTTTACAGCTCCGGCGGGCTGGCAAAGTCACTTACCATGTCTTACTAGGATTAATTGGGAATCGGTCTGTTTCTCGGAAAGGTACATAGGACATTTTCTAGCCCTTTTAATGTTTATGTGTGTGTTATTCCACTTTGTTAAGCCATTGACACCATTTTAAGTCTGATCTCTTTAAGAGGCTATATGAGTTTGATATTTTATACAATTAACCTTGTCATAGTTTGACCTATTTAAGGCATGAACTTCATTTGCATTGCGTGAGCTGACAGCCCTCTGGGGTTGACAGGCTTTAGCCATGGAGTACATTTTCTCTGTGGTATAAACGCCTGTAAGCCCGTGCTCTGATGGACCACATTTGCCGTTATTGTTCGCTTAATGCGTTTAAAAAAACCAGCTCATATGTATGTATTTTCTATCACTTTATACCTTGTAATTACACTTGCAGTGCCTGTTAAGCTAGATAGAATCCAGTAAGTTTATCAGTGTTGCCGCATATGTCCACTATTTCAGTTTGCAACTAATGTGTTAAGTGTTTCATTTTATTTTGTCGCCTCATCATTTCCAAACTAAAATACTTTTCACCTTTACAAACATGTTTATGAAATGAAATAAATGTTGTAAACATATTCTTTAATGTTAAATTCTACTCAAAAAGTAAAAACGGAATTTCACTTCTTTCTGGTCCGATTGAGGCTGCGTGTATGATACGCGGTACACGCATTATTTGTTGTGCACGTAGTGATCCGTCACGTCACTAATTGACCATTGGTCTCCTCATATAAAATTATTTAAAACATGCACAGAGAAAGTTAAATTTTACATATTAAAATGTAGTTTTCGCCTCTAAGGAGTTTTCTGATAGGGGTTTGAAGCAAATAAGCACGCAAGATTTATGCCCTTTTCTCTTCTAGGGCTACCTGGGCCGAATGTAATTTGCCTTTGTTTTAATTTTGATGTGATGTAATGCGAAGCAGCTTGTGGGAGCAGAATTGGGGCCCATTCAGCGACCCAGTTTCAATGGTGTCATCTATTAGACTTACCTGGCGACCAACCTTCGGTTGTGGAAACTGTTCTCGTCCAATGGTACAGTCCATCGCTAATGTCAATATAGTTGCACTGGTCAATGTCCTCAAATGTACAATCAAATGATTTGTTTCTCCTGAACTCTTCATGAAAGAGAAAACATGATCAAGATACATGCTTTTTTGCTTTTAGGCAATACTTTTACGATATGCATGTTGTCAGATTGAAATATTCATTCACATTCACATCCACATCCACGCGAACGTTTCGTGTGATTGCTATGTTAAAGGGCGTGAAAAATTACGTTCATTCCCACACAAAAATATTAAAAAAACATCCTACAAAATACGTTTGTGCCTGCCAGTATCCAAATACACTTACGCTGAACGGAAGTATGTCAGTTTGACAAGGAACTCAAGTAGCGAGTCAATGGCTTGATGCATTAAAATCTGGGCTACTCCACACCAAGTAAGCTGCTGACTGCACTACGGTAGCTTCGTCAGTAGGTGCTGAAAGTCGCGATCAAATCATTAAGATTTTGCAAAGTGCAGGATGCCTAGAGCATGGAATTGCGGAAAACGGGTTTAAGCACGTAAAATGTTAAGAGATATTAGTTCACTACGCACTACTCTGAGTATGTGAAAGTAGATTTGCCCTTCGGTACGTTAGTCGGGGTCAAAGAGAGTAGTACTAGTTTTGGCTGTATCGACACTTTTAGTCAACTTACCACTGTCACGGCAGGAAAAGGAACGCAGCTTAATCTCATGAATCTTGGTTCCTACAGGACCTTGCAAGACAACACTGAATTGCTGCTTTATGTTTTGTCTGATCTCCAATTTTATTTTATGCCAGCTGTCTCCCACAGTGCCATTTGTGTTCCAAAGAGTAACCGTTGTACCGTCTCTTTTTTCTAACTCAACTTTAAAAAAGGAGGAATATGTGTATGTAATTTCGAGACAAGCTGTCGCAGATATTTCAAACAAGGGCGATGCAAGCCGTGCGTGTAGAATGTCAGATTGTTGAGACACGTCTCGAGTCCAAACATACATATGATCTGAAATGAATAGAACGGCAAAAATGCATGTTTTATTTCTCCGTTACCTATCATAATATCAGATCTAACCCATGTAGATGTACATTTGCTGGTGAATTGTGTACCATTGTATCATGGGCTACCAACCTGGGCCTCTCATCACGCCCCCTCTCCTGTAGCCAAGGTTAAAATTGCCACTACTACCACCACCGCACCCACCCGCACACAGACCCCCGCTTCGAATGCTTGAACCGTGACCCAGACAATCCGCGCAGAGCGCCCAGCTTGTCAGCCGTAGGTGCCAGCCAAATACAGGGGCATAGGCCGAAACTAGAAAAGATGATATGCTGCATAGCAAATCAGTGTTTTTGTCTTCAAAGCATATTGATATGGCAATGTACAACTATTCCATAACACAAGAGTAGAAGTTGGAATGGCACCTCTATCCATTATAGCTTTGAAGTTATTCAATATTTAAAATTTGTAATGGTGCTACTTAGCATAATTTAAATTGCTACCACTTTTGTTTTTAATTCATTAGGTGCGCAATGGTCAACAACCCCTAAGTAGAAGTTGAAATGACATCTCTATTTATTATAGTTTTGAAGATATTCAAGTTTCAAAATTTCAAATGCTGCTAATAAACATAATTTGAATTGCTACGATTTTTGTTTAAGATTCATTACAGGCGCAATGGTCAATAAACCCCTGGTAGAGGTTGAAATCACATCTCTATCTACAATATTTTAAAGATATTCAAAATTTAAAATTTAAAATGCTGCTAAGTAGCATAATTTAAATTGCTACAACTTCTTTTTTATATTCATTAGATGTGCAATGGTCAATAACCCCTTGTAGAAGTTGGAATGACATCTCTATCTATTATACTTTTGAAGATATTCAAGATTTAAAATTTCAAATGCCCCTACTTTGCATAATTTTAAACATCTTCATTCCTCTGCATAAATAGGCCCAGTTCCTTATATGGAGGTACAATCATGCCAAGTTTGGAGTTTCTATGTATAATAGTGTTAGAGAAAAGTGTCGGACAAATTCAGTGGTAAAGAAGAAAGAAAGAAAGAATTTCAGGAAAAATAGAAAAGAATGTGTTGACACACACAGTCAACCCTTTAACTAAGCGGCCATGCAGTTCAGACGGCCAGCATTAGGTGCAATGCTGAAACCCTAATTTACCATAACACAACCCATTAATTGGACGTTTTCTATGTCGTCACAAGGACCACCGACGATCCCACAGCACCAGTTTGTGTGACGGGGAATAAGCGTTAGAAAATAAAGATTTGACAGGGAGTGACGTCCAGTCCTTGCAACTGGGGAGGTGCTGAAGATGTGACGTCTTATTCCATATCGTAATTAATGATTAACGGGCAACTACAAAATACTGACATTGTTTCGCCATTGTTAACTATGAGAATTGTAAAACGTAAACTTAGTTTGGATATTTACAACAGATATTTGGAAAATAATGTTATGTCATAAAGATTAATACAACGTTCATTTGTGAACCAGAGTTATACAGGGAACGTCTTCGCGGTGATGAACTTTGCTAGTTTGGCCTGGGTTTCCATATTTTGGTACATAGGTTGAAAAATATAATTTCCTAATTCATGTGACTACCAAAGACAATTGGCTTGCGTGTGCGTGCATTACGTTTTAAAGATGGACAAGGGAACTTACCAGTGACATCTCTAAGCCAAATGAGTGTTTGTGCAGACAGAGACACGTCCGTATATCCACACTTGAAGTCTGTGTCGAAGGTGCAAGTGACATTTCGGGCTGATAAAAGAAAGGGACAACTTAAATTTGAATTTTTTTGTTGTAATTATGTGCAGATCAGGTGGGTCACATTTTGAAATTACTTACTTAACGTGGTTGTGCAGCAAAACGAATAACACACATATTCGTCAAACGCAAATGAAAACTGTTCTTTGTTATGAAGTACCAAGTATGTAGTTTTTTGGGTTTTTTACATTTGGTAATTATGTAGCTATTTCAAGATATCATTAAAGAGACGTACTCTATGATAATCCAATACACAAATATGCCCCAGTTGAATCTTATAAACATAAAATCAAACGGGAAGAAGACGAATTGTTTTTCAGTCAATCATATTCAGCGAAATCGCTCAATGAATTAGTGATATCCCTAAATGATGTAGCGCTATCCTTTAATGATTTAGCAACAGTATCAAATGTATTCTAGTGTTATCTTTTAATATCTGTACTTAGAGATACCGCTATATTATGAGCATATATCGCTAAGTGAAATAGAAATATCCCTAATCACTTGGTGACATAACTTGAGGATATTAGTATTTAGCCATATAAACCATTTTGCGATATTGCGAAGTCAGTAACAGGTGCATAGTGACTGATATGCATGCTTGGATTAAAGCAGCAGAGAATCCACAGGAATATAACAAAAGTTAACGGCAACAAATCTGTACATAATATTTGAGATTTAGAACATGTTCTAGGCTTTGTTAACCCTTATAGAAATTCGGGTCATCCGCGAGGGCCCAGTACAAGACTTGTTTCGGTGCCATTAATCCCCGGACAAGTCATTCTGCTAACTGGCGGCACCATGGTTGTATTTTAATGCAAACATCCCGAGCTGATGTAGTAGGGATTTAAGCGAATATGATGACCCGTGCTTAGAAATGTAGACGGCATTTACATGAATCCAATGAAACACAATATACTTTTGCAAAACACAAGCCAGTACATAACTTGCATGGACAGGCCTACTAGAAATGAACTATTCAATCGTTTATACTTTATAATTTTATTTTCTATGTCCTTTATGTTACTTATGTTGAATGTTTAGAAATGCCACTAACATTTAGCGCTATTGCAACATGAAGTGAAGATATCGATAAATATGATTTATTATCAAAATGGCTTCCTATATTGGAATGGTTCTCACTTTAGTGTGGACAGAATATAAGACAAATTACCGGACAAATCGGAACCCATGCAACAATACATTTGTATTTGATTCGCATGAGCGAGTGGAATGCTGACACAATTGATAGTCACATTACTGTTAACTGAAAATACGCTGAAGAGTGAGTGATCTTGAATGTCGCAGTGTGTCTCATTGGCTACGGAAAGGCCAGCAAATCGTGATTTAATATGTGTGTGGACGGACCATGATGACACATTGAACTTACGACATGTACTGTCATATTCATCAGAAGAGTCCTGACAATCTAGAATCCCATCACAGAGTTGGTCATACGGGATGCACTCCATGGTGCCGCATGAAAAGTAACTGCATGGCGGTGCTACAAGACAAAATAACAAGCACATAATGTGGAAGAAAAGAGAGAGTGAAGCAAAAAGCAAGCACTTGTATAACGCCTAGTCCCTCGGGCTTGACTGCTGCCCATAGAAGTAGAACTAGCTCTTTTAAGCATACATACGAGCATGCAACTTTAATCACTACGAACTCTTAATTCCATCAAGTATTTTTTCTTCTGTTATGTATTGCCATTATGCTTTGTACTTTTCAGCTATCTTCAATGCATGCGGCTGTTCCTTCATTCAGACAAATGAAACTTTTATTATAATGCCATGTGGCATTGATTTTGTAATTTTACATGCTATGTTCCACACATCAAACATTTGCATGTTTTATCATCGTTTTTCCTGGTCATATAGATTTTAGTGGGCCATCTGATTATCGGGAAACGTACGAATAACCTTTAAATAATATAATTTGTAGTGGTTTTTTTATGGATGTGTGTGGTTTGTTTGTTTGTTTGGTTGGTTGGTTGGTTGGTTGGTTGTTTGTTTGTTTTTGTTTGTTTTTAGTTTATCAGCTATTCTAGTGTAATTTGAAATAGGAGAATTTTCACTTATTGGTATATTATGAATATTCACTAGTTTTTTTGCCAAAAATCAATATTGTTGCAAAATATAGGTACAAAAGCTGTGAGACTGTAGAGACTTGCATCTGTTTGAATTGTTCAACTACCCATCCCAAACCCGAAATGTCAAACACGAGCATTTGATCTATGTTTGAAGATGTTACAGACACGTGGTGCTGGGCTTACATAATTTGTACATAGTATGTAGATTTAATGCCATCTACCCTGTTGGTCTTATCAGTTACACCTTTTTCGCCCTAAAATAGTCATTTATCAAATAACATACATTGTATACTAAGGTTTCCCACGTTGCTCCGTTTACGTGACAAACAGTGCTATATGGCCCTCCTGGACGTTCTCTGGCAAGATAACATTGTAATTTTCCTTTCAGTTCGGGACTATATCCCCAAGACTGACTGTTTCGACTCAGCTAGTATTGGCCGATTCCTAAAATCATGTCATGATGTCTCATCTTTCTGACATCAAAATAGCAGGTGGTAACCTAATCCCCCCCCCCCCCCGTCTATGTCGCCCAGGTCACTGCCGTCTCTAACATGTACCTGTGTCTAGCATTGTCGGATTGCCTTTGTTCTTTTTCATAAGAGTGATTTGTATAGGGTTAGCCCTTTTACCCAATTGTTTTAATTGTTATTGTTCAAATTTATTGTACATGTTCATGCAGAGACTAAATATCATACTCACGTAGTTTTCTTTGTTTTTGGCAAGGCGCTGGATTCAGACTTATGTCATCAACAGCTACAGCCAACAAGCCAGGTTTAGCTTGGATTAGTTCCAAAGAAAAATACCCATTCCCTTTCGGCAAGTCTATGGTAATTACATGCCATTCATATTGACTGGGAGTACCATAAGCTTCTTCACCAGGGACCATGGTAAATATTCTTCGTGAACCTGAAAAAGCCCCAGCGAGAACAGAAAGGTGTGGCTGGGGTTGGTTGCAAATATCTTCGTTGTCTGGACTAGCATGTATGTACATCTGAAGGCAGCCAGGTGTGGCTAAACTGTATTCAGGGGACACTAATGTACTGCGTAATCCAAGGAAGCCACCACTGTTCACATACATATAATGGCCTGTCAATAAACACATCCATTATGTTTCATGGTATTGTATACATATATATAGTATGATTAATACACCCTTCAATACGCATGGATCGCATTTTGTTCGTATGTTCAGGACAATCAGTGGCCTGTTTATCGGGAGTTATCGTACAAAGCCAAGCCAATGAATAACGCAGGTCACATGAAATACAATGTCAGTAATTTTATTGTGCATCTTGCCTGTGGCCACAGTTACACTGAATAAAAAATGTTTAGCTGTATATTGTGCCCATCCCCACCTCCACCCCTACTCCCCCGTTAAAGATCATAAAGCTGGCTTATGTGAGAAAATATATATTTAGATCTTATCCGTTTTACGCAAAATGAAGAGAATCAAAGTTAGAGGTCTAGATTCTTGTATGCACTAAAATAAATTACAACCCTTAACTTATTGGCCAGAAATTATGTCATACTTGGCTTCTAAGTATTTCACAGTGCAGTGATTTGAACAAAACAAAAAACAAAAAAACGAGGAATAGCTAAGTCGTACGGTTTTAGCATTTGACACTTTTTGTGCTGTTGGTACATATAAAAGCTTTGTCTTGTTGCTTTATTGCAAACCACTCAAATTCTATATCGAGACATACCTGCAAAATATAACTGTTCTAGGTTTTTACGACGAAACAGGAAGTCGTGCTGTGTTCCCTCTATTTAAAAGGTGCTTTAATATTTGGACATGAAAGTAATAACATTTTGTTTGCGAGTGGTCATTCACATTTGTCATCATTATGATGAGCGGACAAAAGGTTTGCCTTTGGATACTCTCCACCAGCCCCACCCCACCCCCCTTCTGTGTACACTATACATGATGGCAGCACATGTGGTCATATGTGCGAGTAAATATTTGCACCAAATGAGTCTTCAAATTAGTTTTATATCAATTTACTTGATATCTTTTATTTAACTTATTTCCTGTAAGTTAACATATTTATTGGAGTTTTTGTTTTCATTTTAGAGTATTAAAATATTAACTCTCAGGTTTCATGAATATTGTGGCGGTGGAATAACATTACATCTAAATCACAAACGTGTGTTGGGTGTGACATTTTTAAAACTATTTTTTTTTTCATTCTCAAAATAGTGCATAATGGTGCTGACCCCTCCCCCAGGAACTGTTTGTGGACTGTTCATCAATTGCAAACGGCCCCTACATTTGTCTTCCAGGTATTGTGGGGATGACGGACGTTTTTGGTATGGGGTTTTTAGTTATATCTTATCTTTTTTTAAGCAAATTTTGCACGGCATCATTTACCGATTTAGAGGAGCTATATATTTCTCAGCAGTTGAACTGACCAAGCCCCTTTTTTGCTGTTATTAACCCAAATTTCAGCAAACACATATCTTGGTTGTTTGGAAGGAAAGTCCTATTTCGTTACTGCTATCTAGTAACTTCGGCGTCAGCAGAACACTTTGAACTTCACACAAGAAAGTAATCCTCTTTACTTCCGAACTCACATGAAACCTGACAGAAAAAACATTGTTATTCAAAAAAATCAAAACAAATGATGGAATATGAATACTGTTTATAACAGGTGCCAAGGTCGACATAGTGCTGCAGAAAATCGCTTTAATAGGACCAGGATCCACTGCCTTTGAACTTATCTTGGAAGTGAATTGTATGGACACATTCGGTTCGTCAAAGAGCAGGGCAATAAGAATAAGAAGAAGAATGAGAAAAAGAAGAAGAAGAAGAAGAAGAAGAAGAAGAAGAAGAAGAAGAAGAAGAAGAAGAAGAAGAAGAAGAAGAAGAAGAAGAAGAAGAAGAAGAAGAAGAAGAAGAAGAAGAAGAAGAAGAAGAAGAAGAAGAAGAAGAAGAACCGTTGATTATCTACACAGATGACCTCGTCCCAAAAGTATTTCATACGCATGATTGTCAAAAAACACAAAAAAGACAGATTTTAATTGCACACACACATACATACATACATACATATATATATACTTCTGTTAAAGAAAATTTTAATTGCACACACACACATACATATATATATATATATATATATATATATATATATATATATATATATATATATATATATATATATATATATATATATATATATGTACTTCTGTTAAAGAAGCATAATTGCTTGCAAAATTTATGTTTTGGGCATCAAGGCCGCTAAGGTTGTCTTTTAAACTCCTGTCTTTACCAACCTCATTATATGCATGAATTATTCCACTTAGTTGGTGATTATTACCATTATAGCATTTATTCCACAGATAAGAAATTATTGACTTCACCTTGTAGTGTTCCCAACGTGTGATCAACGGACGGACCTGTACGGCTCTGTCCTGTCGAACCAAAGTTGTGAATCCACCTCAGTTTTTTAGACAATGGACTTAGGCGAGTTTTATATCCACATACGAAGTTATCTTCAAAAGTGCAATTCACAGTCATCTTGTTTTCTGAAAGGCCATTAATGAATGTATGGGTGGATGGATGGATTGATGAATAGAAAGACATGATATATATATATATATATATATATATATATATATATATATATATATATATATATATATATATATATATATATATATATATATATATATATATATATATATATATATATATATGTATGTATATACTTATAAATATATTGAATGTATTAAACACAACTATGTTGTGAGGTAGGTCGGAATTAAAAACTGCTTCAAATTTCGTGTATATGATGGTAAAATGAAATATTTTTGCAATATTAAAGTATGAGAATAACTGCCGGTTTGATTAGAATTTACCTCAGCATATGCACTAAATATAGTCTATCATGATTGGTTTTGCCCAACGTCACATTCGAAACGATTTTGTTAATGTTAGCAGATATAATTCATGTGATACATGGAACGCCAGAATCCATATCTTAACTGGAATATCCTATTAGATTTATATATTCAGTGAGTACTGTTTCAATGTGTATTCTGGAAACGAAGCCCGTTATATTTATATTTCGTAGTTTTCTTTAGTGGTTTTCTTAGGATGTTGATTATTTACAAATTTCAATTGAGTTATGATGGTAAACTATATAACAGGGAGCCCCTAACCGATATATACACGTGTCGAGAAAGCTGCATCATGTAATCTGGTTGTAAAATGTGAAACTGTAACAGGGAGCCTCTAACAGATAAATACGTGTGGAGAAAGCTCCATCACGTGATCTGGTGGCAAAATATGAAATTGTAACAGAAAGCCACTAACAAAGACACGCGTGTGGGGAAACCTCCGGCACATGATCTGGTAGCAACTCCTAAGCACAGTGAATATCACTTTGCCTAATACAGCTTGTCTTCAAAATTATCCTGTTGAACATACGATGGAAATGTTAAAATATTTAGTTAATAAAAGGAATAAAATTTTGAGCTTGAACAAACTTATTTTTATACAGACGCTACTGTTGTGTCAAAAGACTTTGATTTGTTAGGATAAGTCCATTATAAACAAATATTCCATCTTCAAATATTTTCTCCTGATGCATTAACAAATTGTTCCAATTACGGTGGAAACATATTTCTCCTTACTGCAAGGTTTAACTTCATCTTCCCCAGTAGAGCAGTCCACCTGGCCGTCACAGGCAAGATGCATGGGAATACACCGGCCATCTTGGCATTTGTACTGATTTGCCCCACATTCTGTTAGGAGTGGAAAATGAGTCATGATCCATGAGCATGGTAATCTTAATTTTTCAAAACAATGCACAGTTGTTACCCATAAATTGTATGCATTTTGCAGCGGTTTTTGTCATATTTTACTAATTTTTTCTTTAAACGAAATTCAATTTATCCACTTTTGCGATAGCATGGCATATGGTTCAGTATCGAAGTAGTTATGGTCCCTTGATTCCCATTTATCTGTCCTTACAACCGTATTAAAGAAAACAACAACAGTATTTTATAATTTCTAGAGCCATGGCCATTCTTTGTATATTCAATTAAGCACATTAATTACGCTTCGTGATTATTTCAGTGAATTAGAATTAAAACAAGTTTTAATAAATCGTGCTCAACAATGTTCAAATTGACTGAACACATTTTGAGCATTTTGCACAAAGTACCACAATAAAAGATAGGACATGGGTCCAAAAAACTGTCTTGGGTGCAACAAGCTGGTCCGATTGTCGGATTGGAGGCCATAGTTCTGCAGACTGGATCCACATGCTGAATCTTGGCGTTTGGGAAAATGTTGAGACATGACTCCATAGTCATACAAGGGTAATTCGAACCTCCCGTATTTATATGACCGCGGTATTCTTCTCCTGTGGGTGTTCTCTTGCATTCCGATTCTGCAAAGAAAATCAATTTGGACTATACGGACGCCTCATATATATATATATATATATATATATATATATATATATATATATATATATATATATATATATATATATATATATATATATATATATATATATATTTATATTTATATGTATATATGTATATATATGTACATGTATATATATGTATATGTATATATATATATGTATATATATATATATTTATATATGATTAACTTGAAGTTTTGATAAGGGAAACCATTATGTTTTGACGTCATAAGTAAATGCAACTTTTCAGAAAACTCAAAAAGCCATTTGGAATTCTTGAAGTATGAAACTTAAAAAAATCCTTCAAACGTAATGGCTAAATCTTCATGCCATTTTCAGGCTCGTGGTGTGCACAAAGTGATCACTCAACAGCTTTTCTCGTTACTTTGTTGAAATGGTTTTCTTTAGTACATGACTATTGTGTACATGAACTTTGGAGTTGAGGTTACGGTGGGAAAACAAAGCACCTTATTTTTGCGCATAGAAAGCTAAATTAGAACGCTTGTGCAGAAGCTGTACAGGAAACAGTACATCCAATGTTTTGAAAATATTTGCAAAACAAAGAGAGACAACATAACCACGTGGATTGTTGCTGCTTTAATGGACCTTTTAGCACAGAGCACAGATAGATGCACTAAATATCGCAGCATCTTCCAATAATATCATAATACAACTCCCATAAATTGATGTTTTTGTCTGGCATTTTCAAATATTTGGTCCTCTGCCTCACCCCATTGTATTTACAGAGATATTGCAGGTTTTGCTAGGGCACACTTGTTTTCCAGTTCATACTAACTGTCAGTATTTTTCACCTTTAGAACTCCAGCATTTCCCATTCAAATGCCACTGGGTACTTTGAGTACCATCAGGCCTACCCTAACAACAATTCAAGTCCTGAAGCAGGGTACGTTAAGCCAAGCCACTCGGTTGAGAGATCAGGATATAAAGGTATTGGCTCTTGTGCCGTCGGTTTGTGCCCTTCACCAATACATGCATTTGCTCAAAAATTATATTCCTATAAAAAAAATCAATTAAAGGAATTTAAGCTATTTTGTACGCCACCAGCTTTTTTGTGCTCAAAAGAAGACGAGGACTAAGTCTCACTTGTTTCTAAAATATTTACCAAACGAGACGCAAGACCGTATGCTGATGTCATCAATAGCAAACCCACTGGCCTCTTCCTTGTCACGTTCAGCCTCAATAATTATCCGATGAAGTCCAGATAAATGGCGTTCCCCAAACGACGAAAAAGCCCGATACCAACGTGTGGGATGACGTTCCTCTCTTTTTATTTCATTTATCACTTCTTCTTGCAAATCTTCTTTTGACAACTTTATACGAAGCCAAGAATTATTCCCATGACCTGTAATCTGATAAAATAGCTCCAGACACTTTCCCTTTAAGTCGAGAAAAGGTGTCTTCAGCCGAGCTTTGTTTGCCGGGTATTTTTCGGTATTGAAGAGCTGGAGGAAATGTCCTCGATCTGGAATTAAGCAATTCTAACAAGGTTTCTTTTCATCCAATTTCACAGCCGACTTCATGACATAGGTTCTGCATTTTATTCATTCAACAGCCAAATGAATGGTCTTTGTACATGAAAGGCTTGGGAAAATGCTGTTTACAGTTTGCAAAATGGAAATTTGTTTAAGTGTTCCAACTTGTCATTAATATTCTGACACCATGTCAGGTCACAGTGTTTTTTCACGGTTCATAATAACTGTTAACCTAACTGTAAATTCACGAAATATACAAAGTCACCAAAACACACATATTGTACCCCTTATATTCAGATTACGTTTTTGCGACAAGTGAGGGTGAATTCCTCTATGTCTGGTCTTAAATACCTAAAGAGTAGAAGTACCTGTCCCTGATGTGTGATCTTTCGAGGGGGTATTGGCGATGCCATTTCTTCTACTCCAGTCTTCGTTGTCGCTGGTAACATCTTGACTCCAGTTGCATAGAGATGTCTCAAAATCACAGTCAAAATTTCCCATATCTGGCAAAATAAAACCACACAAGATGACAAAATCGTTGTGTGAATAAATATAAGTGTGTTGGTCATACAGTTGTGTACCGATGCAAAACGCCTCATGTAGGTAAATGGTAATATGTCCATGTGAATAAGTACATTAGTAAACATTTATTTTAATATTGTACTAAAATAGGATGGATCCTGTGCAGATACAAAAGTCATTCACCAAATTTTAAACATGAAAATGCTACATATATTGAAGATATATTATTTCTTTGCCATGAAAAGTGCTATTTCTGAATTGTAAAGCAACATAAATGATATAAGCGTCCTCATCATGGGAAGCATACTTCTGTTGCACAGCAACTGAGGTGCAAAGCAAGCCTGCATTTAATGCTATTAAATATGAATTTCATATGGATACCTCCTATTTTTAGATCTGTATGTCTGTAAAAATCCAATAAAGTTTTGCCGTACTATTGTAACTGTATCTTAAAGTCCTTAGTGTTACTCGTCCTAGAATCAAAAGAGAAAGTATGAATATAAACGGCCATGAAAAAATTGGTCCCTACCCGTAGCACAACAGACGAGACAGTATCAGGACGTTGTATTTAATTATAAAATACAAAAATGTCACTTGCGCTGAGAAATTCGGGATACAATGCAACATGGTACTTCATTTCTGATCGGTGCAATTTGTTGAAATATTATCAAAAAGCTATACCAGTGTAGCCGCTCGTTAAAAAATGGTGCCCGTCCTGATCGAAAATGTACATTACTTTTACTGTGATTAAGTGCAAAAAGTCGAAGTACCGGGGCAGCGCAATCGCCTGAAATATGATTTTCTTCTGCAGGGCCTGAGTGAAGATAGTGCAGATTCATTGTGCAGAGATGAGATAAAACACGAGTTGTCCTGTGGATCGTATTCAAAGGAACTGCAATGTAGGTCATGATTATTGAAGCAAAGGTATTTGCAACTGTCTAAGCTAATCGCATTATAACGAATAGACGGTGGCATCTGGTTGGACACGTTGGAGATAAGCAGGCAATGTCCATAAGTTTCTCTGAAACATTCATCGCAACAACCTGAAATACATACCAGATAGAGAAAACATATTCACACAATTTGATATTTTTGAAATATTTTCATCAAACTAATTTCCAAATTTCTATTGTAGTTTAACTATCCTTTTTTTATTATGGTAAATATTACACAATACATGGACGAAGTGTGCGTTAGAGTGGAATTCCTCTTTAAGCAGAAAACTTCTCACATTTTTGTCTCATGCTCGCCGTCACCAAACGTCCGTTATGACGTGTATACATATATATACATATAAGTCATTCCAAAATAAATTGTCCATTCCATTCGGACAATTTTACCCCATCATTGTATCTCCAGTTCTACTTATGTTAGAAGCACCAAATTTGGACAGTGTGTAAAGATGGGTTCTTGTAGTAAATTGCCACAATTTTATTAATATTACTACCCTCGTAATTGAGTTATGGAATTATGAATATTAATAAATTCTCAGGAATTTAGGCAATTTCCTGGGGTTTTAGGCAATATCCTGGGAATTTAGGCAATATCCTGGGAATATAAGCGAGTTCCTGAGAACATAAGACCGGTCCTGGGAATGTATAGCGAAGTCCCAGGAACATAGCGGTAAGCTCCCAGGACCATAGTGGCAAGTTCCCAGGAACATAATGGCAAGTTCCCAGGAATATAATTATAAATTCCCAGGATTATAACTTTAGTCCCAGGAATTGAGACTAAAGTTCCTGGGACTCTAAGTAAGGTTTCAAAATAACGGGTAACGTATGAGGAGTGCATGCGTACATGCACTAAGCGGCATAACCTTAATGCTTCTTCATATCAAATTCATTTGCCGCAAATTTTCCTTTGCTAGATTTTGCACAAAATTAGAGGATCAGTCTGAGCTAAACCAACTTTATCGAACGCTGTCTTGAAAACAAGGGGAAAAAAAGGAAAAAAACCTCGCCAAATTGTGACATGTATTTAGTGCCTGGGTTATCATCAATACCCTCCCTCCCTTGGCCATACTCATGGATTCTTTCGGAGTTCTGAAAGCTATACAGAGGAATCTTTGGGAGGCCTAGTCTGTACAGCCATCCTAGGACAGCCATGCATGACCAAAGTGGACACTGATAAATTTATATGAAAATGAAACAAAGGTCCCGCTTTACTATCCTAGATTGTAGGCCTAGGTCAACACAGAGCGTATGTTCCCTCCCCTCTCTCGCCCTCCCCCCCCCCCCCAAACTCTCGTCAAAATGCAGCCTCAAAAAAGGGTAAGTGGGCCCTAAACTCCAGGAACAAAGGAAAGATGTGTCATACATGTAGGCCTAAGTCGAAGCCTATATGGCCGAGCTATGTTTTTTCCCAGGTGGTACGGCAGCAAAAGTGGGTGGCCATGCAAAGTGATTCAACATTTGTTAAACATTGGTAACAATGCCTATACATACATCTTTTGATGTATACACGATGTAGGCCTACCAGTTCTCTATAAGCTGAGCGGTGCAGTTCGTGAAATGCAGCACAATATGTCACTGACCACAGATAGGAAAATAATTACTTTAAATCAGAAACTTCTGGTTCTAAGCAGTACTTCCATGGTAAAACTAGAAAAAAAAAATGTCTTTTCTTGACGAACGGAGGTTGTCTGGGCAAGTCATGTCACTTCAACCCTACAGACGATCTTGTAAAAACCGTGTACCTAGGCCTATTCTCGTTATAGCACCTGAAAACTCCTCATTGATATTGATCAAGCAAGTTCGGAGCGGGTCAGTGGGGCAAATTTTTTTTTTTTTTTTTTTTTTTAATATTAAAATCATGAAATCTGTTTATGAAAAATCTAAAAAGGTAGGGTCTCTACGATTATTAAAATGTGTGTGTTCTCTGAAAAGTCAGCTTTTTGCTTAGCATAAAGAACTCAAATATGAGTTTACCCTCGTAACAGAGACGCAGGCAAGGGAGCTAGACATCGTTGCACCAATTTCACAGTTCAGAGACCGGCAACACATATAAAAAATGATTAGCAAGTGATAATAACAGTATTCTTGCCCACCCTATCAACAATAGGCCTAATTTGTATTTTGTTCAAAATATTATGATCGAATAAAGGATTTCTGAGTCTGAATAGCAACATATCGAGTAGAGGTACATCAACTAAGTACCCTTGGTAGATCTATTAATTTATTACTTTCATAATAATAGGCTAAACCCTATAATAATAATAATAATAATAATAATAATAATAATAATAATAATAATAATAATAATAATAATAATAATAGTTTGTGTGATTCCTGTCTGTACCGCTATTATGTGGATTTGTTTTATCCGTCAGTCATTTCATCTCGTGTGCTGACTTATGTCAACAGCTTGGCTAAACTAGCCTAGAATGCCTGCCTACCACTTTTCTTATTTACTCCGCTGCTCTCAGTTCCAATGTTTACTCAAATTCTTTGGAAATTCATTCTGATTCAAAGTCCACTGGATCTTCAGATCAAACTATAACCTGATTGAGGAAACACTATCCGGTAAGCCTATTCGTGATTCATGAATCATGGAAAGGGCTTGCTGCATTGTTGATGCAGACAGACAGGTGCCTTTACTTTTGGCCAATCAGAACACACGTAGCAGCGTCGACACGGCTACAGTCACTAGAGCGGACATGTTGCCGTCCACTGATCAAATCCGTGAACCATGCAAGATTATCGAGGCAGAGAAAACTGCAACAGTTAGGCCAAGGAGGGCAGAGTCGGCCGCTGATAACGATCTCAGTAATAACTCGACCCATCAAGTAAGATCAAAGCAAAAACATCAATTAATTGGATTATGACACTTTTTATTCCAAACAAAGTTGTTTGAAACCCAGAGACTTCCCTCCTCTCGAGTTTCTGTCCTCCATGACATGGTAAGACCAAGGAGCCTATATTTTTTGGCCTCATTGGTTAGACACGGGCATCACATTTAAACCATTCCAAATCACGAAATACCCTGTAGGCAAAAGTGAATGCCATATGGAAACAAGTGGCATAGATTAGATGGGTAAAATAATGGTGAAATTATGACATTGCCCCAGGTTCTTTCCCGGGTACTTGAAAAGGAGTGGGGGCGGGAGGTAAAGGGGCTCTCCGTACTAGCGTCCTGGGCATTTTTATTTGCTTTACGCACAAACTGGAATCCTTTTTAATTTCTGTACTTCATAGCAACCATTATTTGTACATTTTCTCATTTTCTGTACCTTGTACTAGGGCATAACTATTATTTGTACCAGCGTCCAGACCGCCCCCCCCTCCCCAATGAAAACGTGTCGTAACTTTTCTAATTTAACCTACTTTGCAACTCACTGCGGACTGCTTTGTTTGGCGGGGGGGGGGGGGGAGGGCGGTGTCTTTTCTTTTCTTTTCTTTTCTTTTTTTTTTTTTTTGCACCTTGTTTGCTAGGTCAATTGGCCAGACACAATCAATCAGGTGAGCAGGAGGTCAGTCACCATGGCAAGTTTAGTGATTTTCAGAATAATAGTGTTTGAAAGAAACTCTAGACATATATGGTTGAGAGAGAGAGAGAGAGAGAGAGAGAGAGAGAGAGAGAGAGAGAGAGAGAGAGAGAGAGAGAGAGAGAGAGAGAGAAAAGCAAATTCTATGATTTAGTCATAGTGAACACGTTGAAGTTCTAGAACTATAATTATGATCATGATTAAGAAAAAAAAGATGTCATGGACGTACTGAAAGAGTGATGAAAGACAGATATCCTCACTCATTAAGTACATCTATGAACTTTTAAAGGGAGTTTGAATGGATATATTGCAAAGTTTCTTCTGGTGTGCATAGAGGTAGTCATGTATGCAGGCTGCTGAGAGGCAGAGCAGTATGTCATCAAGTGTGTGTGTTGGGGGGGGGGGTGAAGGGTATTTGCTTACTAGCGCCGTCATACTGGGGTAATGTGTTTCCCATGCCAGTGAACTGGAGGCCCTCTTTTTTCTGTATTTCTGATCATATATGTTCAGACTGGCCATTATGTTGGAATATTCCTATTTTCTGAACTTTGTTATGGCAAAATTATTTCCTGTGCTGGTGTACTGTGACATCCCCCTCCCTCCTCCCTTTCCCTGGGTGCAGTCTATCCAGTATATGGCAGTATATCGGAGTCCCACTTGTGATCTTTCACTACAAGTTGGGCCACTGGATAAACAGGCCAACAACTGTGAATTGCATGGAGGTGTAAATTGTAAATTGGGTCATTGGTTGTGTTGTTGTATAGTGTTCACAGAGCCAGTCAAAAGCTGCCTTAACCTGCATGTAATGGGGTGGGGGGGGTGGGGTGTCAATGCAGTTAGTAGGGGATGGTAAAAAAATCCAAGACCACATATTTTTTCTGGTTTGATGTACATGCTGCACATGCATGTTTTGCCCTTAAACAGACTCTAAAGACTGTTAACTCAGTGTGTTCAAATTAGCTGGCACCCAGCACATTTTACCCTCTGCTTCCAGGGCCAGTGCTGGCCACTCAGTCTTGTACTCTATGCAGGATGTGATCATGGACATATAAACGACCTTGTGTTTTTGTCCATGATGTGATGAAGTGATTTGTATTGCTCACCTGGGTCAACTTTGGGGTGCCCACAACTTTGTAGCCAGTGCCAGGCACTTTAAAACATTTTAAACATCCTGCAAACCCCCTCCCAAGTTCAACTGGGAGAAGACTGTGCAAGTTCTGGTCTCAGAGATACAGTTCACATGCAATTTAAGACCACTGTTGTGTGACCACATTTCTGATGGCACAACAGTCTAACTTCTTTGTAGATCTACCTGCAATTTAAGACCACCTGTTACATGTATATGTGACCACTTTTTATTGCCTGATAAGGGGGTCTAAACAGCAGGTACTATGTACTGTAATATTATTCAGAAGGCAACTTTTTATGTGGGTGCCTGCTTAGCTGACTCTGAGGTCATTTTGTGTCTGGTGGCCTGTAAGTGCCCCTTAGTTCTGAAGCTATTCAAGATTTAAGTTTTACACATTCACCTAATTTGCAAATCTTACAACTTTGGTCTGTGGTTCATTGGATGTGGCTTAAATTGCCACAAAAATATAAATTGAAGTTGGAATGACAGTATGTACACGTGTAAATAGTAGAGAAGATATTCAGCTTTTAAATTTTCCATAGTCCTAATTAGCATAATTTAAAATTCTACATCTTTCATTTACTGTCCATTATTTTTGGCAGTTGTCACTAACCTACAGATGCACATTGGAATTCTGATTCTATCTGCAATAGTTTGAAAGATATGGAGCTCTTAAAATTTTAATTGCCCTTTATTTGCATGATTATAAACGTCATGACTATTCGAAAAGATATACACATTTTCACGATAGGTCAGTCACCATGCCAGTTTGGCGGTTTTCAGATTAATAGTGTCAGAAAAACTCCAGACAAATTTGGTCATAAAGCAACAAAGAGATAGAGAGAGAATGAGAGTGAGAGAGAGAAAGAACAAAAAAGAAGAAAGAAAGAAAGAAAGAAAGAAAGAAAGAAAGAAAGAAAGAAAGAAAGAAAGAAAGAAAACTGAACATATTAAGTTCTAGAACTGTTATTATGGTCATGATTGAAAAAAAAAGATGTCATAGATGTAATGAATGAGTGATGATAGACAGATATCCTCACTCATTAAGTACATCTTTGAACTCTGAAAGGGAGTTTGAATGGATGTATTGCAAAGTTCCTTCTTGCATGCATAGAGGTAGTCATGCCTGCCAGCTGCTGAGAGGCAGAGTAGCTTGTCATTTAGTGTGTGTGTGTGGGGGGGGGGGGAGGGTAAGGGTATTTCCTTACTAGCACCATGCTGGCACACTGGGGTAATGTGTTTCCAATGCCAGGGAACTGGAGGCCCTCTTTTTTCTGTATTTCTGATCATCATATATATTCATACTGGCCATTATGTTGGAATATTTCTATTTTGTGTACTTTGATATGGCAAAATTATTTCCTGTACTGGGACCCACCCCCTCCTCCCTTTTCCTGGGTACAGTCTATCCAGCATATCTGAGTCCCACTTGTGATCTTTTACTACAAGTGGGGCCACTGCATAAACAGGCCAACCACTGTTAATTGCATGGAGGTGTAAATGGTAAATTGGGTCATTGGTTGTGTTGTATTGTGTTGATAGAGCTAGTCAAAAAGCTGCCTCAACCTGGTGATGGGGGGGGGGGGGGTGCCAATGCAGCTAGTAGGGGATGGTATACTAAGCATAATCATAGACTAAATTGAAAACCATGTGGGATGAGGTGTGGTTGGAGTCATCAAAACAACCCTATGTAAATTACTGTCTCAATTATCAGCAGTTATGTTGTAACTGATACATTCTGGTCAGAGACCAAGATTTTCAACACTTTATTGACAAACAAAATTTGAGACTACATATTTGTCTGGTTTGAACTTTGACTTGCATGCTGCACACGCATGTATCTTTATTTATGCTATGTCCTAAACTTGTTTAGTCTCTTTAGACATTGTAGTTAGGCATAATTGATCATTTCTGTTTTTGTTATTTATATATATGTCTATGTACCATACCACTGTAACATTGGTGAATGTACAGTGGTGAATGTACAATAAAGTATCCTTTGTTTATACACAGTGTATTGCCCTTAAACAAACTCTTAAGACTGTTAACTCGGGGTGCATGTTCAAAATGAGCTGGCACCCAGCACATTTTACCCTCTGCTTCCAGGGCCTGTGCTGACTACTCAGTCTTGTATTCTATGGAAGAGGTGATGCAAGGATTTATATTGCTCACCTGGGTTAACTTTGGGGTGCTCACAACTTTGTAGCTAGTGCCATGTACTTTAAAACATTTTGAACCCCCTGTTAACCTCCCCATCCCAAGTTCAACTGGTACCAAGACTGTGCAAGTCCTGGTCTCAGAGATACAATAGAACTTGCAATTTAGGACCACTGTTGTGAGGGACCACCTGACTTGTATTGTAACTACATTTCTGATAGCACAACATTCTAACTTCTTTGTAGATTTACCTGTAATTTATGACCACCTGTCACATGTATATATATGTGACCACTTTAGGCTGGCAAAAGGGATGGTCCCCAAAAACATTACAAGGGAAAAGTACGTTGCACTCTACCACATGTACTGGGTTTCCCATAGGCCTACATTGTAATGTTACACACAGGATCATATCTTTAAAACATTTCAAAGGCCCTTATTGAGTAAGTCAAAGATTAAAACATTAACTTTAGTCAAACACAATTTTAAGTGGCATGTTTTGTGTGGTATTTACTTGTAACTGAGTGACATAGTGTCACTTAGTGAAAGACAACTGTGCTACTTCACAACCTGCGGACTTTTGCAGGGTACAGGTGAAACCAAATTTGGACGGGTGAAACTTAACCCCTTTGTGCCCTGTCAAACAGGTGAGAAAAAAATAATCTCAACCCGTGTTATAGTCAAAATGACATATATGTGTTAAAAATTCCAAATGATCATTATTTTGTTCAAAGTGAAACCATGAATGCTGCATGAGTCTCATGTCAAAATGGCTGTATATGCATGCAGCTATATTTATTTTTTGTCACAACGTTGCTTGCCTCCTAAAGCTTACCTGCTTATAGTTATAATTAGCTCACTGGATATCAGGGTATTTTTTTTATCTGGCTGGTGGCCTGTGAGGGCATGAGCACCCCAGTCTACCAATCAAAGGTCCTAGGTCCCCTAAGCAGACAACAGCTTAGCAAAGCACATGATTATAATTAGGCAAAGTGTGATAAATGACCAATTGCGTTAAACTTTGCTTTTATTTTAAACATTATTGTTTTTCAGTAAAATATGCTTCAACCAATTATTTAAGGGAGATGCTATTGAGAATGATCATGGACCTCCCTTCAGACCAGATATCAACAAGCCAAATTAACCCTATTTTACACCATAGACCTATTCTTGTTAATTGGGTCCATGTTTACATTCACCCATCTATCACTGGTCAATATGCTATCCCTCCCCTCATCCCACCTGCTACCGTGACCAGGTCCAGGAGCCATCAACAATGCTTTTTTGCCCCATTCATCTGTTTATCAGCATGTCTGATTATCTTATTTTCCAGTGGAACTTGTTTTTTAAACTGATCAGAGCTTTTAATTTGGCAGCCTGTGGAGTGAGCATATGTGCACCCATGGGTGACACTTCAGAGCAGCTCCCTGCAAGGAGCAAAGTTAGTCATTTCATTGATTACATCATACTAGAGTGAGTGGGTGGACTCCAGCTGTGTCCAGCCAAAGTCATTGTTGCCAGGGTCCTCTTTTCCATCAAGACAGAGTATTTACAGTACATATTAATGCCATATAAATTGCCTGTTAAGCAGACCTAGGGCTTTTGACTGATTGCATGACTGGGGCCCACTGACAGGCCACCAGCCACACAAATGGCCTGACATACAGCTAAGCAGGCAACCATACAAAAAGTTGTCTGCTGAATATTACAGTACAAGACCACCCCTTATGCCAACCTAAAGTGGTCACATGCATCAGGTGGTCTTAAATTGCAGGTAAATTTGCAGACAAGTTAGACTGTTGTGCCGTCAGAAATGTGGTTATAAGTCAGGTGGTCCCTCCCAATAGTGGTCTTAAATTGCAGGTTCTACTGTACCTCTGAGACCAGGACTTGCACAGTCTTTATCCCTGTTGAACTTGGGAGGGGGTGGGGGTGGGGTTACAGGGTGTTCATAATGTTTTAAAGTGCATGACACTAGCCACAAAGTTGTGGGCACCCCAAACTTAACCCAAGTGAGCAATATAAATCGCATTGTATATTGTATTGAGCACAAGACTGAGTGGTCAGCACTGCCCTGGAAGCAGAGGGTAAAATGTAATATGAGCCAGCTTAGTTTGAGCAACCTGGGTTACCAGTTTTATGAGTCTGTTTAAGAGAAATACATGCATATGCAGCATGTAAATCAAACCAGAAAAATATGTGGTCAAAAAATGTTGAAACTCTTGAATCTTGGTCTCTGACCAGGATGTATTTGATGTATGCATTGTAATTAGTTCCAACATAAGTGCCGATAATTGAGACAGTAATTTATATAGGTTGTTTTGATGACTCCATCCACACCTCATGCCACATGGTTTTCATTTTAGTCCATGATCATGCACAGTATTCCATCTCCTACAAGCTGCATTGGCCCCCCATTACCAGCTTGAGGTAGCTTTTGACTGGCTCTGTCAACACAATATAACAACACAACCAATGACCCAATTTACAATTTACACCTCTGTGCAATTTACAGTGGGGGGCCTGTTTATGCAGTGGCTCAACTTGTAGTAAATGATCACAAGTGGGACTCAGATATACTGGATAGACTGCACCCAGGGAAAGGAAGGAGGGAGGGGGGTGTCACAGTACACCAGCACAGGAAATAATTTTGCCATAACAGAGTACAGAAAATAGGAATATTCCAACATAATGGCCAGTATGAATATATATGATGATCTGACACACAGAAAAAAAGGGCCTACAGTTCAGTGGCTTGGAAACACATCACTCCAGTGTGCCAGCATGGTGCTAATAAAGAAATACCCATCCCCCCCCCCCCCCGACAGACAGACAGACACACACACACACACACACACACACACACACACACACACACACACACACTAAATGACATGTTGCTCTGCCTCTTTGCAGCCTGCTTGCATGATTACCTCTATGCATACGAGAAGGAACTTTGCAATACATATATATCCATTCAAACTCCCTTTCAGAGTTCATAGATGTACTTAATGAGGGAGGATGTCTGCCTACCATCACTCTTTCATTACATCTATACATCTTTTTTTTTCAATCATGACCATAATTACAGTTCCAGAACTTAATATGTTCAATTTGACTTATTCATAGAATTTTGTCTTTCTTTCTTTCTTTCTTTCTTTCTTTCTTTCTTTCTTTCTTTCTTTCTTTCTTTCTTTCTTTCTTTCTTTCTTTCTTTCTTTCTTTCTTTCTTTCTTTCTTTCTTTCTTTCTTTCTTTCTTTCTCTCTCTTTCTCTCTCTCTGTCTGTCTGTCTGTCTGTCTGTCTGTATGTCTTTCTTTCTTTCTTTCTTTCTTTCTTTCTCTCTTTCTCTCTTTCTTTCTTTCTTTCTTTCTTTCTTTCTTTCTTTCTTTCTTTCTTTCTTTCTTTCTTTCTTTCTTTCTTTCTTTCTTTCTTTCTTTCTTTCTTTACCAGTGAATTTGTCCCAACACTTTTCTCTGGCACTATTATACATAGAAACTCCAAACTTGGCATGATTGTATCTTTGTACAAAAAGTTGGGCCTTTTTTATACAGGGGAATAAAGATGGTCAAAATTATGCAAATTAGGGGCATTTGAAATTTTAAATCTTGAATATCTTCAAAAGTATAATAGATAGCGATGCCATTCCAACTTTTACCAGGGGATTATTGACCATTGAGCATCTCATGAATTTAAAACAAAAGTTGTACCAATTTAATTAATGCTAATTAGTAGCATTTGAAACTTTAAATCTTGAATAGCTTCAAAACTATTATGGATAGAGATGTGATTTCAACTTGTACTAGCGGGTTATTGACCATTGCACATGTAATGGATCTAAAACAAAATATGTGGAGATTTAAATTATGCTAATTAGCAGCTTTTGAAATGTCAAAACTTGAATAGCTTCAAAACTATTATGGATAGAGATGTGATTTCAACTTTTGCACATGTAATGGATCTAAAACAAAATATGTGGAGATTTAAATTATTCTAATTAGCAGCTTTTGAAATGTCAAAACTTGAATATTTTCAAAACTATTATAGATAGAGATTCCATTTCAACTTCTATTAGGGGGTTATCAACCATTGCACATGTAATGAATCTAAAGCAAAAGTTGTAGCAATTTATATTATGCTAATCAGCAGTACTCGAAATTTTCAATCTTGAATATCTTCAACATTATAATAGAAAGAGATGTCGTTCCAACTTTAACCATGGGGTTGTTGACCATTGCAAGTTGTAGCAATTCAAATTGTGCTAAGTAGCACCATTAGAAATTTTAAATCTTTAATAAATTCAAAGCCTTAATAGATGGAGATGCCATTCCAACTTCTACTCCTCAGTTATGGAATACTTGTACATTGCCATACCATTATACTTTGAAGACACACACACTGATTTGCTATGTAGCAAATCATCTTTCCTAGTTTCAATTTTTTTTGTATCTCAAGGCCTAGTTGAAGGTCATACCATTTTAGGATGTGACTATTGAAATGCGTCATAATCGTTATAAACATAGATTTGGCATACAGATTTATTACAGATGATTTAAACCCTATAGGCTTTGAAATTACCATTATTTTTCCATATGCATGCTGTTAAGGTTCTTTTGTATCAGTGTATATGTTTTTTGTTTGTTTATCCTTTTTTTCCTCATTTTTTTCAACCTAAAGTACCATGTGGTAATTTGTGTATGATGTATATTTTGAATTTTCACACTAGACTATTTCCACAATCATTCCAAATATTACATGTATCAGCAATTTTCTCTGAATTCCTGGGACTTGAATAGCGTTCCTAGGAGCTGACCTCCATGTTCCTGGGACTTGAGTAATATATTCCAGGGATTTTAGTTATGTTCCCAGGAACTTGCCATTATATTCCCAGGAACTTGCCACTATGTTCCTGGGACTTCTGTTAAATTCCCAGGGCTGGCATTATATGTTCCTAGGAACTCGCTTATATTCTCAGGAAATTGCCTAAATTCCCAGGATATTGCCTAAAATCCCAGGAAATTGCCTAAATTCCTGAGAATTTATTAATATTCATAATGCCATAACCCAATTATGAGTAAAGTAGTATTGATAAAATTGTGCCAATTTACTACCATAACCCATCCCCACACACTGTGAAAATTTGGTGCTTCTACCACGAGTAGAACTGGAGATATGATGATGGGGCAAAATTGTCCGAATGGAATGGACAATTTATCTTGGAATGACTTATATATATATACATATATATATATATATATATATATTTGATTTTGCAATCACAATGTTAACAGTATTTAGGCATGGTGGCTTTATGTAAGTGTATACACATATTTGGATTCCATATTTCAAAGGTGACAAACATCATAGATTTTTTTCAGCAATATATTAATACAATTACTTAAACAAAAAGCCAGTGAACCAACTCAAAATTGTCCTTTACTTGCCTCGCCTTTTCCTAGGTGCTGGGTGTCCATACATATGATTCAGGCTGTCATATATTCCTTCAGAATGAGCTTTCGTCAGTCTGTGGGTTTCAAATGCATAGTGAAGTGAACGTAGTTCATAACATAAAAATCCACAGCTACATGTATAGAAAAAGAGTTGTTGTTTAGTATGTGAAAACGCACCAGACAAACGTGTATTCGTGAACTTACGCTTTACACATAGTTTCTCAAACTGGTTCCACAGTATGATTACGAACGACGCAAAAACACGGTCTAAAGGAACTATCAGATTACGTTGACAATTACAATAGTCAAATTAATGTACCTGAATGGATTTTGATTACATATCGTTACTGCTGGGAAGTGCATGCGTGGTTTATAGGAGACACCAACACCAACGGTTTTCTCAAACTTGTAGTAATACTGCAGCTTGGTCACGATGAAATATAACAAAACAGAGAAAGAGCCTAGGATGAAGAATGCCCATGCCACCCTACAATGGAATTGATAACACCAATAACAAATAATTATAAATGATAAGCTATACATTAGAAGTATAACTTTACGCTCTGCTGTTGCAAAGAACTTATCACATAATTATATGTGATGCTGGATGCATAAAATATGAATATGAATATCATGTGCACGAAATCTTCCCAACGATACGGAGACAAATTGCAAATATAAGTATGAGATGGGACGTGACAGTAACTGTCATGATTGTTGTACCGCTCATTACTAGTATGAATCTGGCAGATTCAATGTATCTACGATCTGGCCGTGACATGTCCAATGACATGTACACGATGCACGGATGCAAATAAAAAAATGCAATTAGAGATGCTAAGTACCTGATAAAATCTATTTATTATACTAGCGTCTTTATGTTTAGGACCACTTCCTGGTCGACGTTACCCTAACGCAATCAAATGTCATTCTTGTGTGTTATTTACTGAATAGTGATTCTGCTTGTGTCTTTTCGTGCAGTTTGAGGACCGAAATAAAAATTGTTATTAGTCATAGAAACTGTAACTGACTAACCGTCATTCACATTATCCCACACGATACGATGAGGGATGGTCAGTGCAATTTCGCGCTGTGTGATATGTGACACAGCGGTGACACTGTGATAGTTTGTGATCGGACGATGATTGATTTAAATCGTTTTTAAGAGTGATTTTATTTATTCAACCCTTAAAGTGCCAAATTTTGGACTGAGACAACAGATTTTCTCGGCGCGCATTGGGCGCATTGAAAGCTGTTGACTTGGGGTATTCTCTCTGGAACTATAGGCATACTGGTACTTGAATGAAAGGTCGTTTTAAGAGGAATACGAATGCGGGATCGTTATGATAATTCAGACTAGTTTGACTTAAGTGAAACGACTTTAGACGTGATTGGCATTGAAAGAGTTTTACTATATCTTACATGTATGCACACGAAAGTTGTATGGCAAACCACTCTGTGTTATCATAATGAATTCCTTCCCCTTCAAAACATGTTACAATTCAAATATACTATTGATACGGGAATAATGTCATTCATGCATTGCCAGCGTAAAAAATTGCGTTGTTTGTTTTTATAAACCAATGCTGCGTCCCTGAACAAGTATGAAAATAAAATGATAGCTGAGACCTGAGAAGAGCAAAACATTTAGTTTTGAAGCTTATTGAAGCGCGTCAATTTTAAAACTAATACATTAGCCCCGTCAAACACATATACGTTGCAAGGAATATCTATTATGACGACAGTAAAGTACTGTCTATGAACTTGCAGTGTTGCATAATGTTGTCTCGCTACGCCATATTAAATAAATGATTAAAGGAGGTAGATTAAAACTGTGAGATGTGATAGATGATTCCTGCTTATAGTCACCTATGTATTCTCCAGCAACACTTGGACCGTATGCCATAATGTCAGTTGGATAATTGGAAATAAAATAATCATCCATAATTTTGTGTATATTCGTCAGATGAAAGGGAAAGCTATCCCCATTCATTAACGTTATAAAAGGCCCAAATCCTGGTTTTAAGCCACGATTCTTTTTCGGAAAGAAAATAAAAATATAAAATATTGGTGCATGATATACAGTAATATAATTTGCTTTCTGAACCTAACTGGACAGCTGTACGGCCGCTTACTTGGCGACATTATCTCATAATACAAAATCAGGAAGGATACTGAGTTGTACCTGCGTGACAGGTATTTGGAGGGCAATGTAACATAACGAATGCCGTGAAGGGTAGACTCCTGTGTGTATGAGAACAGCAAAGATCTCCATGAATGTTGAGATGTATCTGAAAAATAAGATGCAATATACATCACATAATACTCGCGATTTAGCACGCTATCATTTCCATATGGAGAGGGGATGAAACTCCGACGATCTGCCACCCTCCTCCGCAATGGTATAACATGTCAGAAAGCGTAACTTTGTTAGGATATACTTGGACAGCACAAATAACCTATGCGTCAAATTTGTAACAGATTTCATTATAACTCACACGTTTACTTACAGTAAATATCTCAATCATTTGAAGAACCGTGCTTTGTAATGTATATATACTGACAAACCAGCGCGTCATATGGCATTGCCATTTTCAGTTGGGTTGTTTGTTTTCAGACTATAAACCCATGCAAAATGTATAAAACAATATAAATGATGTTGAACTGTGAATGCTGTTGGTGCTGTTTTGTGTTTGTGAAAATTTGCTTTTTTTATGTACATGTGGATTTGCGCCCCTGGCCAGCCAATGTATGTGCATTCACACTATTCACGTATTTCACATTTATATTTTCATTTCCGAAACCGTCAACCAGATTCCTTTCAAATTTGGTGTGGATATATTTTCGATGGGTCTCTATCAAATCTGTCCAAATAGTCAAGCATCAGTGATTTTTATATTTTTTATGAGTTTTGTTCATTTTTGGTGAAAATAAAAGTGTGTGAAACAGCCAAGCCAATTGCTTTGAAATTGCATACAACCGTTTCTGGAGATTTCTAAATCTTAATTTGTGGAATAGGTGGTACTGCATTTAAAAATTGTGTGTTTTGCTATTTTCTTCTTCATCTCCGAAAATACACCTCAGGTTTTTCTGAAACCTGGTGCAAATCGACCCTGTTGGAGGGCTAAACAAAGTCGTTCACAAGGTAATGATACCCTTGATCCCTAATTTTTAACTTTTTTTTTCAATTTGGGTACCTGTCTGTTAATGCAAAAATGCTCATTGATCCCCATGTAAGTCAATAGGGTTTGCAATGGTATATCACATTTTTATCTTCCCTAAACCAATCAAAAAGATTCTCTTTAAACTTTGTGGGATTCACCTTGGATGATCTCCACCAAGTTTGTCCGAATAGACATGCACAATTATTTTTTCTTTATAATTTTAATGATTGTTTTTTTTTTCTTCTTCTTTGTTAAGATCGTGTAAAAAATTCTCCAAAACTGCCTTGCCAATTGCTTTGAAATTGCATATGGACAATTCTGAGGACCCCTAGACCCTTATTTGTTCACCAGGTGGCGTTGCAATTTTTTTATTAACTTTTGACGTGTTTTCATTTTCCTTGACTTCCTTCCTAAACCATATGGTTAATCCTCTTAAACGTATTAACATGTACCTGGACTTGATTCCCATCAAATCTGTTCACTACGTGGTGGTGCTGTCATTTTCTGATTTTAATGAATTATCAAAATTTCAGGGAAAAATGAGTAAAGGGATATTTACATGTTATTATGGCTACTGTACAATAAGGATCGCAGCAAATCTGACATTATAGCTTATATATCGGTAAATTTGGATACTAAGCCCATGGTTGGTATTAAACACAAATACAACATGTAGAAAAAGAACATGTACCTGTTGGATTTCTTTTGCAGTTGTGAATTGAATATTGACCTGGAGTGACATTGAATTTGACATTGTTGGTTATATCTTCGTAATGGCGGATCATAGAGCCTTGGCTACATATTAAACACTAATAGGATGGTACCCATGGGGATTCTCTTGATGCTGTTAATTTTGACTTTGAGCGACCTTGAAAGGTCAAAAGGACATATATGCACTGTATTGGCATATATCTTGGTAATAGTGGATTCCTTTATTTTTTCCTTTTCTTATATATATATATATATATATATATATATATATATATATATATATATATATATATATATATATACATATATATATATATATATATATATATATATATATATATATATATATAATATTGACTTTGAAAAATGACTCCGAGACTATATGATGGGAGACTCGTGATATCACAAACAGTGATGATGGTTTATAAAAAAGGCGACCTTGATTTCGTTTTCAAGTTCACAGGACCACTCCAGTTGAATAAAACTATACCAGGATATAGTGTGGGTGGGTGGGTGTATTTAATCAAAACATCAGGCAATGACGTGTGTGTATGACTCTGTGTGTGTGTGTTTGTGTGTGTGTGTGTGTGTGTCTGTGTGTGTAAAATTTGATGGGTGCAGTTACGTTTTAATAAAAACGACTGTAAAAGGGGACAATTCAACATATATGTAGATATCGAACTTGGCCGGAACCTTTTTCCTAAAGCAAATACATTTGTCTAGAATAAATGACATCTTTTCACATTAGTGTTCATAACGTGTACATAATTTGGGACCCTAGCTTGAAGTTAAAGAACGGTGCTGCTTTCTAGCACAATTGATGCAGAATGACGAAATGGCAAAGCAACAACCTTGACACATTTGGACAAGCTCTTTAAATTATGTTGAAAAAAAGGTTGAATGTACTGCTAACCACATATTGATTCAGCCCACTCCCGGCATATTGTCATTACGGCATATGAAGGAAAAGTAGTCCAGCTCCTTGTGAAATAGCTGCATTAATATTGTGTTGATGTCGTTACAACGATGGGCCAATAGTTTAGTTCCGTCCATTTTGTGATCTGTATATCGGGTAGATTTCTTTCTGTTGCTGCAATTCATTGACCAACAAATATAAATCTCACCGGGGGACTATATCGGTGTGCCAAAGGCGAGAGATGAGATCTTTTTAACACCTGGTATTTCTCCGATGGAATTCATCAACAATATGTCCTTATAACATCTCGAGTTCAAGTATGAAAGGAAGAGCCGCTCACTTGCAAAACGTTCCTTAATTATTATATTCTTATATATAAAAAACAGCAAATACGCACCTGTGTCCATTCTGAATTAAGGACGCACTAGTTGGATACATGCCGTACCCTCTAATGTGGAATTTTTGTTGCACGCTGCATGACCAATCATATTTAACATCCTTTTGAAAACAGGGTTATCAAATTCCAACACATCCGTACAATTTTTTCATCTGAATATTGATTTTTCATTTTTCAATCTAAATTATGTATAATAACATTGGCTTTATGATGCTTTTAACATATTACTTTACGGAACTCAGTGTTAGGTCGAAATAAATAAAAGAAGGTAGGATTGTAGCTTTATCCATACCAAGATAAATATTCAGGAGGGGAACTAAGTGGTATGTGATCACAATTAATAAGCAAAATACAATCATTTTCGTCGGGACAAAATTGAAATTACAGTAACAAAATCAGTTTCACAGCTGCAGAACAAACAAGATCAGACAATCGTATGTCACTATAGATGGAATAAGGTCGAACATTTTAACTGTCTATGAATGGTGGATGCATCACCGTGGATGCAAAGCAAAACACTGTTTTGGGTGCAGAAAGAAGTCAATTGAGATCCAGTTTCCTCCCAGCTGGCCAACAAAATTATGGGCTGCAAACCAGATAGGTTTTGTGTGACTTTGACCAGGTTACAATTCGGTTACGGGCACAAGTCAAAAAAATTGAACTTATACAGAAAACACCCGATAAACAGGAACAATGTGCTATCATGTTCATCCGACCAGTCCGCATAGTGCAGAATGCCTTCACAAAGTATGTCATTCGGGGTGCATGTCAACCTACTGCATATAAAGTTAGTAAACGTCGGTGGTACAAAACAGACAAAAAAGCGGCATGCAATACAAAACAGTTAACAATTGACAACAAGAACCAATTTACGTTTGAATATCTATTTATGGAGTCTATTCTCGTTACCTATACCTTTTGATTAAACCTTGAGCTGAGCTGGTTTAATTTCAAAATACAAAAAAAAAAAAAGAAAATTGCCAGTATTTACATATATATATATATATATATATATATATATATATGCTGGGAATTTTCTTTCTTTTCAAACTCTTATTGTGTATGAACATTTAAAACAATACATTACATATGCTGCTGGATGGATATGAGAAATATACATTCATGTTAAGTTTTCCAGAGTCTTATGCTTTTTCATCCAATAACTCGTGGATGGTATTTCGAATGATGAAAAGAACAAAATATATATGGACAGGGGGTCAAAAAGGTATAATGTGCATTACAAACTACCATTTTGAAATGCAAAATAGTGACTCAGAATACATCTCGCTTGAGTTTGTTTATTTATAAACATGCTGCATTTGTTAGTATTTGCGAAATGCGAATTT
>OZ026612.1:45949631-46008631 GCA_964020975.1 Hermodice carunculata | reverse complement strand
TAATGGATAATTCAAGTGAGCTTGATCACAGTCACACACAAAGGTGTGTGTTTACGCACAAATATGCATGATGTGTCTGGCTGCCCATGTATAACCAGCGTGTAATAGAACCAACCAGACTGGAGTTGACTTATAAGTAGGCGATGTCACCTGTAATTGCGGTAATGATTTGTGATATAATCCTAGAACGAAACACCTGCTTTTTCCCAGTCACTTCATCCATGGCTAAGTGTAATTTAATGAAACTTGTGACCATGTGACAAAGAGAACAGGGGGCTGGTCGTATTTAATGAATCGATGAGGAAATGAACCTTTAGAAATCTATCAAAATATGTAACACTTCTGTCTGCTGCAGTAATACATTGAATCTCTGTATGTCGTACGGTGTGAATGCAAGATTACCTTCGCAGCAGACAAAAAAGATTAACGTGCACTAAATCCAACCGAAACCGCTGTCAAGTTACTTACACCGACGGTTACGTGACGTAATGACATCCAAAAAAATAGACACACGCATTCTAATCTGAAGTGCGTAGTTATGATATCAGGATGCGGAAACGGTCCAAAAATATGTAGAAACAAGGTTTACTTAGGCTCTTATAAGGTATTCATTGAGGTCTAAAAGAAGTCCAAAATAATATGACAACGAATTGCTGAAATTCTTCAACCGTACACATGTATTGTGTACCCGACTTTCATAGAAACGTCATTCAACAAGAAATAGACTAAACCGTAATATTTGCTACTCTACTGAAAGTGGAAAATAACGCGTGAAAGCTTCTAAAATACGGATGTGTATTAACAGACACGATACACAGGTTTTAATAGTAAGACCCGGAAATCGTGGCTACGAGGTAGTCTACTGTGACCGTGAGTTATAATCTGGGCGATTGGAGCTACGTTTGTACATATTTCAGCCTCATATCCTTGCCGCAGCTTTACATTTAATTCCGAAATAAAAAGACTGGACCCAGATCGGAACGAAATTCAAAGAAGATTTTATTCAACATGCAATATCAAATGTATGTGTGGTATCCGATGTGTTTTTCCATCAAGTTTACAATCCGATGCACGATAGTCGAAAACGGCCCAGTATAACTGCCCATCTGCTGTTTGTAAATGTGGCCCGTATGTGTGTAGGTTTTCATTGTTACTGTACACTCTGTAAGTATGACATGGAACTCTTGGGGGGGGGGGGCAATTTAACAATATTAATGGACGCGAGATAAGTCAAACTGACATACTGCTAAATATGACTAGACTCAGTTACTTGTTAATCCCCTGGTATTTCAGCATTGAATTATTTAACCCTCGAGTAATTAACTTCCTTCCTCCATAATAATTTCACTGCTCCAATTTTATTGAAAAGAGTAGGACAATCGATCATCATATAATTTTGTGAAATTGATACCCATTTTCAAAACTGTTTCCAAGATATATCTCCTTATGAAGTAATTAAATGTGACATCTTGTGGTAGACACTTACGCTTAATGCTATATTTGTTGCCCAATGAATATTATATCATCGTGATACCCAGTGACTATTTTCCGTGTGTTTTGATTGATTATTTACTGAGGCATGAAATTCATGGCGCATTCGGGACAGGTTAGATAATGAGTATTACCTAATTCTATAAATAAAAGATTTGATTTTTCATGCAGAGCCAAAGCCATTATACACTGGGACAAGATGGGGGACAAACAGAGGACAGGCACGACACGTAAAAGTACTATTGAAACTATTGAAAGCTAATTATTATTCCATGAAATCGCGACTTTGATCGGCTGCAGGAATGCTCACATCTAAGAGACATGTGTTCCCTGTCATGAACTACTTGGGCGATTTCAACTAAAGGGTCACTCACCAAGCTTACATATGCAGCCACAACAACATTGTTAAGTTACATTAGCAAATTCAGATATGGTACGTTTTCTAAAACAGAGGTTGAATGCACTTAGTGCGAATGTTTTTACAGTTTTAAACACTATGTGATCGAGTTGATATATATGTGATATGTGGATCTTGGCAACCAGTTTTACTGCTTAAGTTCTGAAAGCCAGCGCATGATCAAAATTTGCATAATGATTGCCAAGTGGCGTTAATCATACAGTGTTCCTTTTGAGGGAGAATTGAACATTCTAAGTCTTTCTCTCAAAGCGCCAAGAACACAATTGTTAAAGAGTTTAAATTACATTTGTGACAGTTATTGAGTTCATACCCTTACAAATCCAGAGTCTTAACCGTGTAGCAAACAGCTTTCAAAACAAGTTCATCTGAGGTACACCAATCAGCATTACTAAGCGTTTACATTGCACATCCTCTATCCCTGCCACACCCATTCTGCTCTTTCTGATTGACTACATGCACCAGAAAATGCATGTGCGTCCTCCTTGAACGTCCAATTATTAAATTCGATGGCTCTCCAGAAAGGCTTCATTGGACACTTGAACTTATATCGTTGCGTTGGCTGATCAGCAAAAGGTTTGCCACAAGAGATCACCAGTTCGACGTAGTATGGTTATTATCATCAGTGATTAATAGCTGCATAAGATCAAAGACAGCTTAAATATTTAATGTGAAGTGTCATAAAGGGCACAAGAGACTACTCGTATCAGACGATGGCAATTTGTATGTTCCCACAAGCCAAAGAGAATGTCAATTATTTTATATATCATTTTGCCCACATTTTTGTACTCATACGTTAATCAGCGTGGGAAATGTACACATAAATTTCTATATAAATTATTTTGAAAAGACATAATGTGGCTTTATTAGCAATAGATATGCCAAATTGTAACAATACATTTTTTTTCATATTGGCTACAATCTTTGAATAGTTTATGTGAATATATGTTTCAATTTATCTTCGGATTGGAGTTCAAATTAATTAATAACCCAGTTATCACCATGACATGAACTGCATCAGCTACCCGGTAAATCTGTAGCATTATCGAGGTCCACCCGTGTGCAATACCAAACTAGCCTATTTACAAGGCCATCATCAGGCGCAATTTTCAGAGTCCTATCTCAAATGACTTGTTTAATACTTAAAGTCAGAGTGCACCAGCGTTTTCTTGTGACCTTAGGAATTAGGTCAAGGCCATAACAAATTAAGAGTTATGTGTCTATATATGTGTTCCTCTATCTTTTCAAAGCGGCCGTTTCCGGAAGACCCTTTCAAATGAGTATCCCAAAAATATGCATATAAAGCTTAAAAAATAGCTGCAGTATCGCATAACAGATAATTTTGATAAGGTTATCTGAAGGTACATATATATCCACATCAAATTTGAAGCCCATCAGATCAATATTTTGACAGACAAGGAAAATTACATGAAACACCGACTCGAAAATATATTGACGGTGAAACGACAGCGCTACCTGTTGAGTAAATTCAGCTGTAGGGGCATCAAGAAATATTTCCCCCCCAAAGAAATATTTAGAAAGGAAGCAAGCATACAACCCGATAAAATGACAGTGCCACTTGTTAAGCCAATTCATCTTTGAGAGCACCGAGAATACATCCATGTGATTTCAAAACAACTGACAAAGCAGTCTCACAGAAGACACAAATAACATGTAATCTAGACACAGAACAATTCAATTTTTGAAAAGTAAGATTCCATTTTTTTTGCTTAATCTACACTTGCCTTAAATGAAATTGAATTGTTTGTCTTGTGCGTTTTGTACGTTAACTTTTGTGTCTGGAGATCCTCCAAATTAGTGCTGTATGTACTATAAGCCTATCCAGTATAAAATAAATATATTCATAATAAACATAAACAAAAATCATAGAAAATTATACAACCATTGCAGCGTGACTACTTGAGTAAAAATGGTGAGCAAACATCAAAAACACATATCCATTAAGCTTTGAAAGAATCTGGTCACAAGATCAGGAAAGACATGCATGTCATTTTACCAGTACCCTATCTTCCCTATTATGATATGTATCCCTGTTAATTATAATATACTTTCATAATTAGTTCGAAATAAGGAAATCGGGACCTCACCAACTGTTCTGAAGGGTCGAAAATGTAATAGGAGATCGTCGACCACACATCCTGAAATGACTAAATAAAAAAGATTGAGGTTGATCGGTCGTAAACAGCAGAACATGGAACAGCCATAGGGCATGTGGAGGTTGAGTGGCAAAACTAAAGCTATATATGTTTTCAGTTCTGGCTTTCATTACTTTGAGCACAGATGATTTCATGAAAGAGTCTTGCAGGGGCTTCCAAGGTTTCTGTCTTTGTTCTTGGGGTAGGTCAGCTAAGCATCTTATCCATCAGAACATTGCACCTGCTGCTAGTTTAACTCTTTCAGTGCCAACTGCGATTAAAGTTGGACTACTTAAAACGAACTTATCTGAATTATGATACCGAGGCTAGGTTCAGGTTTTTCTATAAAAAGATCTTTCCAGTACCAGTGTGCCGGTAGGTACATGGAATATAATAGTCCAGGTCAACAGTTTTTCCTCAGAGCGCTTCGGATGAAACTGTTGAATCAGTCCCAAATGTGACACCGAAAGAGTTAACTGTAGGATGCGGTAAAGAAGTTTATCTGCGTGTCATGCAATCAGGGTCAGTATCTGTTCAGGGAAATGAGTCGAGATGTTGTGTGCCTGAAGTAGCTCACGTGGTGTTTTGTCATGAAGCCTTTGGAGATAAACGCTTGTGCCGGTCACTGAAACTGGCAGTTTTAACCCCTTAAAGCAATTAAAGACTGAGTCAACAGTTTTACGTTGCCCCCCCCCCCCCCCCTTTGCTTTAAAATGTGCTGTTAATGAACGGCATGTTTTCCTGATCAGTTCCTTCTGGAGGCTTCATTCAAATATTTCATCAAAGCACAAAGTTGGACTCAAAAGTGAAGCAGGTAATAATCGAATATATTGGTCGTTTCAAAGAGCTGAAATAAAAAGGTTAGAATATCCTGATGGGACATCTAAGTAACGTCCTGTTCGGACAATTGAGCAGGAATTGCCTGGACTACAAATATTGGTCGTCTAGTTATCGGTTCATTATAAAACCAATCAAGCAAGCGAGCGGGCGAGTAACACCTCCGCAAGGGCTATTCAATTGAAGCCTATCCAAATACCTTAAAACTAAATTCACTCTATTGGACAGCCTCTATACAACTGGACACCTCTCGTGCCCACTTAAAGATGTTGTGATGAAAACAGCGCTGCTCAAGTTAATACAACCCAAAACCAATCTTGGCGGCATGTGTCCTTTCCGTAACTGGCAAATTATACCATTCACTACGTACGTGCTGGTTGGCTATTGCAAATTGTCTGTGCATGACTCTTTCCATCACGAACTGTCTAAATTATTGATATATTTATGCCAACCAACCTTGTTTGTCTCTGTACAACTATGTAAGTTTAAAAAATATCATTTCAAAGAGGTTGTCCTTGTACTTTTACCTCCCTAAATATACACAAAAGATGACCGCTTCGGTCCTCTGACCGCCTTGAATTTTGTTCCGATAGAAGCATAAATGAGACAATTTCTCGATTGAGTAACACTTGCAAAGACACTATTTTCAAAATGAGTATCATTCTGATAATGCTATACTCACTAGGTGCATTGTATTAACAATTTGTGCAAAACCTAGAGTGCATTTAGTTGGTTATTTAATGTAGTTATTAGTAGATGTAGCTAAATTTCTGGCGAAGTTAATAGATAGCAGGAAGTTTCACTTTCTTTCAGACAATAAATACAGTAATGTATCAATTTCACCCCTATTTTGAAGAAAAGGCTTTTATAGCGTGCGCGCGCGCGTGTGTATGTATGTATGTATGTATGTATGTATGTATGTATGTATGTATGTATGTATCATTGTATGTATCATTGTATGTATACTTTTATTTGTACTTTATTGAATTTTTCCTGCAAATTATAATACAATCATGGGAATCATTAAATAAATGTAGAGTCTGACGTACATATATGAGACTAGAGCAAAGTTTTACATTTACATATTGGCTACTCTTCTGTGAGAAGAAATTCCAAACAAATCCTGGAGAAAAACTGGAGATGAAAGCCCTGTGCGGTCCTTTTGGAAATCCATAAATCTTGTTACTATTGATGCAGCGCCTGTCTCAGGGCACAGGCGACAACAACACCCCCCCCCCCCTTCCATGTAAATTTTATTTGAAAGGAAAAATTGAAGGACGTCGTCCAAAACAGGAATGAAAATGGTCACTTGGTCATGACTTTTACACACGGGCTACACAAACGACCGACGACACGTGACTTAGGCTGTCCACGACAGCTACCGAGCAGACGTAACAAAACGGAAAAATGATTCTTGCCATGTTAGGTACCGCAGGAACATTTTAATATTCTCTCTGACAGATACCGCGAGGACTTTGAACAATGCTGATCTGCCTACTTACATTCATTCACGTACTAGTTAATATTTGTACCTTCCCACGAGCATTTGGGAATCATTTGCAGTAATGAGGACGCATCTTGGACTTGCCCCGGTCCACGGTGCCCCCTTGCCAAAGGAGTATATTTCTGAAATAAATAATATAAAGCAAACAAAATGAAAAAATGAGGCTCAAACGCCAAACGTCCTTGTCGCCAGCAGAACAAGGCAGTTTACCCTAATACAATGTAGGATGGACTACTTTCTGATCGCAACCTTTCTAACACAAGCAGCCAAACAATATGAAATTAAGCCAATAATTCATACAGACCACAGTTTCTCCTTTGTCTGAAGCTTATCCTAAATTGGGTCGTATCCTACATGGGTATGAAGCATAAGGTTTTGATTGTAATCATTCATTTGATTTGTCACCCTTTGGTTTCAAGTAGTAGATAAACCAATCAAAGGCTATGGTGCATTTAATGAACTACAGACTCCTCCCACGTTCAAAATGGTGTCTTTACAAATTTATTTCTCCGATAAAACTTCGATTTGGTGCGTATTTGGCCATTTTAGACATAGGAAAAACAAAATCCAGCATGGGTGGCCCATTGGGGACAACGTGGTACTAGTCGTTGTTGGATTTTCACATTTTGCTCGACACAACCTCACGAAAACACGAAAATCCGAAAACATGAAAATCCAACAACTCGTGACCCCAACATTATCCTCAATCGGCTGCCCATACTGGATTCTCTATATCTTGCATTTGAAACTTGAAGGCAAGTTTTTCAAGCAAAGAAGTGGGAGGATTTTGTAAATTCAGTAATGAATTACTACTTGAGAAACAATACATTGAAAAACTAAGAGAAGCAATTGATGAGTTTAGAGAAACAATGCAAACACAATAGACCAAGGTATATACTGGGACTCCATGAAATGCCATATTCGAATAGTGACTCTAAAGTGTTCATTCAAGACCAAAACGGAATAGAAAAATTAAAAAAAAAACTAAACCAAGACTAAGACAAATTGGAACAGCAAACAGCAAATACCAGTGGGGAAGAAATTAAGGAGAAAATTGCCGAGTTACGCTGAGATCTCAAGTAAGGTGGTGTGAACAAGAGGAGAAAATATAAAGTATTTTCTCCCACTAGAAAAACGGAATTTATAAAAATAAGTGTATCACAAAACTAAAACTAAAATTGATCAGGAAATTACAGACAAAGACGATATATTGAAAGAAGAAAAATAGTTCTACAGGACACTGTACACATCCTCCAAAATTAAATATAAAGTTTATGAGAATGAGAGGGCAAGGATGTTGTTTGAGGGAGACATCCCTAAAATAACAGATGATCAAAGATGAGAGAGTGAAAGGCCAATAAGGCTACAGGAATGTACCTTTGCTCTCAAAGATATGAAAAATGGCAAAACCCAGGCTATGACGGATTCACTACAGACTTTTATAATTTTTTTCCAGACTGGCATAGAAAAACAATTCAAATAGCCCAAAAAGGCAAGAACAAACTTTTTTTAAATAACTGGAGACCTATATCCTTACTGAATGTAGATTATAACATAGCAGCTAAAATTTTAGCCATTCGCTTAAAAAGACTTCTCAATTATCCAGATCAAGACTAAACAGGGTTTGTGAAAGGACGATAAATTGGAGAAACAAAAAGGTTGATTTAAGATATCTCACAGCTTTCCCATATTAAATACATCCCAGGACTGCTACTACTCATTGATTTTGAAAAAGTGTTCGACAACATAGAGTGGTCATTTATTATCAAAGCACTTGACACTTTTGGGTTAACCTCATTACTATTATTAAAACGTTGTATACAAATTTAAGTACTTGTGTGATCAACAATTGACATGCCTCTGAATTTTTTAAAACCAGAAAAAGGAGCACGATAAAGACGTCCTCTATTTCCCCCACTAGGTGTTGAGCTGCTAGCATTAGCAGTAAGAAAACCACAATCAATATTGAAATAAATAGTGTAGATATTTAAATATCTCAGCTCGCTGAAGATACATCTTTTATCCTCACCGATGAAAGTTCTGCACACAAGGTGCTCAACCTCCTGCACGATTTTGCAGTTTCTGTTCTAAATGTGAACTTAGAAAAAATCTGAAGCAAAGTGGATTGGCTCAAAAGTCTATGTACCTCATGGTAACATGTACTATGGCCTCATTACTGCATTTCCGCGAGCCTGGAAACAAAATGTAAAAGACCGAGATATACACCATGTATCAGCAGACTAGCACACAAAATGTATTGAAAATAAAATGATACCAAATGATTGAAGTGTATAAAAATGTAAAAAATGTACTGGGAATTTCAAAATAAATGCAATTTAATTCCAACAGCAGTGCAGAAATGGAATTCCAATTTTGAAATCTACGGCAAAAAATATAATGAAATATTAAAGTTTTCTTTTAAATGTTGCATGGAAACTAAACTGCAAAACTTTTAATTTAAAATGATACACATAATAATCACAACCAATAAAAGGCTCTGATTCATAAAAATTAAAGAGTCCGATAAATGCAATAGATGTATTAAACATGGATTCTATGATTGTAATAGGTCTCAACAATATTGGTACTCATTTCACCGCCAGATTCACAGAGAACATTATAATCTAACCTTTACTACTTTCTTGCAGGTATCGAAACGAAAGATCGAAGTGTTAAAAAAATCATGAAGAAAAATGATAAAATGCATGTGTTTTATAGAAACTGAACATACATTGAAAGCAGCCTGAAAAATCTGTAAGCTTTCATGGTATATTATTTTTGGGGATGTATGGACAAATACCCAGCCAATTTCAGTAAAACTGGTGAATAAAGATTATTTAAAACAGGGCAAAGCACTTTAATGCAAAGCCATGGGACATTTATCTGAACACCGCTTTTGGTGCTATCATGTACGTCTAACCTCAACACCGCCACCTCTCCCTCACTCTCGTGAACCGGAGCTTATCACTTCTAGATCGTCTGGTCAGGCACGGTGGTATCTCCTCTACACTTCAAAGCACTTTTTCCATGATGTATTCAGGTGTGTGCTATGCAAAATCGTGTCGCTCCTATTCAATCTGCAGTTTTCACCTGGACATGGACATATTAAATGTATGACTTACAACAGATGTAAAAACACCTGTTGTATCCCGCAATCGCACTTCCTTCTGAGTCGAGACGACCGGCGATTTTGTTTGTAAAACATTAAACGCTGCCTGGTATGGACAGGCAGGACATTTGTTTCTGAAGACTCGTTGATGTTTAATCTTTGAAAATAAAAGTGCAAAAGAATGATATGCTCTCTCTCTCTCTCTCTCTCTCTCTCTCTCTCTCTCTCTCTCTCTCTCTCTCTCTCTCTCTCTCTCTCTCTCCATCAGTCTAAGCCTCCCTACCACACAAAAATCAACAATAGTAATTCAGTGTCATCTGCTGGGTAGGTGCGGTTACGGCCGAACAACCACAATGCTGACACGTATGACTGGGATTGTATATCCTAATAACAGGGCAACAGGCTGGTATTTGTCATACAATTGTCTCTGAATTCATCCAACCAGACCAGTTTTAGGCAAAAGTTAAAGGTAGGCTCATGTACCATGAGCAAACAGCGTTTTTGTGAGCATGGCCACTGGTTCCTGCATGTTGCATTACCAACCCCTGCCACCTGCCGGTGCCAGATGAAAACTCGCGGTGAGAGTTGATTCAGGATTGGATCCCCATTTGAATTTGGCGCTGGAACGTCGGACCTTTTGCCCGGAATGGTTTTGATGGGATATTTGCGACGATTATAGGCATGTTGCCATGGATATATGTGGATTTCAATGGACATACCTATAAAAATGGGATATACCTATGAAAATAGTTTTGGAATAAACTAATGAGTTGCAGTTTGCTGGTATGTGACAAAACAAGGAAATCATGTCAACCGTGAAGTAGGATGGTGGTGCAGGGGTGAGCCTGGTTCCAAACCTGGCGGTAGAGCAGCTGCTTCTGACGATGTAGTGGTTCTAAGTTCACCCGCCCCCCCCCCCTATCTTATTAGCACAGATGAGTACACAATACTTTATTGCAGAGACCCCCCCCCCGCCCATGTGGGTCATTAACGAATAGATGTTCCTGGGTTCCTGGTTCACCCTCTCTACCCTACCCCCCCCCCTTTCTTATATCAGCACGAATGCTTGATTCACTGAGCATTGCGAACGCCTGTGCCAAATATACGACCCGTGGCAACGATACACCATAACCTGGAGTTGTACTAAGACACAATGGTAACTGAAATGGCGACCGCGACCAGAGGCTCAATTGATGTTACAACATATGGACCGACGGTAAAACATGAAACATTTACAATGTCGCAATGAAAACAGCCAACATGAAAGGTTAAGCAATTTCCTTTAAATATCCGATTATCCCAATTTCCGATTTTTTTTTTTTTTAATGTTTTGTTTCAATTGGTACCATATGGGATTTTGTTACTGATCGGGATTTTGTTATTGATCAGATATTTTTACCAGCCTGACAATTGTTTTCTTCTACAAGGTTTTTTGATCCCACCTGTATTGGTTAAAATTATTGATAAAAAAGGTGCAGATAACCACAGGACTTGGAATGGTACAGAGGTGTATTCTACAACTTTTCAAATCGTCTGTCATATTTAGCATAATATCAATGTCGGCATAATGTAAGTTGATGTACATGACTCAATTTACAACACTTAACCAGTGCCCATGCCAAGCATGAACCCTGAAACAAATTAGTTAATTAAATTTTGAAACGTATAGCTTTTTTACCTGCGATAGGCCTTTTTGTAGCGTGTGCTGTCGTCATTATGACACACACTCCTCTGAAATGATAAGTGTTGAGTGGGAATACTGCCCAATTCACTTAAATCTGTCATATTTGTTTCCACCACCTGGTCTTCCTACTGCCATATCGGTACGTGGAAAATACATGAGCATGCAGTCAAACTTGACTGTGTAAGTGACAACTTGCGTAAGCGGCAAACTACACCATGCACAAAAGATAGGGAAAAATGTCATGCACCAGGGAATGTCTTGGTCAGTTCCTGCCACCCTTGTTACAAGTCATTTATAACATGTCACAATGACCATTACGCCATCACAATGGTCATGTGACATGTTATAACTATCACATATACAATGTACCTGAATATAAGGTCGAGGAAGTGGATTCTCCGGGACAATATGCTAAACAATCGCTTGGCTACCAACGTTATATGATCAATGCAAACGAGTAAGCAATTAACAAGTGAGCCAGACACCTTAAAAATTAAAACAAGTCGTAGCCCAGATACGTAACATACGTTGATGGCTTCACTCTTGCGGCCCCACCACTCAATGTAGTTGAGCTTTGACGTATTTATCTCATTTTCCAAAATCAGCACCAAAATATCACATTTTGTTGACCTTATCAAATACTTCTATTGTTTTCTACTTTTTAACGTCCAACACTTAACGAGTAGTCTGTATGGACGCTATTTTACTATGCTGAGCATGGCATCAGCGCAACACTTTAAAAGGTTTTGTTTTGTATACTTCCAAAGGATTTAACTTTGGATCAGATACAGATAGAGATAGGAAAAAATTGTAACGCATTAATCTTTGCCGTTTTTGCGTGTTGCACAAGCGAATACCGAATACGTTGCCGTACATAGTGTCATTATGATAATCAATTTAAAATATACAGACTTTAGCATGACCATTTCAATGTTTTCCAATTTTTACATGCTAAAACGTATTTGACGTTAACCTGCTCATTCTTCAAAGATCCGCTCACTGCTAAAAATTGTTACTCGATGGTGTTAAAGAAAAACCAAAGTCAAGAAAATTATTACAAGTTTATGCAGTTTTTATTTTTCTGCGTCATAAATATGATGTATAAACCAAAGATAACACCTTCAGCATTTAATGATTAACAAGAACAATTAACGGGTGGCATGTGGTTTATTAAATCTGGTGTGCAAGTTGCTACAGAAAAAAAATAGCTCTCATGAGCCTTTACACTGAAGTATACAAATGCTGCAAACGAAGATGGCCGCTATCATGGATTTTTGGGCCCCATGATTGGTTTAGCCATGGAATAATGCAAAATTTGCACCAATAAATTTGTAATATGGATTAGGCATAATCTAAGATGCGAGCATCAGCATTAAAAAGGTATGTGTTGCGATACAAGTCCTTCTTCAAGTTCCAGCCTCTGCTCACCATGTGGCGCATTAATCCGACCTTTGAAGCCAATTTTTTTACAACAGGTGCCGCGCTGTTCACGCAGCTGACCACAAGTTTGCATTTGCTACAATGTCCAGTATCACTGAAATTTCAATATATATTCTAAAGGAATGATATTGGAAACTGAGGTAAAAGTTGCCTGAAAAATGTTCGAAACTGTGAATTTATTTTATTACTCAGTTGCAGAAGGCCATGCTCTTGACAGAAGCACTCATTTCAAGATGGCGCCGTCCATCGAACGGTTATTTATTCATCGGCACACCACAGGAGAGGTATATCTGTGAAATACAACTCTCATCTTCTTTAGTACACGCCTAACCATACGCTACAACTAGAGCATTCCTCCTTCAGAATAATCTTATGGACATTTTACAATATCGACATCGTGGTGAGCGCTTATATTTGCTTCAAATCAATTTCAAACTTATTAGCAAAATCGGCACATTAGTAGGAGTCCGGCAAAAAGGTTCATGGACTACGCACCTTAAGTAACATGTCTTATGATTATCTGAAAATAAGCGTGACTCCAAAAGTGTGCGTTACGTTCGGAAGATGTCGGTGAATATGAGGACAGTTGTTACTATGTTATAGCTTGTGGAGCTAAAAAAAAATAGTACCAGGAATCATTGCACATTTTAAGGAGGCCAATGTGGTGTGCATTGATATCATGCAAACATAAACTGCATTTTCCTTTTCCTGTTTTGCTGATGCTAAAAAATAATTGTGCAATCAAAGTTCTTTTGTTTGAAAAAAGGCATGCTCCTCTGGGGCAACCCTGGAAACAACTGTAATACGTTTCATTGTGTTAGTCCAACACGATGAAATCAATTTCCTTCAGGCTTTTTTTGGTGACAATATCATAAAAGTGTCCATTCTTCATAATGTCGCATTTATCATATCTTATGACTGAGTCCTTACTTTGTACTCAGAAGGATATGTTAACACTTTTTTTAAAATTATTATTAGTATTATTATCATCATTATCATCATCATTATCATTATTAATATCATTATGTTTCATTATTACAAATCAATCCAATTATGTTACAAATAGCATCAGTTGGCGCAATAAAATTCATTGGTATTACAATGTTATATTTTTACGGTAATACAGCCCTTTCTAGAGATCTTGTATCTGTTAACATCTAATCAGTGCCAAAATCATTTTCACTTTAGTTCTTTGGTTTGTCCAGTTTATGCTGTGTCTGTGATGGATCAGGTGTTTCTAATATTGAATTTGTTTTATTCTCTTTGGCGCTCATCTTCTGCAATGCAATACACTGAACTTTTGGCCTATTGTTGTGCCGTGATTTACGTGAAACAAGTAAATTGCATTTGATACTTGAAACTAACAACTATATACGGATTGCAGTGCCGTTTGTAAGGCGCTGTAGAAACCGTGACATCAGATCAACTTAATACAACAGAATCAGAATCGGACACTATAAAATGCATGTAAAAAGTTTCCTGTATATTTAGTGTATACGTGCTGCCATCTAACGACAAGCGAATATTGCTGCAACTGATACTTTGCCAAGAAACCTGTGAATTAGCAAAGTCATCTGCATGTAAATAATTTATTATGTACACTACATACCCGATCTGACATCCAACTGTCCGTTAACTTTCGACTTTGTAATATAACTGATGGCAAACAAATTACGTTTGACCGCTTTTAAATAACAGAATAACCGATAAATATTATATCTTTATAATCAAATTGGAAACTGATTGCATTAATGACACAAACTATGCATTCGTAGAAGCTTTTTCAGGCCTCATTTCATTGCTTAATTTTACAATCCCAGGCTTGAGCAAAATTGATTGTTACTCATTCTTGTTGCGAGCTGGATCGTGTGTGTGGGGGGGGGGGAGGGTCCAAAGCTCACATGTAAGTTGCATCATGGAGTTTCAGCAACCATCTGTCACTTTTGTATGTACCAGATTCCGGCCTTGCTCATTTTGACATGTTGAATTAAGTTAAGCCATAGCTAGTCAAACCACTAAGCAGATCATATTAAACGGAAAATCAGAACAATCAAAATAAACTGATGACACAGAGCTTTCGTTTTTGAATATCGAAATATAACCAATTATGTCAACTGCACTTATTTTAAACTTTTAAATGCATACAGACGATAACGAAGACAACTGTTGTGAAAACCAACCATCCTGAGTGATTTAATTACTAAAGATGGTGAATTTGTTTTACTGAGGTCCTGGCAAAGTATATCTTTACCGAGTTTTAAGTGGGTCTGGTGTAAGTTGGGGAGGGGGCCGGATTACATAAAGTACACTAGTATTGAAATTAGCCATGGGAACATGTATTCTTTTCGATCATAAGGTAATTTAGAGAGTGCATTACAACCCAATAAATAATGATGATGATACTAAATGTATATGTTTCGTCAAGATTGAGAAATGCTACTTTTCTAGCAAATTTAAGAGCATTTTTGCATGTCATTTGGGAGCGAAATCCATAACAAAAGTAGAATTAAATCGCAGCGTCACCCCTGTTGAATCAATTCAGATCCGGGGGCTCCCCAAAGGTCTCGGATCTGAATTGATTCAACAGGGGTGACGCTGCGATTTAATTCTACTTTTGTTATGGATTTCGCTCCCAAATGACATTACTTTTTAAAGTGGTCAGCCTTCTGTAATTTAAAGGCTGACCACTTTAAAAAGTTTCTTCACCATTTTCCCCCAAAAAATGAATTGAACAGGTTTTTGCGCAAAAGTGTGTGTTGTAGGTCAAATGGCTAAAACGGACTGAACATATGTTCTTCACACAGAATAAAAGAAAAAGACTATATACATATATGTTTATTGTACCTTTTTATAATATTTATATGATTTGGCCATATTTAATTGAGGAATATATATTTTATTCGTGTCTATAGACAGTGTCATTGGATGCGACGCACGCCAACTTACTGGCCTTGGAGATATACTGCAGAAGGAGCATCGATGCTCCCGGAGTCCAAATAATTCCATGTGTCTGTGTACGGGAGCTCCAATCATTGTGAATATTGAAAGGTCGAAATATATCCTGTAACATCTGCAGAAGTAAGCTACGATCATGGGTCATAACACGTTCTTTCTCTTGTATCTTTTGTTAAGGGCAAGAGCAACTCCAATGTGGTCATTTTTAAATTTTATTGTTTTCCATGCCTTATTTTGTGTGAAACTTGTAGGCCGCACCATCTTGTCCACCCAAGCCTGGAGACTAAATCACCTTATTAACGATCGCACAAAATGTTTTATTTTTAATGCGGGTTTTCGAAACGCGTTTTCGCTCTGTGAGTCTGCTTAATGACTCACAAGATAAAAGAGTTAATTCATCACTTTGTGCACAAGATGTAGCCAATTATTATTCATCTGTCATGGATGATAGACATGACGAGTTTATTGCAGACCATAAGCGCATTTCTGACTCCGTGAAGCATAAACACCGGGAAATGACGCAACATTGCAGTGACAGGGAGTCCTGTAACATAAATTCCGACATGGTTTCTGATTTTATAGGCCGGCTTAAGACCAACTCATCTCCTGGGTGTGACGGTATTACAGCCGAGCACCTTATATATGGGAAATCACAGTTGCTATTGGATTGTCTTTCTGACCTGTACTCTGCCATTTTTACCTTCAGTATTGTACCCGAGGTTTTCTTGACTGGCATCATCGTTCCTATCCTGAAGAAGAGTACCCTTAACCCTAACGCTGTTCAACACTATAGACCTATTATGCTGAGCTCTGTTCACGCTAAACTAGTTGAATTATTTATGATCCCTGAGGACAACATCAGTGATGTACAACTTGGTTTCCGTAAAGGGCGAAGCGCTTCCTTCGGTTGTGCATTCCTTCATGACGTTACTTCTTACTACAACAACAGGCATTCCCCGGTATATCTATGTGCGTTAGATGCCCAGAAATGTTTTGATAGTATATGGCATGACGGGCTCTTGTATAAACTTATTAATGTTCTCCCAAAATGCCATTGGCTGCTATTACATGAATGGTATTCTAATTCCCATGCCTTTGTTAGATGGAACGGTGATGCCAGTCGTTCTTTTCCTGTTAAAAGAGGTGTCAGACAGGGTAGTGTTTTGTCCCCTTACCTCTTTAATATATTTATCGATGACATGTTACAAGATATCAGCTCGCAATCCAACGGTTTACGTATAGGTGATCATTCTTACAGCGTTTTAGCCTACGCTGACGATGTTACTTTATTCAGCAGTACCCTGTCCGGTCTGCAGAACTCTATTGATATTTGTACTCAGTATTCAAAGTTCTGGAGGTTTAAGTTTAACCCTCATAAATCTAAATTCGTTACTATGGGTCCAAAATTGTATCGTGATCCTCCACGTATATACTTGGATGGTGAGTCTATGTCCATGAGCGACGATGTTAGTATTTTAGGCGTATATTTTAACAGTAAAAATACATGTAACGATCATATTGAACACCGTATTCAACAGTGTAGACTTAACTATTACAGTCTCTGTAACACTGGTCTCTCGTATCCGGGTCTAGACTCTAAAGTCAAAACTCATATTTGGAAAAGCGTATGTTCACCAATTCTTACTTATGGACTTGAAACCTTATCAATGTCCAATAGTTCACTGTCTAAATTAGAGTCCACTCAGGGTACTCTTGTGAAGCGATATGTCGGAATTGGTAAACGGTCTCATAATACCTCTCTATTAAAATCCCTTGATATTCCCTGTGTCTCGGACCAGATTGCTGTCAAAACTTTATCCTTACTCAATCGGTGTTTTAAAACCCAGTCTCCCTTAACAACACTATACTCCCATTTACTTGCAGAATATATTGTTCTTGGCAAGAGAAATAAAGACTCCATTGTTGATCGAGTCTTAAAACTTGGCTACTCCCCTGTTAATGTTGCTTTTTCCGATTTCCGCTTCCGAGTCCCTCATTATGTGCCCGGTGACGGCACTGTGGACTCACTCAGATATCTTGTGCACCATGAGAATTTTATAAAGCCATGGGCTGAAGAACATGTTTTGGCTGTTCTACTGACCAGATGTTTCTGAACATTTGGCCAGTGGAGCAGCTCAAGATAATTCATTAATTGTCACTGTTCACTTCACATGCATTTCTGACCATATGTAGTTTATCTGAGAATTATGTTAAGTCATGGACTGGAAAACATGCAATGGTTCCATTTATGGTCACTACTACTTTCATGATATAGTGCGTTACTGACCGTAAGGTGTACTGTATTCTATACTCAGGTGGTTTATATATGTATGTGTGTATGTGTAGGTGTATGTATGTGTGTATGTATGTGTATGTGTATATGCATATGTATGTGTGTGTATGTATGTATATATATATATATATATATATATATATATATATATATATATATATATATATATATATATATATATATATATTGACGTACCTTACTTTTATTTCCCGGAACATGGACTGGATAATATAAAATGATATCAATATCATGACTAGGTGCTCCTGGGGTCGTCAGAGGGGGGCAGCGGTAGCGGCAGAACCTCTGTGCGGACCCACATCACATAATTGATTCATTTGTTTTATTTTTATAAATTTTTATTTGCATAGTTTCGATGTTTTACCGAGTGTTATTAAGTCATTTTATTTATATGTACTATGGTAATGTTCCCCCATGCAGTGGCATGGCATTAGCTATGTTGGTTTTGTACCCTTTGACTGTTTTGTATCTCTCATTTTACATACTTCAGTATTTACTTTACTTTCTGCATGGTGTATTTTATCTGTCTTTATCATCTCGATGTAGTCACTTCAATGTACTTTTATTTCTCCGTTCGCGGAGGTTCAATAAAATGATAATAATGATGATAATAATGAATGACCCCATGCCCCAGCTAGTTTTAGCGCACTCTCGCAAAGACATTGTGCCAATTGCTACTTTTAATTGAACAAAAGTTTGCAGATTCAAAATTGCACACAGACAGTTCCGCACAGATTCATCAACTAGGACAGTATGTATTCAATATCACGTGTTTCAGCATTTCTTCTAGTGACAACAACAAATGTATTCTTCGGGGTACGAAAGATGATACTTGCCATTTATAATGGCAGTGTTGCCTTGCAGTTGTTGTTTGTCTCTATGGGATGAGTGCTATTGTTTCAGCATTGCGACACCTGGCATCCGTGGGGCATATTATATCGGATTGACTCATACACATATTTACATTTACTTTATTGATTTAACTATGTTTTATATATAAGTAGCAAAAATATGCACATGTTACCTTTTCTCTACACTCATCCGTTTATGCATGCTTCGGCGTAGCATCCATTTTAATTAACTGGTACCATAGAGAGGCATGCAAAAATTACAACAGACTCCTAGCATCCAACTCTCTTATCGTTTCTTTATATCGCTCAGCAGCATATTACCAAGCGGCCTATCGATCCTTTTCCAAGAGTGTGGAGACTGCTGGAGACGAACATATATATACTGTGTCGTGATCAGACTGTCAGACTTACCATTCCTTGGCTAAGCAGCTCACCCTTACTACGGGCGTTAGTTGTAACTGCACAAAGTCGCTTCATGGCGACGTAGATACGGGTCCACCCCCACCCCCCAGACTTCTGGGTACATGTATTCTACTGCCATTCAGTAGTTTTGTTCCCCAGTCGCAGTTTATATACTTTTCTGACTTAATGAACAACTAGTTTTTATTTCATTCTCATGATCTTTGTATGAAAATATTTTTGTCACATTTATTTATAACGTAATAGTTGAGCGTGTCCTTTCCTATGCTGTCCCTCATCGTTACAGCAGCTATGCAGATAATTATAGTATTATTTAGGATGAGTATTTAGGTGACAGGTATAGCAATTATGTTACTTTCATTTACAAGAACTTTTCAGTGGATACCTGTCCAAGTAATTCACCATTTGTTATGATATGGGCTCGGATTCACATCTGTTTTGTAGGTAGTTCCCAGCAAACCTGCTGTTCATTTGTGGTACCTTTGCAGTCAGCTCCAACTCTATCTCAAGGATAGTTAACTAGGCAATTCACATTTGTTGTGATTATTGAGCAGCCAATTTCATATTCTTTTTGCAGATAGTAACCCATGCAGTTTCGCATTTGATTGTGATAATGTGAAACCAGTTTTGCATTCATGCTTGTATTGTTGTATGTGCAGCGTAAAATTCATTTGCAATAACAGTGCATTCACTTGGTATAGAGTTTTTCAGTTTTTACCTTGTTACACCAAGGCCAAAGTTTCCTGAAAATTCAATGCGTATGCCACTGCTGAAGTCTCGTTCTACAGTTTCTTCCCACGCCAAACATCACATCATCCCATAATGATATCCCATTGACAATGAGGTCACACAACTTTACTCTCCGTCACCCCAAACATGCTTTACTTCTCTATGACGTACCTATGAATATTAAGTAGCGTCACGTTCCATGCAGGCTGCAAGAAGCCATAGCGTGTCTCACCAGTCATAAACGAACGAGCCTCTGCATTACTCACAAGATTTTGAAGTTACAAACTTCCTATGATACTTCTACATCATTCATTTTTGAAGTTTGCCTGCTAATCTCCCCCCCCCCCTTTTTTTTTTTTAAACAAAACTTGTTTTCTAATATATTGTGCTAATTGTGCTACAGGGAGCGGTTAAACCTACACGGGTCATTTGTCGTCTGACTTACATAAATACCTTATTCAGTTTCCAAACGTGTGTCAGGAAAAAGAGTTGGGAGTAAATTTGGATTGCCATGTAAGTAACTGTTTTCTGGAGAATACATATATAAGAGTATCGACTAACTTTACTGTCGTTATGAGTAGGAAACGTCCCCTCTAGTTACCTTTGCTTTCCCTTCCCCTGCTGATAACCAGAGTAAAAAGCTATTTATCTGAACCAGTGCAAAAAGTGTATTACAAGAATAGCCTCTCATGCGGGGACTCTATCACCTTTCTCTATTCCACCAGGTCATGAGAGTGACACACACAGGGTAACCATACGCTGACACCAATACGCTTGGACGCTAGGCCACACTCGGGGTGTCAATCTCAACTATCAGTTGTCACTGATTTTTTTTTTATTTTGTATAATCATTGTAATTTTTCGTCGTCATTTTTTTTTTTTCAAATATCAAACTTAGTCCCCCATGCTTACGGCTTTTAAATTTATTCATTTATTTGTTTATACTGCGTGTGTCTCGATCAGACATAAATTTTAACATCACGGTCTTCGTCGGTTTTCACGGAGGAAATAAGCATTTGTGGTTTAGATGGTAAAACAATGATGTATTTCTATGAATGCGTCATCAATTCCCATTAATGATGATAATAGCCATATTCATTGCTGCTATTTGGTACAAAGTGTAATCAGTCAAACATTGCGGTCATGGGAATCTAATTTGCAGTGTTTCATCCAATTTGCATTAAAACCGACTTACCACAACATGCTTTAAAGAGGTGATTGTCAGTTATATACTGTCTAATTAGCCCCCGTTGATCATTGTCTGAAATTGAAAACCAACAAGAAAGAGTGGCTTGATATACAAATCTAGTCAGCAAAATGAACTTAGTCTAACATTTTATCGCCTAGCAAAACCATGACATGTAATTACCTAGTGGAAGTACTACCACTGTCCCTTTGTTAGTTTTCATTGACACCATACTCGGCGGCCTATGACCCTTTGTTCCAGAAATAATCAGTACTTCTATTCTTACTTCATTTGCTTTTCAATAAAATGTATAGTGAACATTCGGGTTTTTTGTTTCTGTTTTTGTTTCTGTTTTTGTTTTTGTTTTTTGTTTTTTGTTTTTTGTTTTTTTTTTTTTGTTTTTTTTTTTTTTTGTTTGTGTTTTTTGTTTTTTGTTTTTGTTTTTGTTTTTTGTTTTTTGTTTTTGTTTTTTGTTTTTTTGTTTGTTTGTTTGTTATTTATTTGTTATTTTTTTGTTCTGTTTTTTTGTTATAGTGTTGTCACATAACTCCAATGTAGGGAAAAATCTGGATATTCAAACATCCGGCTTCCAGTTAGCTGAGCCGGTGAGCATTCAGCTGAACCACTCCCTATCTTACTATATCATGAATCATACAGTTTGACTGTGGTACATGCGAACGTTAACCCTGATGTGCGCTCTGTAAAATCAGTGCATAATACGCGTATCGCATTTTGAACGCGAAGCTTTTGGTTAAAAGTAAACAGGGGTTTAAATAAAAATATATAATTGGAGTAAACTCAGCAAGCCTATTTTAATAAAATATTTGAAATAAGCACCCAGGATGTCGGGCCTGCTGTTTCCCGGTGTATGTAGTCACATCGAGGGCAGACAACACACGAGAAGAAAATACAGAGCAATGATTCACAGTGCTGCCTGCCGGTGTTTTGCTCACATCCGTTGATAGTCTAAGTCTGTCCAACATAATTACTTTTTAAAGACAATTTCCAGAAGAACATATGTGCAGTCTGTTGCTTCTCAGCACAATATACATGGGAAAGAAAGAAAAACTAGAAGACTGGTTTTCCAACAGAAAATCAAATGTTTTCCCGTGCTCCCTTACCAATTCTCATCCTTACAAATCTTGCAAATTTCTCGTACTGATAATGGAAGTGACCTAAAAACCAGGATTTTACTCTATGACCATGGAAATAGGGTCAAGATCACTTATCTTCGATCTTGATCGAGCCCTCATAGTGGACTAAAATTTTGAGAATTATGAAAGCCCTGGCTCAAACAACTCCCGGCTAATGTCGTCATATTACCGAAGGTGACAATACTGATTTACTGGTGCCACTGTAACCAGTCTTTTAAAAATATATGGCAACAAGCGATAGGAAGGTGCCAGTATTATTTTGTTTGTAATGAAAGACGCGTGTATGTCGGGGGCGGGATCTTGATTAAGATTTTACTCGCACGGAATAAAAGATTGTTAATAACAAAAAGCCTGTTCAACGTTCGACACAATTAAAGCTAGTCCATCCCTGAGGCCCTTCCGGGAAGGTGTTCAGATATTATCTCATCACTGTTATTATCGGTTTCTGTTTCCCCAGTTTCAAGAACTGAAATATCACTTTCACCTTGACAGTTTTATTCTATCTTCCAGAATTACACATTGAGACGATAATTTTATGTTAATCTGTTGTTCTTAAAACAAAATGAGACAATTTTCAATACAGCTTTTTGAACATACTTCTATTTTACACCCACTGATTTCTGTACACTCTTGACAATAGTTTTCATGGTTCAACCAAAAATTGCAAACAGACGGGTATTCACAACGATACAATATTGCCCTGTACAGGACAGGGTTGAGAAGGCAAAATATGACCACAAGCATTATTTTCACCATTCATGTTACAGGAAGACAGAGTCATCTTTCGTGTTGCCGGGCATTTCGGTAGTTACTTGGTACTCCCCTGTTCCATCAGGAAGAACTACGTGCAATAAAGTGTTTGAAAACCTGCGAATTCATGAAGAATCACAGATCCAGATACCTACTCTTCATATGTGACTATTTAGGATAGCCACTTGAAACGCATGCAAAGCACAGGTGGTGAAATTTCCAGTTCGGGATCACATATGACATACAGATTATGTCAACATTATTTCAATGTTCCACTGTGTGTGTGTGTGTGTGTGTGTTGTCAATATGAAGATACTTTTCAGTGGATAAAATTGTGCCCACTTTTCAGAACTTCCGCTACCACACCTACATTACATGTTGACGCTGTGTTACCAACAGTCGGCAAGTGTGTATGTACTTCTAAGCTCTTGGCTGAGCAAGAGTCAGCTGAAAATTGTGGCGAAACAATAACCAGTGATGATGATGGTAACAATTACAATTGTTGTGATGGTGACGATGATGATGATGATGATGATGATGATGATGATGATGATGATGATGATGATGATGATGATGATGATGATGATGATGATGATGATGATGAAGAAGAAGAAGATGATGATGATGATGGGGACAAATACCCTTTCATTCATCGCCTTTTTTCAAAAAACAAAACAAACAAAACAAAAAACAAAAGACACAAATTATTCCAGAGTAAAACACGACCGTTTTGCTGAATACAACAATACAAAACAAGCCTAGACAAAAAGGCCATGATAACACATGACCATCACACATATCACAATTATGCAAAAAGTTTCACGGCAAAACACAAGATTGCTTAAATATAACAGCTACGCAAAGTCACTCTGAAACAAACAAACAGTTAATGACACGGCTTACAACATTTGCGATAAGAAGTTCAAAATGACACTGCTTCCAGGAGTCTAATTGAAGAAGAAAGAATGGTGCTACGCAATGAAAAAGCTGAGTCAAGGGCTTCCATAAATTTACATGATCATGTATTTTTAAATAGTACCACATAAGACACAAAAAACAGTCAGACGTGATGGAACCACATGACAAGAACACGCATTTTCCAAAAAGGTCAGGGTAACGGATATTATTACTGGGGACGCAGCTAAAAGTCACACTCAAAAGGGTTACCAGATACAGCAGCTGCCATACATGAAGATACAGTTCAGAATAAAAGAAAACGGTTTAAAAGTGTATGAACCACACGCCAAGATAACGCATGCCCCACAAAGCTCAGGGTACTAATAAATCCACAGGACCTTCAGCCACAAACAATAATTTGAATTGAATTGTCATCAAATAGAATCATTTAGCAGGAAGCTGGGAGTAATGTGTGTATCTCCTGTTGAAAACGAAACCTGTCAAAATACAGCAATTAGAAAACAACAAAAATTGACGAGAATACGGGGAAGCGAAACTAGCATTTTTTCCAGGTAAAATTACCGGATGCCCCAGCTAAATATACAGTTGAAAAAAATTAACAACATAATAAACTGCATTAGAGCATTTGAGTTGCAGGCAGTGCTTTACTCCAATTATTACCACACCATATGTAATGAGCGAAGAATTGAAATGATAATGTTCAGAAATAATTTATGTAGACTGCTCTCTCTCTCTCTCTCTCTCTCTCTCTCTCTCTCTCTCTCTCTCTCTCTCTCTCTCTCTCTTTCTCTCTCTCTCTCTCTCTCTCTCTCTCTCTCTCTCTCGCTTGCTCTCTTTTTACGGTGCTTCACATATTAGCAGGAAGTATTCTATTTATATTGTTACCCATGAGTGTGGATGTTGCAGCCGTAATTCAGGTCTTAGTGTAAATCGTAAACAGGTTCTGTATACATGTATATATGCTGAAACATAGCCTAAGGACATATAAATATCGGAGCAGCGCAAGCGACAGGAATATATTTAACTTTGCACCCACACAAAGAAATTGGATGCTGTTATCTTTTAAGGTATATGCTATATAATTTCAGGCCAAGCCTTACAGTGAAGCCATGTACACAATGTAATTGCAATTTCTTTTCACACGATAGTATCAGATATCTACCAAAATTAGTATTTTTATAGCACTGCTATCCGAAAAACCTAAGCTTGCCCGAGGGATCCATGATTAATATTTGTGTTAGTGTATACATGTACTGAAAAGGCGGGTCACGATAAATCAGAAAATTCAGGCCTGACAGGAAAAGCTCAGAAATTCAGGCATATTTGTTCAATGGTGCACTTTGCTATGATTTGGAAGACAAAACTTGAATCTGTAGAAATAAAATCGAGCATTATAAAATTCTATGTCGGTATCCACCATGCCTTGTTTCTTAATCTACCAGCAACTCAAAACCACCGACAATGTTAAAAGAGAAGAAACAGAGCCAACATTTAGCGATACGCCAACCGGGATTTACAATTATGGTAAAAAGCATGATGAATTGGCGGTATTCTGTCCGGATCTACAACATTCATTTCAGAGTTGGTTCCAGTTCTTTCCAAAATTAGGGGGAAGGAGTTCACGTGTACTTTTAAAGAAAATTTTTTAGATAAAAATATGATTATTTACGTAAAGTGTATATGTATAAGGAGGGTTTTTTAAAATAGGTTTATGTGTATTCAGCGACATCCTTGAATCAATTAGCATCATAAGACAACGATATTGGCTTGCATTGACTATGCTGACACAGTATGGGGAACCTGCAGCGCGAAGGGACTTGAAATGGCCCATAGATTACACAATGCTGCCGCTCAGGTAATAACAGGAAACTATGATGATATAAATGTACGGGGGGGGGGGGGGGTAGTTAAACAGTTAAAATGGCAAACTATAGGAGAGCGGCAGCGATTTCACACTGCACACTGAACGTTTCAATGTGTAAACGGTTTGGCCCCAAAAACCTTCTGAGAAACACTAACATGTACCAGACACGTTAGGACTGCATGTTTGTACACCTTTTCCACGTTAGGATATGTTTAAAAGATACTTTATATATAATGGTACTACACTATGGAACAGCCGCCCCAACTTTTTACAGGAAATTGAAAACTTCCATGATTTTAAAACTAATTATAAAAACACCATTTTCATTAATTTGTTTATATGTGTATTATGTAATTTTTAAGCTAGTTTATGTATGTATATACTTCTTCACTTGTATGCATTTTTTGTATAATTTTGTATGTTTTATCTGTACTGGAGCCTCGTGGAAGAACAGCCTCTAATCTAGAAAAGACGATTTGCTTCAAAGCAAATCTGTCTGTGTGCCTTCAAAAGTTGTAAATATTAAATGCAACAAGTTTTGTTCTTTGGTACTTCACATTCCATTAAGCTTATGGCTGCATGGATTTTTCAAAGTCCAAATGACCTTGACCTTTGACCTTTAACCTTTACAGGTCACATGTAAATTGCAAAAATGTACAGTGTTACAACACCCACAATTTCAGTCCAACGTGATTAGAATCCGATGGAAATTGGCCGAGTTATGGCTGGGTGAAACTTTCAAAGGTCCACATGACATTGACCTTTGAATTTTAGGGGTCACATGTAATTTCCAAAATGTGCAGTGTTGCAATAGCTGCAATTTTAGACCAACATGATTAAAATTGGATAAAAATTGATCAAGTTATGGCTAGAAAAAAGCCACCATCTAAAGTGGCCTTTGACCTTGAAATGACCTTTGACCTTGAGATGACTCTACCTGAAGTGAACCTTGACCTTTCAAATGACATTTTGAGTTAAAACTGACCTTTGACCTTGACATGACCTTTGAACTTGACATGACCTTGACATTTGAGATGACCTTTGCCTTGCCATGATCGAACTCCTATACACTTGGAACTATATCTACTATAATATATAAGATATTGAAGATTTAAAATTTTAATTAGCCCTCATTTGCATAATGTTGAAAAACATGACCTCTCATTATAAAAAGGTGAGACTTCGTCTATAGAAGTATAATTGTGCCTAGTTTGGAGTTTATACGTGTAATACTTTTCAAATGAAATGTCGGACAAATTTGTGTGTAAGGAAAGATAGAAAGAAAGAAAGAAAGAAAGAAAGAAAGAAAGAAAGAAAGAAAGAAAGAAAGAAAGAAAGAAAGAAAGAAAGAAAGAAAGAAAGAATTCCTAGTAAAACAGTATGTCTGTGTTGGCACACAGACATAAAAATAACAATATCGCTAAATAATTAACGATATTGCCTAACATTCGGCGCCATTGATATATTTATTGATATCAATAGTTGTGTAGTGAGAACGCTAATTCATTTAGATACATCACTAAATTATTTAGATGTATTGCAAAATATGTTCGTATGTGTATATGTATAAGGAGGGTTTTAGAATATAGAATTATATGAATTTGGCGACATCCATAAATCATTTTGCGATACCGCTCAATAAAAATACATATCATTTTTCGGCATTTTTAAACATTTAATTGATATGGCTAAATCACTTTGGGACATCTCTACAGCATCCAGTCATATCGCTAGCATATTATTTACTGTAACTCGCACTTTGAGACAAGAGAATATTCGTAAAAGGCCTGATCCCCTGTAAAAGAGGAATGACTCTCCCCGTACCCCTTTAGTTAGGATAATGATGTTGTATTGTGTGTCCAAAAAACAGATACCTCAACGTATAACGTAACCTTACCCACTTTCCATACGGAAGGGTGAAAGATAGGATATTGAAGGCAATATATAAATATTATGTTGATTTAAGCATTCAATGAAAGAACATAATTTTTATTCATTATTGTAAATTTTAAGTTGCACAAAAGTTTTTGCAATCAAAAGCAGAATAATTGAACTTTTACGTTCATCTGCCGGTGTGTTCCATGCATTGTTCTAACAAGGAGCTGTTATATTAGTTAAACCTTGAATTAATTGAAGGTGCACTACAATGTGAAATAGCTTTGCAGGAATATGTAAGTAGTATACAGTAAAACCTGTCTATTGCGGACACCTGTGGTTCTGGCAAAAGTGTCCGCAATAGACAGGTGTCCACAATAGGCAGGGGCTGAGCATTTGGGATTTCAGAGTACATTCGCTCTCAGTTTTTGTACATTATGCCCCTGTCACTTTACTCAAACGCATCTTAACTTGGAATGTTACAGTTTATCTTTTAAAGGAAAAATTGTGTATGTATGGGCTTACCAGGCTAAAGAAAGTTTGCGTTATTTCTTTTACTGACAGAAAAGAAACAAACAACAGACATATTCATATTGGTAGTGATAGGTTAGTTGAAATATTTCTCCGTGGCAGTAACGAGCTTTCGAGCTGCCTGAATATCCAGATCTGTGATGCTCTCCATCAGTACATTATTGATACCAGGCGCTTTAACGACTAAATGTTTCCGTTACTGTTACTGTAGTATTCATCGGTTGGACTATGCAAATTTATTTGTATCATACCTTTTTTCTTTAATGGGTAAATAGTGAACTCAATTCATATTGGTTTAACTTGTATCTTAAATGTAATCAAACTTTGATATTCGTACAGAGTTTACATAGATATAATTCATTGGTAACATTTGTTCTGTCATGTGTGTCTTGTATATACTTACTGTGTGTCTCCATGTTCTGGAGAACCCATGTATTAGTCATTTCGATGTACTATAGGGCTATCCAGACTAAATAAATACGTTTAAACTAAAAAACATACCACTGGGATATCCTATGCTTTGAGTACAGTATAACTGTATATGCCAATGTTACACATTGGCATATACAGTTATACTGTATTATTCACATTGTGAATAACTTTACATGAGTCTCAGGGGGTCCTTTGTTTTAGGCTTAATGATTGATCTATGGAGCTTAATTGTTTGACAGAGAAAGTGTGAGCAACCTCACTCAACAGGAGCACCAGTGCTCAGAGACACCTGGCATGTTTGTTATGCAGCCTAACTGCTTGGCTGAGTGAGCTTATTATGTGTCACAGGCCACTGAACAATGGATTAATTAGTCTTTGATTCCAGCTTAACATGCACGGCATTGTTCAGGCATTACAACTTGGAACATCATAAGTTGCAACAAATGCATTAATTTATTGTGTCCGCAAAACAATAGACAGGTTGTTTTTGCATTTGGTACCCCAAAAAGTGTCCGCAATACACAATAGACAGGTGTCCACTGTAGACAGGTATCACCAATATGAAAATGACTTAAAAATATTCGGTTCTGGCCAAAACTGTCCGCATTAAGCAGGTGTCCACAGTAGACAGGTGTCCACAAGGACAGGTTTTACTGTATATTTATTTCACATATGTGTAAATTTTTTTCTCGTAGCATGCGTAAAAACTATCTCACATATGTGCATATATATATATATATATATATATATATATATATATATATATATATATATATATTTATTTATATATATGTGTGTGTGTGTGTGTGTGTGTGTGTAAAAGGTTACACCAAATACACCTCTTTACACAATATACTTAACTGTAGAATTGTGATGAGTAGTTATCATGAATAACTACTACCATAACTCTACAGTTGACTGAATTTAATACCTCAGACAACCGGCTTCTCATCGAGATTCATTGTATTCGGGCAGCGTGATAGTAGCAGGGCCAGCATTACATTTCAGCTTTGGATATACTATCAGACATGTGTCCACTATCATGTATTAGAGAGGGAATAGTAGAACATTGATTTCGGTTCAGAAAATATTTTATTGTAAACCTACAGCATTACAGTTTACAAGAGCCTCGCACCATATTGTCTGCATCTTCTAGCGATTATGTATCAAAGTATTAACCATAATGCAACAAACTCGAACGGCATTTATTTACTTTTACCATTTTAATATATTGAATCTACATAATACTCTGTTCTGCTAAACACAGAAAGAAATTCCAGATTTTCGTGGCAGTTGTTTGGTAGGGGCCAGGTAATCAGCAGTGGCCGAAAGCCTTAGATTGATATTTTGATGTTATACAGATTTCTGTCATGTACTTGTGCTGAATGTTTTCTCTGTGTAAGGGCCAATTTCTTCTAGTCAGTGGTGTTGTTGCCAGCTACACAATTTAAGTTGTTTATCACAAATCGGCGATGATATGTAGCTGTTGGACACGCAATATGGGAGACCTTGGGCTAAAACAGAAGGGTCGGGTTACTACGCGTTATTGTGACATCTAATTTCAGTTCTGGGCCAATTTATGTGGACAACTGATTTGTAATGTGTGTTATGAGGAAGATATAACCGACCACCTCTAATTACGGAGAATTTTCTACATCTGCAAGCCCGAATTTGTAAATTTGCCATGCAAAAACCTGTATGTTAAGTTGTATTTGCAAACATTGGGTGTGGAAAACTGAAAAGAAGTCAATTGAGTGTAGAATTTTACTCAGCTTTGGGGGTGTTTTTGATAGCATACAACGACGCATTCCATTTAAGAAGACAATTGTCCCTGATATGAAGCGACGCTTGTGCCTGAGATGTTGTTTTGTAAGCCTCAATTTCCGTAATAGTTGACTTGGCCAGCGGGGAATGGAGGTATGAGAATGATTGTATTTGTACCCGACGAAATAAAATCACACACTTCTTGTCTTACTCTACAGCTAAACAGACGTGTTCGTTGTATGTCACTGTTGTTCAGGCAAGTTGCCTTTCCACGCCAGCGAGAAGGCGCAACCTTTTGGTATAGAATAGTGAATTTCTGACACAGGTCAACCAGCGTAACCTGTGCAGGTTACTTATGGGAACAACAATAGTGTTTTACATTGGCGCCACGTTTTACAATTATATGCAACAATTCGAACTGTACGCTATTATTCGACTCTTTTAGGATTTACTATTTTAGCTTTAATGAACCAGTTAAATTTAATTTCCAGAGGCCATGCAACAATGATGTGACAACACGCGTTTTAAAGTTTGCTAATAATGCACTGGAACTTGGAAGTAAGAAAGCGCTGATTTCAGAGTAGGATTAGGATTTTTCTTTCTCTGAAAATTAATAAGAGTTGTTCAGTCCATACTCTCTCTCTCTCTCTCTCTCTCTCTCTCTCTCTCTCTCTCTCTCTCTCTCTCTCTCTCTCTCTCTCCCTACGTCTCTCTCTCTCTCTTTCTTTCTATCTATCTGTCTTAGTCCTGATATATATTCTCATACTTATATGTATATACACTATACCAGACCCATGGCCTACTATGTTACGTACCCATGGCCCTAAACTTTGTAATGCTTGCAACCCGCCAGAAAGTTGGTTTATGCAACGAGGTTTCATTCATAATTAACACATACTTAAATCCCTGAGTAGTAGCAGCCATAAGAGCTTTCATTTACAAGGTTCTGCGGGAACATCGATATTCCATGCCTGTGGTTTGATGCTGAGGATATATTCGACTCGCAAGCTGAACAGTGACGTGATAACGCGGCACATTGCTTGATTTGACTTTTAAATTAAACTGTCGTTGCTGTACTGAAACGTCTCCGGACACTGCTTACCTTCATGCTTATGATATGGACACACATAGGTGCATAACTTCATTGTCTTTGTTTCGTCTATAAACTTGGAATTTATATAGTATCGCTGCACTTTGCTTGTTTTCATCTTTATGTTCATGACTCTTATGTTGTGCTGACGAGACAATTACTCCGGCTTTGACTCAGCAGTACGTACACCGCCGAACAGAAGTCATTTGTTTCGCCTGTAAGACTATCTGCTGTCTCTACATGGAAATTGCATGTACATGTCTCACATGACAAACCCCTGTTAGCCAACAAAATGCATAAGTCGTGAAAAATCCTTTCCTTTTTGTCATCTTTGTCTGCAAATATAATAGATTTTTCGTTTCTAATTTGATATGTCCCTAGAAGCCTGTCTGTAACCTGCTTACGTGTTGAAATGGAATCAAGCACGCCAGTTGGCTGGCGTCGACATTTTGCTCAGTAGTAATCTCCGTTACCTTTTTTACAAGACCGAAAAAAAAATTGAATTTTATACGTTTCCGTTGCTCTAGCTTGCACTGGTGATGTGGTTTTAATGTTCCCTCACATTACTTTGCTGAATACATGATTTGATAATTGTTCTACTTGGTAACGGTATGCTATGCAAGGTTTCATATTTTTCTTCGTTTTTGTGTGTCATTTATCATATTTCAAATTTTGGGGACGGAGGAGGGATTTTGTTTTACTTTTTGAATCAGTATTTATTCAAGTGCAGGCAAGAAATACGTCACCAATATCTGAAGCTTTATTCAACATTTATATTAAATGTGATAAATATTGGTATTCTTTTCTTTGCATGTGTTTCAGCTGCCACACATTTGTTGAAAGCATCAAAAAACCGAGAAACCCAATAAAAGCTGATAGAAATTTTGATAATAGTTTTAAATGTAACATGTACGCCACCCAGTATTAATTATAGTACGCTTAAGTCTTGTAGCAATATCATGGAAATTTCATTGATAAGGAAGGATCTTGGTATTGCGGTAGAATGTCCTGTACACTCTGTTCTGTGCATATAAAGTCTTGAGTGGACTTAAAACACTCAAACACTCCTAAATTGTCTTGATACAACATTAAAACATCTAAACTGCTCAAATGTCCATAGAGAATAATTGATCACCCAAAATGCTCAAATGGCACTTTCAACACCATACATATATAAAATGCCATGGTACAATGTACCGCGTGGCAAGCTAAATACAGCTAATTTAATATTGTAGACCCATGAGTGTATAGACAAATCCGTGGATGAAGATGATCATGAATGATTGCATCTGCTGTTGCTTTAAACATTATTACCCCCGGTACCTTATTAGATTATGAGCCCTTTATAAACTTTACCAGATATCCAATTATTAGACATAGAGACTCATCAGGGACACCTAGTATCACGACTTTTCTTTCAGCTTAATGCTGGTTGCTTTTTACTGGTAGAGTAAATAGTAAAACAGTCAGGTGATGTATTCAGTCAACTGTATCACATTAAAAACAAATACTCTCAAAGCCAGCAGCCCATATGGCTTTCAGTGGGTTGTGAAAAATCTAAATTGACTTTGAAAAATATATTGTTCACCATGTCATCATCAATGTCGGATAAAGTTGACCCACATGTGTATATTATGTTTCAATGAAGTTGTCGAGTTGAATGTAATCGGAACATTCCCTTCATTATATAAAATAAAACTTTGTACAATTTATATCGTGGAAAAAGTGGTGGTCAGAAACGGACGGGCGAGTGCAAATGTGTAAGAAATTACTAAAGAGTCATGGCTATCTATTGATACGTGTCAGTTCCACAGAGCATACAACTCCCTTACGGTTCAATGCTTGATTTGAATCAATTGGTTTCACTACCCTGGTATTGGGAAATGGCAGGATAGCATTGTTAGCTCTTGAACTTGCATCACGTGCATAGACATTCATTTAGACTATCGAACACGTACGCGTGGAAATACAATGAAACCACCAGATTTTGTCAGCGGAGATTGAAGTGTTGAGACAATCAACTCCTAAAGAATGAGCAAAACAAAATGTGATCTAGTCAACAAATTAATGCAAAAGTTGTCGAATGCCAGAAATAGCAACGTGACAATCAACATCTGCCATCAAAACAACACAATGTGAGACTAAACCTAAAGGTTCGAAGGTCTATCATGCCCCCAAGTTAAACAGAGATATAATAGATAAAATAAAGATAGATGCAATCTTCGGATAAAAGATACCAGTTTCCCTATCGGCGGTTCTGCGTTGAAAGATGTTGATACACACAAACTTCTAAACACACTTATAAAGTCAATATGGCGTGAGGGGGGCAAGGTCAACGACATACGGGACGAGCTGTTAAACGCTGAGTGTGTAAAGTGCAATAGCATTGCAATTGCTGCCGGTACCAAGCACAGCACGTGATATTTTCGGGGAATACAAGCTTTTGATCAAGGATACAAAGATAGCCATAGAATAGATAGGGGTAACATACCGGTCTGCGAAATGCTTCATAGATTTGAAACGAGTGAAGAGAACGCATTGAAATGATCGCTGTTGGTCTGGAAGCTCTTTTGGAGGACGAATCTTGTAACGTGAATCAAGATCCCGTTTTCAAGCTCCAGAACAGAGAAGTGAATGTGGGTTGAATTCATAAGGATAATCTCCATCCCGAGGGATCACTCACACATGTACAAAACTTGCGCATAGCGATTAAAGAGAGGATCACTTGCATTGTCCCAGAGTGAAAACAAGTGCCATTAAAAAAAGCCCGACAAAGCAGTTACCCGTCGTAATGGCCAAAGACCACGTGCGTTTAATAAACAGGGTAATAGGACATTTGAACCCCAAAACCGTAGAGTCAATAACCATGGTTACAAGGGGCGCAGCAGAGGTAAAACTCAGCCACGAACTACATGTATTAGCCGCACAATCTTGAATAATGGTTCCCGTGTCGGCACCTTAGACAACCATAAGACAAGAGATGGGTCTGTGGTCTGTTTCACGTGCGGGGTCCCTGGTCACAGCAGATCCGTTTATTGGCACAGCAATGGACCCACAATTAAAGGTTTTCAATGAGACAAAGCCAACCACAAATATAAGTACTGCACTGCATAGAAAGGTGGCAACGATGTGATTGCCGGAATGGCCGGTGTGAAGAAACTCAAACGTTATCACCACATGGGTTGTAAAACAAAAGAAAAAGCTGGTTGTGAATTGAAAGATACATTTTCATTTGCTTTCTGTAATAAAAACAGTTGTGTGCTGTCAAAAGAAGTGAGTTTTGTACTCCTCTTCAAGAGGAAAATATTCCTATTCATGTAATGGCGGAAACATTTACGAAGAGGACAGTGCACCCCTTAATGTTCACCTTAACAATTCATTTTCTGGAAAACCAAGATCAAAAACTTAAAAAAAAAACCCACCACGGACAGGCTTTAGTATTATAGTTTCTGTGTGTAATGACAATGTTCATGTACTAGATTCAAAAAGAGACGAGTTTGAAAGGTGGTGGTTATGCCCGCACAGACCCAACCTGTATTGGTTGGAACTACAGACTTCCTGAATTGTAGAGTTAATCGTGTTAAAAGTGCAAAACTAGCTGAAGAACACACAGCTAATATTTTTGCATTGAAATCGAAAGGATTTGAGTGTATCTCATCCGTCGATTTCAATGATATTCTTCATGATTTTAGACCATCCAACAAACATAGTCCAAATGGCAATCTGGTACAATTTATAGAAGAGACAACAGCTACATGTTCAACGGCATTAAATTGTACATATTTATGTTCATGTAAATATACCTGGCAGAGGGGATCCCCCAAACCATCGATTTCGCCTTCTAGTCAATGATAGAAAATGCAATCATTGACGAGCTTGGTACACACACACACACACACACACACACACACACACACACACACACACATATATATATATATATATATATATATATATATATATATATATATATATATATATATATATATATATATATATATATTGTTATATATATTGTTATATGATATGTGATCTGCTCCTGTCTGGACTTAAAAAGGGTCAAACAGAACACTGCTTACAAACATTGTATATTCACTTGTATTCTACCTGCTCCACAAAAAATGTATGCCATAATACTCATCTTGATAGAATGATCTGTCGAGCGGCAATTTAATTTATACAGGTTTTACCTCCACATGATACTATGCTCGATATGTCTCGGTCTTGTTGGAACTCTTTTATACACATACACGACGCTTCCCTTTCAGCCAGTGTGTTGCACTGTCGACTCTCTGTGCATACAGGAGGGGAGGGGGTTGACTCCAGAGAATATGGAAACACAAATGTACGCTATTAATTTTGGTTGATCATGACAACATTCATGTACTCTCACACGCAGGGCGTATGATCTATTTGTACTCCTTAATTATATATACGATAGCCCTGATGGAAAATTAATCAATTAACTTCGGTGTACTTGATATGTTACAGAATTATGGTCACTGACAACTTTTCTTATGATCTTGTGTTCACCTCACTCTTGTTTTATAAGTTGTTTACTATGTCTTAACTTGAATGTTTTGCATGTCGCTATGTTGCTTGCAGTAAAATACTATGGTTTCAATATTAGGCTGTTTAAATAGTTGCTAATTACAACTAGCCTGCTGTGATCCCATTGTTTGACCCGCAATTACTGATGTTTCTTTCTTTCCTATTTTTCTTTTCTTTGTGTGTGTGTGTGTTTCTTTGTTTTATTTTGTTTTTTTTCCCTACGATAGTACTGACGTTCTTCGGTGTACTTGATATGTTCCAGAATTATGGTCACTAGCAACTTGTTTTATGATCTTGCGTTTAGTTCACTCTTGTTTTATAACGTGCTTACTTTATCTTAACTTGAATGTTTGGTATGTCGCTATGTTGCTTACAGTGCAATACTATGGTTTCAATACTGAACATGGGTTACAAACACGTGGCACCCCCAATTTAGAATTCTGCCTTTTTTCAGCAAAATTATCTCTGTCAAGAGTTATTCGTATCCATAATGAAATAATTTTAAATTACATGTACTTGTACTTATATGGGCATCAGTATTGAGCAATACAGAGCATCCATTGGCTTACATTTAGGTAGATGTAATAGCCACACTATTTGCACATATTTCGCATACGTATCTGTTAAATCGAAATGATAATGCTATTCAGATTCTTGGCCCCATCATTTGTGACTTTGCTACTAAACGGATTCCTTTGTGTCCGTCATATCATTTTCATCATGTGTAAATTCATAAAGTTTGCTACTGATATACATGCTAACCCCGGCCCTTCTCATACCCCATTGAATAATGTCTTAAAAATCTGTCACGCAAACGTCCGAAGTATCAAGAATACTGGAAAATTAGAAGAAATTCAAATGTTGGTTCAGTCTGAAAATTTCAAAGTTATTACCATCTCTGAAACTTGGCTAGATGCTGACTATGCTGATCAGCTTTTACTTATTGAAAACTTTCAACCGCCCTTCAGACGCGATAGGCAAACAGGTAGAGGAGGTGGAGATTTAACCTATGTACATTCATTCCTACCGTGTACCAGGCGCGATGACTTAGAAAGGCAAAACTGCGAAAGAGTCTGGATAGAAATTTCTACACGTCTTGGGGCTCTAGTTGTTGGCAATTACCATCGTCCACCCGGTCAATTAGCAGAAATACGTGACACTTTCCTTGAATCTTTTTCTACCTTTTATCACCACCGCTCTCGAAAACAATCCATATACTTTGATTCTCGCTGGAGACTTCAATAACAGGTGTACTGATTGGGACTCAGGTCACCCTGGCAGCGAACTAGGCACCTCACTGGTTAGTCTTGTATCTATGCACAACCTTTTCCAACTTATTGATGAACCTACTAGGATAAGTCATGGAGCTACTAGTAGCTCCATGGATAAGTGAATATGCAAGTAGCTTGATTTTGATCATTACAGACTCTCCGGAACGTATCCTGGATAGTGGTGTTGTGTTTGTGCCCCTTTGTCCAGAACCACTTCCTAGTAGTCACTACCCTCTTCTGCAGTCCGAACTCTTTATTCTCCGTTAGCTAACCTGTCCTCTGTCTAACCTATATACATGTGGAGGTACTATTGTCTCTTCACCCCCAAGAACTCCGGCTTCAAAGCTAATGACAGCACCATTAACCAACTTGTTTATATGCTTCACCATATATATAATGGCCTGGAATCTTCCAAGGAAACCAGAATGGTATTCTTGGACGTATCCAAAGCTTTTGATAAGGTCTGGCAACCTGACCTCCTTTTTAATCTGAGGCAACTAGGCATCTTGGACAATCTTGTATCGTGGGGAAAAGCTATCTCCCCAACCACTTTCAGCGTGTGGTTATTCATGGACAGACATCTACTTGGTTACCTGTGGAAGCCGAAGTACCACAGGGATCCATTTTAGGCCCACTGTTATATCTCGTTTTTGTGAACGCCCTTGTAGATAACCTAACTTGTGACGTCAGACTCTTCGCCAATAACACCTGTCTAATTGAACTCGTTAACACCCCGGCTCAGTCTTCCCATCACCTAAATACAAATCTCTCTTTAATATGGAAATGGGGACAGTTGTGGCGTGTATGGCCTGAAATCTTTATTTGTTGTATTATCTGCTAAATCAATTACAGGAAATTGGGTGGTCAACTTTGGTAAACAGATGTATCTACTTTAAACTCATTCTCTTTTACAAAAAGTATCACAAAATTAACGCCCTCTTATCTCTCCAACCTTCTATCCCGTACCTCCTCTGTCCGTGTTTTTTATGTCAACCTGGAATTATCCGACGGATTAAATGCAGAACTCAACGCATCGAAAGTTCCTTTGTACCTGATGCCATCAAGCAATGGAACAATCTCCCGCTCGACATCAGCAACTCAATCTCTCCGTAAATCTTGAAAACGAAACTGAAACAAAGCTTGCTCGCAGTAGATATTGTTCCTTACTTCTATTCACACGGACATAGGTTTCCTAACATATGCCACACACAATTGCGCCCTGGTTTCTCTAAACTGAACTATGATCTCTATAAAGTTAACATATTGCTTGATCCAGCTTGCTTCTGCGCTCATCTCTGCGAAGATCCCATACACTTTTTTATGTTCTTCCCATTCTGCTGTCGATTTAGAAAGATATTACTTGACACTGTCACCCCCGTTTTAGCCCCTGGTGCTCACGTGCATCCCAATTTATTTCGTGATATTGCGCATATAAGGCTAGCTGAAATGCTCCTGTTTTGTGGCAAAGACTTACCGGATGCCATGAATACCCTCATTTTTTATGCAGTACAAACTTATGTTGTCAGTACCAGACGTTTTGTTTCCTAATTTGTAGAGGCAGCTAAAATATGCTCTGGTGCACTAAGGCACACATCTCATAACACACTCTTAGATGAACTTGGTTGGCCTACACTAGCCAGTAGACGCAAATATTTCAAATTAATCCTTTTCTATAGAATATATTTTAACTTAACTCCTTCCTATCTATCCAACCTTATACCTCGTGCCCCCGCCATTGCTGGTCGTAGGCTCCGCCATGGGCCCAACAGCAACCTTCGCCTCATCAAATGCCGAACCCAACGGCATGAAAGTTCCTTTCTCCCTGATGCCACCAAACTATGAAACAATCTCGCCGCTGATATGCGTAACTCCCTTTCCATAAAGATCTTTAAGTTGAAACTCAAAGCCACTCTGCTTGCGACCGATATTCCTCCGGATTTCTGCTCCCATGATCAGCGATTTGCTAGCATCTGTCATACACAATTATGATTAGGTTTTCCTAGACTCAATTCTGATCTCCATAAAGTAAATATCATTCAACAGCCCACTTGTGCCTGCTCCCACCCAACTGAGGATTTTAGACACTTTTATCTCTACTGCCCTAAATATGTCCAAGAAAGAAAGAAGCTCCTGCTTATCATCACTCTTTTGTTAGCCCCTGGTGTTAACCCAAACCTTACCATGCATGTTGCAAGTATCAGACTATGTAGTAACGATTCGGGAGTAAAGAACTTTCAGAAGAATGCAGTACAGTTATTTTCAGAGCAATGTAAAATTTTATTGTTGAAACACGCTGATTTATATTGTAGCTGAGTAGCACCTTATCCCATATGTATGTAAAAATCAGCATATACCATTGTTGTGTATTAATATATTCAATGGATATTCCTTTACTACTACCATGTTCTCCATAGTGTTTTACTTGCATATTTATAACTCAGATCATTGGTTTATTCAATAGGTCTGTAACAAAACATGTATGATGCTCACATGTGGGTCAACCCTCCACAGGCGGGTCGACAATGACAAGGCGGGAAGGAACACCCGAGCTGCTGGGCGCACTGGCGGCTCCACAGTGACAGTGCGAGTATGCAGCCAGGGTTTTTTTCTCGGCCGCGCCCAGGAGTATGCATCTTGCGTCTATCAATATATAGTCGGGCTATAACCTCCACTTCAGTCGCTCCCTATGTTGAGAATGTATTTACTTGTTTATAAGTCTATTGTGTACATATGCATATTTTTTATTGGATTGGAATGTTAAATTTTGAGTTTGTTGTTTAATTGTATTACAGCCTGTCTAGCTACATGTAAGTGCAAAGTCACATGTTTGTACATTGTATTGTCCTATGCGTCTTGTATATATCATTTTGTGCGTCTCCCTGTCTGGAGAACCCCAGATTAGTTATATTATGTACTATTGGGTAATCCAGTGAAAATAAATATGTTTAAAATAAAAAAAAATAAAAAATAAAAACAAAGTGGCAAGTCATATTCATTAGTCTGTCTGACCCATAGCTCCATTTTCTTATTTTTATTCCAGTGGCCTTTATCACAGCCCTTGCTTTGGACACCAGCGTGTCCAGGGGTCCAAATTAATGCAACTATGTCAACAACCCTTTGTGAGCTCCCAATTGATCTCATTTGAACTATATTTTTGTCGAATATTACCACTGTATGCGTTATGATCTGTTGGAATATCTTCTTTGTAAGCAATTTAATAATGCAGTAAGTGTTCACACGGAAGAATCCAAAGCTGTGCCGCCATGCTCCTCTCAGATTCACGATGAACTTGAAACTGGACTTAATCGGCACTTGCCAGCCCCAAATAAAACTTGGCTACGATCCCATACAAAATTAAGTCTCCACAGCTATAAAATCTCTTTTTCCAAGATATAGGTGACTGTGCATCCTTGTATTTAGTTTAGTTTAAACGTATTTATTTAGTCTGGATAGCCCTATAGTACATCGAAATGACTAATACATGGGTTCTCCAGAACATGGAGACACACAGTAAGTATATACAAGACACACATGACAGAACAAATGTTACCAATGAATTATATCATGTAAACTCTGTACGAATATCAAAGTTTGATTACATTTAAGATACAAGTTAAACCAATATGAATTGAGTTCACTATTTACCCATTAAAGAAAAAAGGTATGATACAAATAAATTTGCATAGTCCAACCGATGAATACTACAGTAACAGTAACGGAAACATTTAGTCGTTAAAGCGCCTGGTATCAATAATGTACTGATGGAGAGCATCACAGATCTGGATATTCAGGCAGCTCGAAAGCTCGTTACTGCCACGGAGAAATATTTCAACTAACCTATCACTACCAATATGAATTATAAGATGCGGGCTAACCCCCGGAGCAATCAAAGGAATAACAGTATTCAGTAATCTGTTTCTCGGAACGATGTAATAGGGACAGAAGAGTAGAAAATGCTTGGAGTCTTCAGTGGGATAAGAACAGGCACAGGATGGGTCAGGAAGGATGTTAATTTTGTGAAGGTGGGAGTTTAGTCTAGAGAATCCTAGGCGTAATTGCGTGTGGCAAATATTAGCAAATCTGTCACCATGGAGATAGAACTCGGGAACAGTGTCTGTGGCTAAAAGAGTAGCTTTAAGTTTCGATTTGAATATATGTAGAGAAAGCGAATCTCTGATGTCGGAAGGCAGGTTATTCCACTGTTTGACAGCATCTGGGAGGAAAGAGTTAGACAGACGCGATGTTCTACATCTAATGGGGCGCACCGACATTGAATGTCGGAGAGCACGACCAGCAGGAGGAGGGGGTACTAGATTAGATAGATAAGAAGGAGTCAGTTTGTGGTACATTTTGTAAAAGAGGACAAGCTTAAAGTATTTACGTCTGTCTGCAAGAGTTGACCAGCCAAGTTCACGAAGTAAATTAACATGTGATGTGTGTTTCAAGGCACCTGTACAAATTTTAGCGGCATTATACTGAATCGATTCCAATCGATCAGACAGGACTTTACCACAGTTGTCGAATAAAACACAGCCGTACTCAAGGATTGGACGGATCATAGAACAATATAGTTTGACCAGGGATTTGCGTGACAGTTTATACTTGAACCTACGCAGTAAGGAAATTCTTTGACCAGCTTTATTGGTAATCCGTGTGATATGGGCTTGCCAAGATAAGTCACCACTCAAAGTGATTCCGAGATGTGTATGAATGTCTGCCTCAGGAATCGGAGACCCACGCAAGAAAACTGGCGGATGATGAGGTTTCACTCGTTTCACAGAAAATATAACAGATAGTGATTTGGTGGCATTGAATAACACTCGCCATAGCCTGCCCCAGTAATGTATTAGAGACAGATTGGTGTTCAGGTGGCGTGAGGATTGAACAGGGTTATTGACAATTTCGAGTATGCTAGTATCATCAGCGAACAATCTCACTTCGCACGTGAGATTGTCCACTAGGTCATTTACATAAACCAAGAAAAGGAGGGGCCCAAGGATAGATCCCTGGGGCACTCCAGCCTGGATAGGAAGCCAGGCAGAAGATTGACCATGAATAGTAACTCTTTGGAGGCGATTAGATAGATAACTTTCAACCCAGGTAACAAGATGATCCGATATGCCAAGCTGCCTGAGTTTGAAGAGGAGTCCAGGGTGCCATACCTTGTCGAAAGCCTTAGAGACGTCAAGAAATACCATTCTGGCCTCTTTTGATAACTCTAGACCGTTATATATAATATGAAGTAGGTAGACAAGTTGATTGATTGTTGAGTCGCCTGCCTTGAAACCTGAATTTTTGTGTGTGAGGAGATCGTTTGCAGTTAAATATTCATAGAGGGCATTAAACATTATGCGTTCAAAGACTTTAGAAACGTTACAGAGTAAGGATATTGGCCTATAGTTACTTTTTATTTGTCTGTTAGATTTTTTGAAGACAGGACAAATATTTGAACGTTTCCAGGACAAGGGAAAGTAAGCTTGGTTAAGAGAAAGTTTAAATATTTTTGTGAGAGGATTACATATAGAGTGAGCAGTATTTTTTAGAAGGATGTTGCCAATATTGTCAGGCCCGGTTGCAGAAGTAAGTCTTAGAGACAATAATACTTTCAAAACGTCCTGCTCACAAAAAGTGATTTCAGTTAGTCTAGACTCGGTGCGGTGACTAAATTCAGGCAATGGCGGGGAGTCAATGTCAGAAGAATTTGTGCACTGACTTGCAAAATAGTTATTAAAAATATCACATTTTTTTGCATTGCAGGATATAATTTGGTCGTTTTCAATTATTGGTGGAATCCCCTGGTGGATTTTAGATCCCAAGACAGACTTAGATAAGCTCCACCATTGTTTTGGATTTATTTCGTTATCGTCCAGTTTAGAACGTAATTTATTAAAGTAAGAACGTGTCGATTTTCGAATTTTGTTAAGGACATGGTTACGTGACTTCTTGTAAAACTGGTAAAACTTCTCGACCTTCATGGAAACCTCGAGTGTATAGGGTCGTGGCAGGTTAGCTATATTCTTAAAACGCTTCCATGCCCGATTGCGGAAACGAATAAGCTTTTTTATCTCGGTAGTAATCCAAGGCTTGTCTGAAGGTCTTATGGTGACTTCTCTAAAGGGTATAAATTCCTTGGCAGTGGAGAGAAGCAATTCTGACCAGTATGAAACAATGTCGTCAAGGTTATCATAGACTTCATGGGCTGTGTTCCAAGGTGCTGTTAAGAGAGTAGAATTAAGTTCAGTGAAATTGGCTTTATTGTAATCCCAAACATGACGTTTGAACGGGCGGTCTTTAAAGTGTGATAGTGAGAGAGAGCAGAAAACGATCGCATGGTCAGAATTTGACAGAGGAGTGAGGACACCACTGTTGAGTACCAGGCCAGGAGAGTCAGTGATAATAAGATCAAGCAGGTTTTCTGAGTATTCGGTGGTTCTTGTAGGTTCCTGTATAAGCTGATAGAGGTTGTGTTGAAGAAGCAGGTTGAAAAGCGCTAAGCCAAGGTCACTATCCTGATGTGGGGAATTCCAGTCTGAGCATCTATCGTTAAAATCGCCAGTAATTAGGAGAGAGTGTGGGTTACTTTCAAGCGCTATAGAAATTGATGTATTCAAAGCTTCGAGAAAGGCATCCCGTATTTGAGCAGGCTGGCCGGGGGGTCGATAATAATTTCCAATCAGTAGAACCCCACGTTTTGTTGTAATCTCAATCCAGATGCACTCTGAGTTCAGATCCTCTAGATCGGTGCGCCTTCGACAAGGTAACGAAGCAGAAACATATGTAAGGACTCCTCCTCCTCGTCCTGTAGGACGGTCTCTTCTAAAAGGGGGTTGAAAATTGTCAATATGGAGGAGTTGATCAGGAAAATTCGCATCAAGCCAAGTTTCTGATAAAGTGATAACATCAAAATTTTCGACTTGCGCTAATAATTGAAGTTCATCAAGTTTGCCCGAACTCTTAATACTACGGGCGTTTGAGTGGCATAGTTTTAAATAATTTTTTGCAGAGGGATCGTTTTGTCCGGGGTTTGGATGCACATCAATGCAGGACTGAAAAAAAATTTGCAAGACTGACAGTAGGTGTTTTAGACACGTGAAACCTAGTAGAATCACGTTCATTGGGACTAAGGACAAGAAACAGAAAGAAAGGATTATTTCGGAATCAGCAGTATTCTTGGGCCAATCATACTTTCGTGGGGTTGACCAACAGTTGTGAAAAAGTCCAATTGCCACTCTATAATGATCAATGCTAATCCCCATGACAGTTGATATGAAGGAAGGAAGAAACGGCATTAACAATGGGCTGCTGTAAATGTGCAATAAACGCTGAGAGGCCAGAAGTGAGTGGCAGAGGACAGGGGTTAGTTTGGATGTGCATTAAAAGGTCGGAAGGCGGATGTATGGTGTAGTTTATAGGTGATAGGTGTATGGAAATATTCGGACAATATACCATGGTAACAAAACGAATAACACGACAATACAGAAGGAGCTCAGAAAATATGGTACAAACTCCTGACATAGGAGTTGGTAAAACTGACGTTACATGTGAAATCATATTGAATATAAGGAGTAAGAAAAAGTAAATGAATACCTGTGATACAAGTAGTAGAGACTGCACATAACCACACATGAAATGTACTCCCAAGTACTGAAGTCGATATTGGGAGTAGCTGGCCATAAATAAAGTAATATGCAAATTGAATGCCTTACAGACAAATAATTCATAGGTTTTTTTAATAATATGGTAGCATGTGCATGGTAATTGGGGTAACTTCCACTTTAATATGGATCGGAAAGGTACGAGTTTAATTGATTTTTTAAGACGTAACAGTGTAATGACATATTTGCATGTGACAATTATATTGCTAGATAGTCGGGAATAAAGAATATACATGACTGTCCTCCTCGGTAGATTGTTCATGTATTGAAGAGCTCCAACAAAGAAAGACACAGAAAGAGTACAGAAAATACCAGTGAAATACATTGGAATATGGAAACATAAAACACAGAGAAAACTGAAGGAAAAAGATAAACTGTTACAACCGACAACCATAGTTAAAGAACATCTGGATTATACATTCTATACCATGTGAGCTTATAAATATAACTTACATTATAACATTTGAGCAACGAGAAATATATGATGTACACAATGCATAAACATGGGATTGGTGTATTTGTAAGTCTTTATGGAATATTTTGCGTTTGGCCAAACGTATCTTTCCAATGTACACGACTTTTATGCCTCACAGTTAAAATTTAAGGTATACACCGCCTGTTTCGGAATGAAGGAAAATTTGGAAAGATGGGAGTATGTAGCTGGACTTGTGACAAGCGCAAGAATGGGAGTGACGATATATCACATTTCGAATTTTTTGTGGCCGTCTCTAAACGATATTAGAACGGCAATACTCAAGGGTTTTGAACAACGTATGCAGAACAGGAAGTGTGGTTCCATTACTGCGGCTTCTCGCTCTTAGGTAAACTGAACGTTTCTCTAAGAGATCAAGTGTTCCTCTGTGATGAGTTTTAAGGTGTCATATTCGATATCAAATATTAGTTAGAGATTCTTGAAGGCTTGCAGGTTTTGACAGGAGTCGCTGGCGGACCACAATTTAGACACCGACCTGGTATTCATCGTGTGCTTTCCATCGGATATATTCGTTGCATGGGCTGGTGCTAGCCTTGGTTGCATCTGCGCTGGCCTCTCCGATTTCCCATTAGTTTTTTCTATCCTACTCGAGGACATCAGTTTTGTGGCTCGATGCGGTAATGCCAGAGCTCTCACAGTCCCGTGATAGATAACAGTCTCTGGTACATTTATTCCATTATTGCCAGATTTTATATATGTTCTATTATTTTGCTTGCATTGTGTGTTTATCTGCTTTTATCGTATACCATAATTTGTCGCTCATTTTTCTGTGAGTGCTTGCCTCGGCTCGTGGATAAACAATCTTATTTCCACAGATGTAGTTTTGGCACAGAAAGATGTTTAGGTATTTCAAATCAATTTGCAACTGTATCGCAGTGCTCAACAGCAGGTGTTAGGTTGTCACGCGGCAGAGGATAATGTGATATAATGGAAATGCACAAGCCCGGCTGTCCCTGGTGTCAGGACCAATTATGTTTATGATTTTTCTAGTCTGTTTCAATTGAATATGGTAACAAAGACTCACGCAATGGAATAGAAATATTATACGCACAATTTACACCTTAAATCCAATAGAAATGCAGAAGCGGATGAAGAGTGTCATTTGTAAATACGCACGTTTATGTATTCCCTAAATGGTATCAGATAACAAAGCCACATAATTATGTATGCATACACAATAAAAGTGATCAACAAAAGTTCAAGGCTGGGAACTTGCCAGGACGAAAGATCGATGATTCCGCTCTATCTTTAACAACGGCTTTTAACGTGGTTCAAATGTAAATGTCGCTGTAGCATCATACCTGTCCACTCGGTGTCATGTCGGTTACCTGTATCATCACCGCATATGTAGATGTGTTGGATTAATTATTAATGAGACTTAATGATAGGACGATATATGTCTTTGAGACCAGATCTGCAAATCACATAATTTGCAGATTTCCGGTGTGAATGACATAGAAAACTCACAGAATGGAGTCATGAACGAAAACCTAAGCTGCCTTGGTGTTTATACCCGCATCGACTATAATCCACAAGGTTACATTGTTTGCATGAACAGTAAGATGCAGCATGTGCTGATGTAACATTATTGCTACAAGAAACGTGATTTCTCAGGACACGAACAAGACATAAAACACAGTAACGCATTACACTTTCCCCGAACAAAACGCAAGGGGGAGAAAACAAGATGAAAATTCTTGTTCCTGTGATAGTGACTCTTGTATTAACTGTGGTCAATTTCAAAGCAGAGGCCTTTATCGATGTCAAAGTTGGAGTGATAATCATCTCAAACAGCAGTGCGCCGTACGATATACGCCGAACAGGGGCTGCGATTGACCTGGCGTTTGACCGAGTTAATGCAGAGATACTTGTCAACACGAGTTATCGCCTTGTACCGACCAGGCGTCTGTATGGACCATCCTGTGATGCTGCTTCGGCGCCAGGTAAGTTTTCTGCGTCCAAAACAAAGTCTGCGAATATCGGTATTACTTGAGCGCACCATGATAAACAACGTAAAAGAGTAACTATCTGTATGAAAATATATAGACAGAAGGCAACAGGAATGGCCAACTTGAAGGATTGTCGTCCTTTTAACTAAGGAGCATACAGCAGTATTGTTGACTACTTGTTTAAACTGACGAAAAGTGATTCTATTCATGATCCAAAGCTATACATGTAACTAAGATGTAATAGAAGACGTCACAATTAACACTTATCCGTGTATTCAGCTGAATACACAATCCAATACACAGAATTCTTCAGAGCTAGAGATGTATATTCGCATTGGATTGGGTGTTAAATTAACCTCAAATTAAAAGACTGCTTTTAAAGCTGCAAGAAAAAAATTTATGTGAACATTTTAGCTATGTACATACTTTTTACCACACGAATTTTGCTGTTTCTGCAATAAGTGGTTTTAAAGTTATTAAGCTGTAAATTACAATGCAAGTAACGGGAATACACAACTCTTGCCCTGAATGAGTAAAATGTCCTCTGCAAAGAGCAGTTAGAAGCTTTGAACAGTTCTGGCTCTCTCCTATTCCACTTTGTTGTCAGTAGTGTTCGATTACATTTAGGTAGGCCGAAAACCTATATTGCTAAAAAAGCTCCCGGAACACACACACACACGCATATGTATGTATGTATGTATGTATGTATGTATGTATGTATATATGTATGTATGTATGTATGCATGTATGTATGTATATATGACTACTAGGAAGTGGTTCTGGACAAAAAGACACAAATACAACATTATATATATATATATATATATATATATATATATATATATATATATATATATATATATATATATATATATATGCGTGTATGTGGGTGGGTGGATGTGTTGTTAAGTTTTGTAAATATAACCTTTCAAACTTAGAGACATCCAAAATATGCAAACGTCATTGTTCATTTTTCACAAACCTGATACAAACACAGATGAAGAAGGCTCCTGGATTGAGGTCGACCCCTATACGTGCACATATATACCCTTCAAAATTTCACATTTTTTGTTTAACCTCTACATTGTTTGTTACACAATGGTATAAGACATGACATTTCAACTGCATTTCAAAAATATCAAAGTTAATATATCTTGCAAATTTTGGTCAGAGTTGAAATATTTTTATCACGCACGTTCAATATATACATACACATACATACATACATACATACATACATACATACATACATACATACATACATACATACATACATGCATACACACATACAAACCTTGTGGACCAATGGTTAGGATAACAAAAACTTAAGCTATGGGGGGGGGGGCTTATTGAAAGAACAAAACATTTTGGTAACTGTGAAACACTGGCATATGCCGCTATTCTTTGCTTAATGAAAAAGTTGGATATGACTAATACCAGAAGTATGACTGTCTTTGAACAGTCTAGGGCCCAAAATGTCACCTTTGTTTAAATATTCGGCCGTACCGCTCAGTTATATTACAATGTCATTTAGTAAGGTGTTATCATTATCATGGTCCGTTCACACACAAAGCCATGTCATAGTACTTGCCTACTTTTTGCTTTCAAGGTTATGATATGAAAACTGAGATCCGAAAAATAAGTACATGAACAGTATCTTGGCCATTAATTCTTAACACCACAGTAATTACGTTCGTTCAGGTTGTTTCTTGAATTTCCGTTTCTTAATTAAAACTGGCAATGTGACCTGTCACAAGAATTATCACGTAGCAAACCACACCCTGATCTTTTAATCCACCAACCTCAAAGATCCACAAATCTGCAAATGATTTTTTCAAAAAGCGATAAAAAATGGGCGTCCGAACATGTATTGTATTTAGCTTGAAATCTGATCTAATCTGTGACATTTTTTCAAAAATCGATTACGAAAAATGGGCGTCCAAACATGTGCTGTATTCAGCTTAAAATCTGATCTAATCTATGACATAAATGCCTACTTCTCCCTTCCTCGTTTATGTTTAAGATTAATCACGGACGCGGAAAATTAAAAGAGCCAAAAGCTTAAACTTACTATGGAAAGTGGATCTATCTACATTTTTAATATTTGAAATGAATATTACAATGTGAAAATTAATTCACCTCGGCAAGCACCATAAAACTAGTGCATTTTGGCCATCGATCAATGATCAGAAACACGTGCCATCCCAATATTTTTGTAGTCTGCGCTGCATTTTTTTAATTGGTAAAATAATTCTAAGCCACATTAGCGACCGCCTATATTTTTTTTCTAAAACAGTTGAGCATATTGGTTTCTATCGCCATCCCTTAGCTTGGCAACATGATGATTGATATAATTCTATTATCTGATATTCGTCTTAATATAGCTGCAAACGATTGTCATCCTCTGTTACCAGCGCAAGGTAGCTTTTATTTGATTAATTTCATGTTCCAATATCCCAAATAGGTACCTCTAAACTAACAATGCCATTTTGACCGTATAGAATGGTGGCATGCGTCTTTCATCTAGATGGCATTAATTATCAGTTCCCCAGGTGCCGCTGCCACATAACAAAATGGCCTGTCACTTTCTTTGGCCTGCTAGCCGCAGCATGAATGACACTTGTGGGGGAATGAGAAGATACGTTAGAATATTACCAGAGATGTTCACAAAACTAAGATTCATCGTGGCAATGTGAGCTGTGAACAGAGCAATTGCGCGTGCACACAGTGTGTCGTACCGTGACCCACAAGTAAACCGCCCTCATCCAGGCATGAATACGGCAGAATGCTTCGGCAACCTGCCATATGCACGTTATAATTGTATAAACTGGGGAGTGAACCATGGGTGTATATACATTAATTATATCTCCAAAAGATAAAACATTGGCAGCACTCTCCAAATCCAATTGGAAGCATTGCATTTTTCTATCAAAGGCTCCAATCAGAGTAAACAAATCAGCTTTCTGCCTCTAATATAATATAGACAATAGCTAATTTAACTATATAATTCTAGGGTTCTTCAACATATGACATGTCGATGTCGTCTTCACATGATACTGCACCCCGAAAAGCTATAGAGGGTTAAATTTGGGGGTCAAGGTTAATAAAGCCAGCAAAATACTGCTCCATAATTGGTTTATAACAAAGGCTTTGCACGATAGCTAGGCCAGAAATTGCGGTTAATCTTTGGTTGAGCATAACATATGAGCTTAGCCCACTTGTTTAAGTATAGGACACGCACCCGAAACAAATTTTCAGAAAATGATATAGATTAAAAGGGGAGCTTCAGCAAAGCAAACCATCCACAAGGACGCTTAAACACGAATAGTTGATAAAAACAAAAGCTAAGTGTCAAAGAAAAAAAACCACACGTTTTAGGGCTTCAAGTCAGTGTAAATGATACTAATGTCGTATGGCATCCTTGAAATGGTATTTGAACACCACCCTTTTCTCATCTGTTTATTTTGCTTAGCTTATGGCCTATTGATTGAGAGTAGGCAAGGTCGAATACATAATTTTTTTTCAGTGTGTGGAAGACGAGCCCAACACAAATCTTAGAGTAAGATCTATAACACCATTCATGTTTCCATATTTGTAGAATAGTCACTATTTTACTCCCACATAGCGAGCGAAATTGGAAGAACAGTATTTCCAGCTTGCCCGACTGTATGACTGTCCGTCTGTCCGTCCGACACTACATCCGTACATAATCCTAGCAAGCAAAATATTTATTGGTTCACAAGCCACATCAATCTCAAATTTACCACATTAATACCGTGACACTATTTTTTGCTTGTTTAGTGTAAACATGTTTATTTAAGTGATGGTTAAACTTTTTCATCATTTTTGAATAAGACTTACAGTACGCAAGGAGGAGGGGGTTAAATGGGTTTGTACACTCGCACAGAATATGGAAAATGATGGTCAATTTTTGAAATTTTGCTATGATTTTTTGGAAAATCATCATTTCAAAATACTAATTTGGGGAAGGGAGGGGGGTCATGAAATTTAGTACCCTTAGTACGAATTCAAAAACGGTGATAGTGTTGAACCATCCCTAAGAAAAAAGCGATTGGGCATGAGGGCGCAGCCCTATATGAATCCCTTCCGCAACACAAAAAGAAAGAGAAGTACTAATTTGGGGAAGGGAGGGGGGATCATGAAATTTAGTACCCTAAGTACTTATTCAAAATAGGTGATAATGTTGAACCATCCCTAAGAAAAAAGCGATTGGGAATGAGGGCGCAGCCCTATATGAATCCCTTCCGCAACACAAAGAGAGAGAGAGAGAGAGAGAAGTGGAGACAAGATATAACAGTGAAACGCCACTATAAGAATGAACACCACTGTGCGCAGACAGATAGAACGGCAAGGCCACATAATAAGAACTGTTGACAGGACAAGACGTCACAGACAGGGAAAGATAATGGGGCATGTCATCATAAATAGGCACTACTTCACCACCAAAATAAGGACTATTTGTAAAAATCATGCAACATACCCAGGCCTGCCTATGGATTTGATGTAAAATTGTACAGCGTAAAAATGTTTTCGCTTTCTTGAAGAGTACAATTTTTTTAGCCAAATAATAAAGTTTGCACTGTGTGTGGAGCAAATGGAATTACTCTATTTTTCAATCTATTTCGCTCTAAAAATTTTCGCATTCGAAAAAAGAATGATAAACATCCGCGTTTGCAGCACCACAAAAACACCTGTGTGAGTCAGCGAGACCATTTAAAAATAAATCTGCTTTGAGCATTCTACACTTCATAAGTGAACGGACACCGCTACCTTTCCAGGCCCAATGTAAAATTGTGGACTAACTTTTGGTTTAATTAGTTTTGAATTGATCTAAAAACTGGGCATCACGAGTGGCAGGTGGCAAATTGTTCCAGAGACTAACAGCTGAATGAACAAAGGAACTATTGAATAAATTCGTTCGTGCTCGAATTAAAGACAAATTGTGTCCAAATCTCACATGATACTTTTTCGTTGCCTGACGGAATCTGGCAATAAATCTGTCAAATAGTGGAGTGCATCACCCTTTAACAATTTTGTAAAACATAATAAGTTTATTTTTGCCTCTTCTGTCTGACAATTTTTGGAAACCAGATTCCTAAATAAATTAGATCGTGACTCGTTCCAGCTGTCGCTCCTGTAACGACTTTTGCAGCTGCTAGATTCACTTTTTTCTAGTTCCTTGCATTCGATATACGCATTTCATATGACAGAAAGGACAAATGAAGTGTTTTCAGAGATTTTCTGTCTTAACGATATTGTAAATGTTTCAAAGTGTTAACCATCTTCATGCCTTTGGTGGTTAACACATGAATACGACTTTTCAAGCTTAAGTAAGATCGTATTAATAATCCCAAATGCTTATGTCCTGGTTCATTCTCTGAACATTTGACCATGAAAACCAAGTCCGGACTTTGTTTCCCTGATAAAATCATACTACCGGTTTAAGAAGCATTGAATGACGTTAACCATTTGTACGTCCAATTTTCTACTTCATGTAAGTCAAAAGAACTACTGCAACTAAAGGGTCCTCGACAATGATAAACAGCCTATTTATCGTTTGGTGATCTTGATCTCATTTGTCAAGGTCACAGGACCCATATGTGTGTGAAAAGCGGGGTGTGCCTAGTCTATCTTCACTGACTCTTCTAGTTTTACACTCGTGAAGTCAGTGTCACATGTTGAAGTGCATCAGCATATTTCATTGTCCGTGAGCAGACCAAATACACAGTAGCAGCTGGACATAATTGCACCGGATGTCAGCATATTCCGGATGTCATCCTAAAGTGATGCTCAATTGGCATTTAAATGACGCCGAATCTGCAGGAATCATAATCTTTTAATGGAGACGAATTCAACGGGGCACTATGCTACTATACTAGATATGATTCAGAACACACAACAGATCGGGGAATTGGGCCACCCAAATCACCACATATTTCTTTGCTTAGAATGGTAAAATTAACTTTGTGTTAATAAATATGAAATAGTTGCACTCGTTGTAATTTAAAATGGCCCATCTTTTACTTTCCTTATGGTTGGTGTCAGTCTTAGCGCCAGTAAAACGGGCAGGTAGGATGTTTGGTCGGAGTGTCTGAAAGCTTTGAATTTGGAGTTCAATATCTCAAAGTCCCACAACTTACGAAGACAGTTACGCAAAACCTAATTTCCTGTTCTTACCAGATGTACTTTTGGGGTTGAATGCAATACCTGTAGATGTATATCCGAGAAAATTGTTATCACTAAGGTCCTGCGTTTGACAGCAGAATGTGCCACTTTAGGTTATAATTGCACTCTTGGATTTTTTTTATAAGCATTCTGTCTGTAAAAGAGGTGGAAGTATGGTACGTTTCAATCATGGACTTGGCTACTTGTGTGTTCTCAAATAGCTAAATTGACAGTTCCGATTAACATTTGACATTCAGATTTTTCTAAATTGTGTCGATTTCAGGGGGCTTGAAGAGGGCTAGTATAGCAGATATGGGTACCAAGTTTATGCTGTCAAAGTGGAAGGCCTAATCAGTTTTTTTATTGCTCTTGCATACTATCTTACTCTATTAGGAAATCCGTAATACTGCTTATAGCACAATCATCACAAATCTTTTCATATTAACATATGGGACTATTTAGATTTCTCCATTCAAGTAACCACCTTCGTAGACAGGACCTATCTGTTTCAAGTCAACGTCACATTTTGGTTGTGTCACACACATACAGAGAGAGAGAGAGAGAGAGAGAGAGAGAGAGAGAGAGAGAGAGAGAGAGAGAGAGTTTAAAACAGCCAATTCTGGCACATTCCATAATCTGACCTTCCCCACTACTGACGGGCCCTACGTTCTCAGCCTTCCTTAGCTTTACTGCTGTACAATATTTTTATGTGAACTGCGGTGCAAGGATACGGTATATGAGCGCATATATGGCTTTATAGTTTTACTTTGTTCCAAATAATTTCCGTCAAGAAAGTACAGGATAACGAGGTTCCGCTTTTAAGACTATTCTCGTGTACAAATACACATCACTTGTATGCGTAATGAATGCTTGCATGTGTTAGTTTGGTGGTATGTCTGATCAATAGAGTGTAGTGAAGCTGAGATCTCTTCACCTTGCAGACAATTTCCGTTTCGTATTATTTTCTCTCGTGCATTGTGCTATACGTCAAGGTATTTTGCTTGAATCCATGAGCCAGCCCTTTGGCATAAAATAAACCATTCAGTGACAGTACCGGTAAAGACATTGTTTGGATCATATAAAGTGCCACCGAAGCTACTACGATAGTGCCGGAAAAGGTATTGTACGGATCATACAGAGTACTACCGAAGGTGCTACTTGCGCTTAAGTGACAACCAGAGGCCCAGTTTTATATATGTACTGGTAGGTACATATCTGAAAAAAGATTGGCAGACACTTAAAGGTGGACCAGGAGGCGGACACGGACCTATCATGAAACTGTTTGCCGATGATACAAAATTATTCAAACCAGTTCCGCAACCGCTAAATTGCGAGGAGACGTCAGATCAGGGGAGAAATGGGCAGATATATGAAAGTTAAATTTTTGTCCTAATAATTGTACGGTTTTAAGGATTGGTAAAAATCATCTTGACTTTGAATATAAAATGTCAGAGTCTGGCAAATAAAGAAACCTACAAATTAAGCAACAAGAAAAGGACCTGGGAGTTTGGATAAACAAATATTTAAAATTTGAGAAACACATTAACGAGACGGTCAACAAAGCCGATAAAATCGTGGACATTATGTAGAGATCTTTTGCATGAGGACATGTTTTAAGCTATTGTTCACTGTACACATCTATGATTAGACCCCATTTGGAATATGCTGCACCTGTATGGTCGGTCCATATGTGGAAAATGGCAGACCAAATCAAATCAGTGCTGAAGAGAGCGCCAAAACGAATGCCAGCATTAAAGAACACCCCATATGAGGAAAGATTAAAGCACTTACAAATCCTTTCTTTGCCTTACAGGAGACTAAGAGGGAACTTGATAAATAAATACAAATTTATAGATGGTTTCTACAACAAAGACAAATGTTTACCACCAGTCATGACAGATTCAATATAAAGGGGTCACAATTTAAGATAACAAAAAAAAAAAAAACCAAGTCCAGGATCAGACAAGCCGAAAATACTTTTTTAGCAATAGGGTGGTTGATTGGTGGAACATCCATCCACATGATATTGTAAATGCATGTAGTATAAATGCTTTCAAAGCAAGGTTTGATAAACACTTTGCAACCACCCACTTATGTGTCATTACAGATCATTAGACACTTCAATAGGAACTTAGATCAGGGTTCACTGATCATACTGAAGAGCAGCTTTGAAAGGATTGTTTTCGTATGTAGCTGAATTCAAGCTATTAACTAACTATTAACTATGACAGTATGGAAGCAGAGCTGCTTTTGAAATGCCAGGTTCCTGGCTGGATCTGAATACACATTGATTGGGATTATCCAACGCTCAATCATACAAAAAAATCTGCAGTTCACTTAATTTAATGACGATTATATATAGTATGCTTATTTTAAGCTAGGATTCCATATAAATACGGGTAAGGATACGACTAAGAACGCTGCAAAGTTACAAACAATGTGATTCCATATGCACAGACATAGATGCTTTTAAAAACAAAATAGTTATCATATCCACATCCATGTCTCTACGGCACCGTATCTGTACATATGGAATCCCAGCTTAAATGAGTTTTCCATTCTTGCCTCCTCTAGCAGGCTCTACACAGCTCTGCCATTTCCAGACGTTGGGGATGCATCAACCTACATCAAGATGGTTTTATCTCCCTCATCAATAACTGCCATTCGCCACATATGTCATGATCAGATTCTGTATTGCAGACTTAGACGCTGTTCCTTGCATATAGGCACTGGCATTTATATCATGATGCCACGGATTTAAACCATGCGTTTTTCATGACTGTCAACAGGTCTGTCTAATTTATTTGAACACTACAATGCACTTATTTCTCCCTGAGAACCTTTTCTACCAATTAAATAAACACCTACTGGTGGCTTTGGACCTGCATCCACTCTCTGGGCAACCTTCTCTGCTAATCTCCATCTTTGACCCAGCAGAGGCACTAGGCCCTTCTGTCCGGTGTTGCTACCTAATTCATAGCCTGGGGGCGACATCAGTGTCTAATACAATATTCCTATTCTAAGGCCTATCGCCGCCCTCAACTGGTAACTTCAAGGCACTGTATTTGCATTTTTAGGTAATGCTCACACTGGAAAAGTTCCATTATATATTGTACATTATATTCATTTGAAAAATTAACCTTCCCTTAAAACTAATCATACATATATTTTGCATACTACTTCTGCAAAATATCTGATCGATAATAACCCATATAGACTTGGGTGCCATTTTTAAAATTATGGATTCTGCACCAAATAGTTTGTAAATAAGGATAGTAATGGGACAATGGGGGGGGGGTATAATATATGAAACCAAAAGTATGTATTGAGCAAAAATTTCAGAGCATCAATAAAGATCTGATATATGCTGTTTTATGGTGTATATTATTTATTGGGCCTTTTGCTACCTACCAATCCAAGCCAGGGAAACTATAGCCAGCTGGACCATGAATAAACAACGATCGTCAACAAACAGTGTAAGACCACGTGCCAAGCTCTTTGAGATCAAATACGGTCATGTGCAAACTTGAGTACATTCAGCTATGCTCAGTCCACCTAGTGCATTTCATCCATGTACATTTCAAACAGTGCTGGAAACACATGGCCGCGATTTACGTTGATATCCAAATCAAATATATTTTTGTGAAACTGTCCCACAATGCATTGCGCCATGTTCAAAATGGCGCTCACCAATACGTGCATTATTTGCCCGGGAATCGTGCCGCGTTTTGATTTTTAAATGACGTTGATCACTGCTTCAGACACAACCGAGTGGGCAGATTAAGGTAAAGATAATAACTCATTTTATAAAAAATACTTTAACCACCGTTTCACCCTGGTAACTCGGAGAGCAAACACATGGGATCTAGTGAAATTTTACGAAAATGATCACCAAACAACCGCAGCTATGATGGGGCTATGTTGTTTCACCAAGCAACCGTAACTATGCAGCAATGCTGTTTCCCAAGCCCAAGTTAGCCCTCCAGCCTAGTTGAAAGAAAATGCTATGTTTGAGTTAATTATACTGCAAAATAACGGCACACGACGGCCACTTTCTGGATAAATTCTATCAGGGTTGATCAATTTTTATTAGGAAAGGGCGGCTTGAATCTTTTTTTTTTTTTAATGCATCATAAAATTTATTTAGGGTCGGGCCTTTTCTGTAGAGTTGGTCAGGTTGGGAACCACATATATTTTTGTTAGGCATTAGGTCACTTTAACATTGAAACGTTTAAAATGTATGTTCTGTCCCCTTTTATACATCACCTCATTTGATGTTAATTTAATTTGTACAGCCAAAGGCACGGGTTAATATATTTATATATATATATATATATATATATATATATATATATATATATATATATATATATATATATATGTATATATATATGTATATGTATATTTAATAAGGGGTCAACTTAAGTTCTGAATAAATTTGAAATAGGAGGGCCAGATAAGCCACAGTTATGTGCACTTTAATTCATTCACACACTGTTTTCTGTGCTGCGTTCATTGGCTTCTATAATATCCATGTGACCATTGGTCAACAGAATGAAATAGTCTATTCGAAAGTGAAAAATCGGCACTTTGTCGCTCAAAGGCGAGAAACTTATGGCAAACCTCGGCAAGGTGCAGCCATTATAAACAGTGTTTCGCACAAACTTGACCCTGTTCTGTGATTGCCTGACATCGATGTAAATAATAAGAATAATCATCTACGCCTCCAGAGAAGGAGCGTCTGATGACCTGCTTGGTTTTCTGGCGCTCAGTTTAATGAGTTAGTGTGTGAATTTGATTTTTGCTACGGTTTTCGAAATTTTCTGGGGCTGTGAGCTTGGAACGAGACATCCGATCTACATATGAACTACAAATAAATATTGTTTGGGGGGGTGTTTTTTGGGGTTTTTTTTGTTTTGTTTTTTTTTTTGTTTTGTTTTTTTTATGACTTAGTTTTGGATTGGAAATATAGTGAGAGATAAAACTAAACATGGGACAAAATAAGTTGACACTGGCGTCAATGATGCAAAGCTTTCCGTATAACACCTTCAGTCGGGCGGGGAGCTTTGCTGACAATTGAAACACTTCATTCGCATAATTATTTCGCTACTAGCACCTGTGGCCGGCTCCAGGTAAAAGGCAGAACTGGTTCCGACGGTTCCGACTTAAATAAGTCAGAACGGGGCTACTCTTAATTGTCTTTCGCACTTTTCCTGTGCTTCGTTGCCCTCCCAGATTTTCATTAGACTTCTTTCTTCTTAATCTACATGATTATCTAAAAGCCACTCATTTTAAAACAATCCGCTGTCCTATCCACTGGTTTGTTTCAGGGCATTCGCGTGGTGTCGGGCGTACACTTCAGAGGATGTAGCATAATCCCGTAAAATAATAACTTACTAACTATTTGGAATTGTTGTTCCTAAGACTTA
>OZ026612.1:45914431-45949431 GCA_964020975.1 Hermodice carunculata | reverse complement strand
CTAATGGTATGATTTATAACTAACTTGAAGCCTTTTCCTCAATTATTGTTGATAAATTATCAAAATCGAAGCAGATGCACCGGTGTCGGACATGCTCAGAAGATATGACTTTTTTCAAAATTCACGATTTGACGTTAAAACTCTGGGATTTTTTTGTGTGTTTTTTTTTTCCAGTTTCCGCAAACCCTACCCCCAGTCATTTGCACAAAGAGATGTGGCTGTATTGGGTTAGCATTATGGCATACTTGCTTTTAATATTTAACTTGAGTCACCATTTTCATGGTATCTGACGTAAACCTGTATAGTTCTGCAAATATTAGAATCATATTGATCTGATGCAAAATGTAGTCAACTTCCTCTCCTGTGTAATGTAGAACAATATTAACATACGTACATACATACATACATACATACATACATACATACATACATACATACATACATACATAGGCCACTACAGGGATTTTGAAAGCCATTTTTTTTCTTGTCTAGAGTCGGATAAGGGTTGAGGTAGGGCCAACATAATATCTGCCTTGTAGATGATTCGGCAAATTATAATGAGTAAAATGCCAAGAGAGGGCCTTTTTCCACAGAACTGTGGAAATTAATATTTGCTTATTGACTTATTTTATACAAGCAGTTTAATTAGTTCTTAAAATTCAACTGGGCTCTTCTTGTAGAAGGAATTGTAACAGATACCACTATTGGATGAGTGTAAAATCAAAGCATTCAATATAACCCATTTGACAATATTGCAATATGTGCACTGTATTGCTACATCGTGCAGAATGTATAAAGAAAATGTGGCTGCCATGGTGCACTCACCGGACGTTGTACAGTGTGCAACGCACCATGACACAAGACCTTGTGCCAGCTGCATTTTTACACCTACATATATGTACTACATGTAATGGATACAGTGTAAGGATATTCCTCTCTTCTGGACACAGTCAATATACCTAAATTATGTGCAAGCGTATTGGTAATTTAACTTGTGACACTGGTCAGTAATATTTTAGGAGGACTAGTAAACATGATATTGCAAGCTTAATTCACACACACGTAGTCATAATCTAGCCAGTGATTGATTAATTATTGGTAAAGGACACATTTTTTGCGTTAGGCGTACATAAATGTTAAGTGAAAGTTCCATTTCACCCTTCTATATCAAATTATGTAGATTTTTCAAACAAATGTACAATGTACAAATTTTGTTTTAATGTAATGCAAAGCCAGAAAGAAAATCATCTGCAGCAGATATCACAGTTTATTAAAAAATGACACTTTTGCAGGCTTACTGTGAAAATTCGAGTTTCGTTATAAAATTTCAGGAAAAATGTCTTTTTTTTTCATAGAAATTTAAAATCTAGACCGAAAAAAAAAAACATTTTGGGTAATTATAGTCAACCAGGAATAAGTGTGGTGCAATATATTGGCAAATGTCTTTAGCTTTTCACACCTGTATGTTTGACATTGAAAGTATGCAGTTCCACGTGAAGACCTGCAATATTTGTAAATATTCTTTCACTTGAGGTTTTGGACATTTCAAGTTTTAATGTCCGTGTAAATGGTACATTAAGGTCATCAACACATCCAAAACACTTAAATTTATAAAATCGTGTCTTAGGCTTTCATATATCCATTCAGCATGTTCAACCGGGAGATTGTGATCATTGTTCATCATCTTCAGCTTGTAAACTAGCATTAAACATTACAAACTTTTAACATAATTTGGATCCGCATGGCCCCTATTCAGGACTGCCTTGGCAGAGTGGAGTACATTTTTTCAACAATGTATTGTTTGAGCAATAAAACTTCCCTTGTGTTCTGTGTGAACAACATGCAATCATTTAATGTGTATACATGTCCCAGAAAACAAAGCGCTGACCCTTGTGTCTCCAAACTGACTGTCATAGACTAGGCATGTTGGAATTTGAATGTAAGTTATTTTAATGCAAAATTGAAATTGGGCCCTCATTGGGCCCATAAAGTGGACTCAAGTCTTATAATTCCACAAGTGACCAAATATATTTTAGTGTCAGTGAAAGAGTGTATCTATTCATGATTATCTCAGATCATTAAAACAGGCCAACACATTAAAAACATATGATTGGGGTTTTTTGGGGGTGGGGTTTTTTTTTGTTGTTGTTGTTTTGTTTTTGTGTCAGATGCGTAGACAAGCAACTAAAGGCCCACTAATGTAAGTGTGCAGATTTTAGATCTGTCTGACAATAAATTATCAATTTTTCATTAAAAAAATATCATTAACTTAATTACCCCTTCATGTCAAGTGCGGATAACAATCTGCGGACAGATCGTACACTTGTCTTGTGTTGTCCAGCACGAACAAGCAAAGCTATCAAAGCGTGCAGGCTTTTGGTAAATGCCCCAAAATAATAAAGAAAAGGTAGGCACTGATTATTAACATGGCTGTACAGACGGGAATTACTGCTCAGGCAAGGCTGTATAGGCAGATGGACATTCTCTGAGTTATTAGAGACCTCGTGTAATAAAATAAAACTCGGCAAAAAGCTGACGGTGTCGAACGTACACATTTGAAATGGTGCATTGAAAGAACATTCAATTTTTTAGTATCACATTAATCCTGTATTGGGGACATGATACTAACAAAGAAGTATAAATTTAGGTGATCTAGGAGGAAAATTTGTTGTGTTAATTAAAAATTGCTGGGTTTTTTTGTGTTGGGCGAACATTTCCTTGTCCTTTAGTTTCACTATGCCTTTCCATTAAAAGTGAAAGATACAAAGTATATTTTTTAGTCAAATATGTTACACTACACCTCAACTTTATGAAACTGAATAACTACACATTCTTTGATAAAATCAAGGTATTTATTCCTCTTTTACCTGAAAAATGTGAGTTTCACATCAGGCACAAGTTTAAATACTAATGATAACTGTTTAAATGGGTTCCTGCTTTCAAACTTTGTAAATTCAGTGTCTTCGCTTAAGAATAACACCCAATATGACCACAGATTTTTATTTTGAAAATTTGACCCTTGGGTTGACGTTTTAACGGAATTGCCCTTCAGTATCCAATATGACGAACCTTTCTACGTCCTGACAACCGACTCATGTGCGTATACTGATGTAGAATTGCTTTGATATAATTTTCAAGGACACCATACAATCGATAAGAAAGAGGAAAGTGTGAAGAAGGCCTGGGAGGGCAAAAGCACAGGAAAAGCGCGGGAGACAAGGGAAGCCCCGTTCCAGCGTAGTCCTTCTCGTTCCAACTTATTCCCGTCGGAACTCCAGCAACCAGTAGTTCCGTTCCCCCTTTCACAAGGAGGCCCTGTGGCAGTACCGATGTTCATCTTTTCGCGACTTCCAGCAGTGGCGGAGCTGCAAAAGATAGGAGAGGAGGCACCAGTTGCAAATACACTAAAACACTGTGGCCGCGCGATGTTCATCTTGACGCGACTTCCAGCAGTGACGAACCTACAAAAGACAGGAGAGGATGCACCAGTTGCAAATACACTAAAACACGGATATTGGCATTTCTCGTTAAACCATGGACCGTATATCCGATAAAGGGTCCATGGTAATACTGAGCGAATTGTGGATCCATTTTCAGTATGTTGGTAATAGTGCTTCGTGCCAACACCACTGTATAATCGGATCTAGCCAGGAACCTGACATTACGGGAGCAGCTACGTGTCTATCGTGGCGTCCGTTGAATAGTATCTTTTCCGTGTCCGCGTCCGCCTTCTGGTGTGTGCCGAACGATTGTATTCATGACACTCAAGATCTTTTTTCGTTATCCGTATGTCTTGATACGTTTATTTCGGCATGCTTAATTTGTTGGATGCCTGTACGTCATAATCTGCACGTGAACACAAAGTAACAGCACACGAGCAATGAATTGCGCAAATGTTAACCAACCTTGAGTACCCATATGCTAAGTTCGAATGCGCCTGCATCCTTGCACTCTTGAGTGCGAGGATGGAGGCTATCTGAATAGCTCATGCGAGCTATTTGTAAAGGGGTTATTGTTCCATAAGTGTGGATGATGCATGTATGCTTCAATTTGCAGACACGTTCATGATTTTGGTAAAAAAAACAGAGATGATTGGGTTTACACCTGACCGTAAATCCTGTGCACTTATGGAGATCAACAAAACGACCTGGCTGACTGGCTGAGGTGCGATTCGTACTTTTGTTGCTCGAATATCCATGCATTTACAATTCGCACAGTTTAGCAACGATTTCCAAACCTTTCCTTAGAAACAATACAAGGAGTCATTGGAATGTTGGCAAGCTATTTCAACCCAGTCAAGTCCATTTTATTTTAAGCCATTTTGGGAACTCTCTCGTTCTTCAGTAGGGTATGATCGCTTAGAGAACACGTCAAACAAATAAAGCACACCCGCGTTAGATGTAGGGTCTATCGTAAAAGTGGCACCGGTACAGCATGAGTGTACCGAGTACCTTTTTAAACAATATGCACGCGTGTTTATTTTGTTGAGCGAGTTAATTTTTTAATAACATGTGTCTAATCGATAGAAACACGAGTGTGACGGAAGATGGACGCGTGCACTAAATAATAGCACATGTCTGATATAATATAGACACATGAGGGTCAATAAGGCAAATCAGCATCTAAATTGAGCAGGCTCAGTGAGGTTTGCCTTCTTTTAAGGTTATAACATATCAGATGCAACTTTCTCCCGCTTTTACATGGAAATGTACAGCAGTCAAATTTTAAACTATGCGAATAGTTAATGTGGGCAAAAGCTTGCCTTATGAAGTGTTTTCTTGTTTTTCTTCATTTTAGGTAGGTTTATTTATTTTATTCTATTTTATTTTATTTTCGATGAAACTTTCCCACATCGGTGATAAAAGACTTTACAAGTTGAATGACGAAAGGTCATATCCTCTCTTGAATGACTTCTGACCTACATGTGCCACTTTGCCACTGTTTGCGTTACCGTCGGTTGCAAGGTTTCAGTTCAGCAACCGTGTGTTTTGAGGTACATGGTTCCTAATTGGAATTTTTGTGACAGTTGACATAACTGAAGCTGGTTATCAAGGTCACAAACGGGCCAAGAGATGGTTAACTGGTTTATTAGAGGACGGGAAAAATGCCATTTATTTGTCAGCTTACCGCGTCCAGTAATTGGTAAAGTGTGCAAAATTGTGCTAAAATATTCTCTTACAGATAAATCACAGGCTATTTGATGTATATTCCATGCATGCACATACTTTTAGACCAAGTTGATCTGGGTTCACAAAACTACATGTGTGCTATTATATATCGCACGTGTCCAACGAATTTAACACTCCTGTATGTTGAATACCCGCTGGAAATATTGTTTACATATATATATATATATATATATATATATATATATATATATATATATATATATATATATATATATATATATATATATATATATATATATTATGTACCTCAAATATTATCGCGGATCATGTACATAACATTTTGAAAACAAGGTTGAAAGATCAACACCATCAAATCGTTCATGACCAGATGTGGAATGACGAAAATAAGAATCGCACGGGGAGTAAATTACGATTTTACCGAAAGTTTAAGGAAACATATGAAAGAGAAACTCCTCTATAAGAGGTTAAAAAATTTAAACAGCGACAAGCTTTCAGTCGAATTTGAGTCAGTAACCACCCCCTCATGATCGAAACAGGTCGTTATACCAATGAGCCATCAGATATAAGAAAAAGCATATTCTGTAATCACGATAGTATCAAAGATGAGTGTCATATGTTACTGCATTGTTCATTGTATCAAGATATCCGGAAATTATTCTTCAACGAAATGAAAAATGTTTATTCTAATTTTACAAATCTGTCAGAAACAGAAACACTTACACTTGTTATGAATCCGGAGAGGAGTGTCTCTCACCTCGTCACTAAGTTTGTATATAGTTGTCTGCACACGAGACACTTGTATACAAATATGGCATTTGTATGATCTGAGCACAAATAATTCTCTGTATAAAAATTTACACTTTTTATACAGTTTATAGAGCTTTTACTAGTTTATTATATTGTACCATGAGCCCAGTGGGCATAAAAGGAAATATAGATTAGATAAATAAAAAAATAAGATTCAATTTAAAAAAACTGGTCCCCTACCATATACAAGATGTTTTGTCCCATGCATTTTGTGCAGTCTCCTTCGTTACAGATGCTGGTACTCTGATTAATAAATAAATCTATCACTGTGCTGTTTGTATGATGGAGCAGGACTACGGATGAAACAGTGTATGAACGAAAGAATCATACATGCTGAGTATGTGAATTCACGCGTAATCCGTAAACAATTTCCCTTTGCCACATGCTTTGTCACAATGCATAAAATTAGATAGAGCCATATCTACTGCTCTCCTGCTTTGATAGACGCAATCTACTGCAGGGATTTCAAAACCTGAATTGAAACATTATTTACATAGTTATATCAATAGATGGATACATTCACATTGGACGGACGAAGAGTTTTGTTTGTATTTATGGTGTATGACTATGTTACAACAAATCTAAGGCTACAGTTTCTTACCTCATGGCCCCTACAAGCCATCAGGTTGATTTGCACAACTTTGTATAAGTTCCAATGCAGGGCAGTTATTTTGTGCCTGTTACTTTTGTTTGTCTTGTTATTTGGGTTTCCTCTGAGAAAGTACATGAATATATAATGGAATCAATTTCTTAGGCTTAGTTTAAATTTCCTTTTTTTTTTTTTTTTTTTTTTTTGCCCTGTATTGAGCTTTAATGCCACCCCCCCCCCTACCTCCCCCGCGGTGTGCGCCAGAATGCAGCACTTTGAATGCGTTTTTTTTTTTCAAAATTTTCCCAGGGAAGCATGTTCCTCATACTCTCGAAAATCACTTTGCGCCTGCGGTGCTCGACATGGCTAGCAGAGCCCTCATTACTAACATTCCTGGATCCGCCTCTGTTATCAAAAATTAAGCTGTCACTATCAGTACAATGTTGCAGGGTGACATCTCAGCGAAGTCATTTCCTTGAAATGGGTATGTTCATTTATGCGGCCGTGACCTGCGACCGCGGTAGATAATAAAATGTGCATCTTTCCGCATATGGTCTGCTTGTCCCAAATAATTGAAAAGCTTTCGAGCAATTTGAAACAGAGTGATGTTTTGTAGGGACACTAATGAAATAGATCGAGTTCGTGCATGATTTACTGTCATAATAGAAATGACCTTAAGAGGATCGAGCTACACAGCGTTTAACGACAGAAAAAATGAAGGAAGAAACAAAAAAAGACAGGGAATATAATGATAAAAAAGCATTACAAACACAGATGCCATGAAACCAAAGAAGAAAAGTAGACAAAACAAGAAACTGGAAAAGCAAAGAAGAGGGGAAAAGAGAGATATATGACGGGAAGAGGAAAAAAGGAAAGAAAGAACTTTCGCAGGAGAGTGATTACATTACGACTGGGGATATCCATCGTTACCACAAACACAGGCAATGAAAGCATTCAATCATGGTACACTTAGCAAAACATGCAGGATAGGGAGATTATTTATTGTCTGTGGTTTACATATATCACCAGACATATCTCATGCTAGTTTTTTCATTTCTTGTTGACTTGAAGACTACTTCTGTAAGAAATTGAAATGTTTACAGAGAGGACAATTTGATTTCATAATATCGAAGTATCACAAAAATATTCTAAGCTATCAACATATCGACCTCAACCCCGTAGATGCCACATGAAACACAATCTTTCTAACTACTGAAAACCCAACACTTGATCACTGAATTCAAAATACTCGTGACAATTATATACCGACATTAGAAGGGAAGGCGGCTAAACGATGCAGGGAACCCATGATCAGCCAAGGACATAGTTAAATTGATTTCATGAACAAGCTACGTTAATTAAGGATCAGGGGTTATTTGACCCGTTTAGACAAAAACCTGAGTAACAACCAAAATAGAGCAAGCCAAGATTCAACGATTTTGATACAATTCTAAACACAACATGGAAACAGACCAAACCAACGGTACAGGGAGACAAACAGTATTGTACGTTACACGAAAACGTTGTCGTAAGGCGAAGGATTAACTTGTTCATCACATCATTTGCACTTTTTACATGTAGCCCCCGTGGTAATTGCTCAGAGACTAACAGACTGTTAACACAGAAGCAGACTAGTGGGCTTTGGTTTACCTAAGTAACAAGCATACGGATATAAATTTGGGTAGATTAAAAGTTGATTAACGTTTTGCAACAATGTTGGATGCTTCCTAAGAAGAAGGTTTTGTATGACACGGTTCGGGTGTCACCCGAAAGCAGGCTCGTGGATGTAGAGTGTACAATGGTGCCACTAAAGTGAACTTTGACACCTTATATGTGGTCTTGTATCATTTTCTTGCACCAGTGTTCATCTTCTAACTCATGAATTTCAGCTTGGTATTCGGGACGAGCAAATCGTGATTCGCACGAACATAGACAGCAAACTTATAAGCTTCGGCCTCATGAATCATTTATCACAAAGAATGTGTAATAGGTGTGTGGCTCGTGGTTTGTATTTGCTTCATTAATTATGTCCGAGTTCTTATTTTTTGAACTGGAGAGAGCTTTGCCAGATCGATACAATTTTACAACGGTGTGTAAACATACTCTTTCGAATGAAAGCTTCCCTTTCCTGTTCAATTTACCTTAGTCTTAAGAATGTCACAACACGCTGTTGCAGTTATTATCTTCTGGTACCTGCTGCATGTTCGACTCGTTGCACCGCATTTCGTTGAATGTGTGCTTTGCACGTTTATAGACTGAACGAAAAATTTATATTGCATCTAATTTTATGATGACATTGCAATAACCGTGATTAAACCACAATACTAAAAAGAAGGCGTGGAGGGGGATATATTGTGCCTTTTTGAAGGCTCCATCGCTCAAAATTGAAAAAAAAATACCGGTCAATTTTTCAACACGCTGATGAAGTCCCTTAAAAGCGCAGAACAATACCTATGTTTTTCATGTACAATTGTTAATCTGGTTTGGGCTCATTTAAACCCCGTTTAGCAGTTTAATTAGTTACGCATATAAAGACCAGAGTATAACCGAGTGATGCATCTTAATTGTATAATGGAAGTGTCACAAAAACCTGGAGGCCCCAAATTGGGCAAAGGAATGTTCTTATCAGATAAGCTCACGTAAAGACTTTATCCACATCATAGTTGTCTTCGAAGTACCAGGAATAAGACTTGTGCAGTCTTTAAGCGAACTCACACCATCATGAGAACATTTTGGTGGTACAGTTTGAAGAGGTTTGACCATAAGTTAAGCAAAGTATTTAATAAGATACACGCGAAATCATTTCCATGTTTACTACAAGGAAATGCTGCATAATAAACTAAGAGCAAAACCACGAGTACAGACTTATTTAGTGGATGTCTTTCAAAATCATCCACATGCCATGCCAAAAGTCTACGAGAAGTTATACTCATTAAATATGTTAAAGTAATCTTCCGGCTTTGTAATGGTGGTGGCCATCTTGGGTGTCGGGTAAAAATCATAATATAACTATTTTTATCATTGTCTGCTTTTGATGGTGCATTCACTTGTATATAGTGCTGTTAATCATTCTCTAAAAATAGTCTTAAAAATCACGAAGTGTACCTTTGGATTAAGTAGACATTTTAATTTTCAAGGACGGTCCTAATTTGTTTTGCGAAAACATCCTCAGGTTTTTTATATTGTTATTCTTTCCGTCATTTTCATATTATTGTGCACACATGACTTCAAGTTGCATTGGAAGTTAAAAGACGGTTGTGCCTTATTTTTAATGTCAATTCGAGGTAAAATTATCACAAGAAAGTTTCATGTAGATATTTCATGTCAACTAAGCGCCGTCCGCAAAAGAGCGTGCAGGTCTCACCACGTGGTCACTTGCCCCCAGTTTGCAATGAGAGAACAAATTAATTATAACTAGCTTTTGCGTGCGGCAGGCCCAATTTTCCTCATATGTCTCAAATCACACCTACCTGCCACCACGCAATGAAGCCAATGGCTTAATAAAAATAAAATAATCATCTGTGCAAATCTGAATGTGTCTTCCAAATAATACCTCTTTTAGGGAAAGGTCAGATTTGCAGAGGATGAGAGGAACATTAGGATAAGGTACTTTGAATTTTGTTGTCTGCTCCCTGCTTCAACAAAATGCATTTTTGTATGCCACCCCTGCATCTTTTGTTAAAACCCATCCGTCTCTCCAATATGTATCTTATGTTTACTTTTCCGTGGACAAGGGGCTTAACTTTCTTACCTGTCCACACCTGCATTCATCGGGCTTTATAGTTTTAAAGTACGACATGTCCTGGTGATTTAACTCACTTTACTCAATTTGAACAGAATACATTTATGAGTCAAACGTCAATATATGTTCCTGTTGCATTGAAACTATTTTACTACGTTAAAGGCATGTAAGACTGTTCTTGCGTACCTTGTATGAACTATTCAAAGAATATATTTATCAGAGACTTTTTCAGATTAAAAAAAAATTGCTTTTAATTGTTTGATTTTATTATTTTGTTGACCAGAAACATAGTACGTATATTAAAGAATAGTGTTCATCTAATATATCTAGCATTTTTTTCTTGCACATAAATTAACATACTAAGCATCAAGGCTATAGAGTTATCTAGAATTAGAATGAAGGAACGGGGTACCGGTTTTCCGAGGAAACATTTTTTTATTTCGCAGTTGCTAAAAGGTGGATTTCTGTGCATTGTGCCTTTATATTTTATGACGCCCTGAATGAAGGTGATGTCATTTTGCGACGACCTTGCCAATGGGTACCAAAGTGTTGTTAGCCAGCTTCGGTAAATAATGTTCTCTTTATACAAGTATGATTTGGGCTTTGTAAATTTGGGGGGGGGGGGGTGATATAATATTTGAATCGCTTATTACATATGAATGAATCTTTATTAAGGCATTTTCAGGCCACAGGCCTATATTGCCAACTAAATCATACAAAATATGTTACATAAAGTAAAAGTAAGGTGACAAATAGGAAAGGGCAGTTTCTTAAGTTTCCAGAAACCTCCACTACACGGCGCGAGTCATCGCTTTCATCCGGGTACTCGCCTGCTGGTTAACATTGGTCTCGGCGCATTTGCAAACACTGTGATAACATTGTACGTATCGGCAATGAAAGTGCCAAAAATGTTCCTTTTCACGTAATATCTGCTAATAAATTTTACACCCACGAAAGACGAGATTGTATTATAGCAGAGCATGAATGCATTTGTTTGTATGTTGTGTTAAAAAAGCGAAAAATCCATTTGAACCGCGGTAACCGGAAACCGCATTCTGCTTGTTACATTCCTGCGTAGCCGTAGCGCCACTCGACTATGTGAATGGTCGAAAGAAATGCAATAATAAAGAATATTCTTCGACAGTTATTAAGATAATACAATGATCACATATAACAAATTATCGACATAGCACATAATATGGACTCAACAGCATGAGGATTTCGTAAGACTCCTTCAGCAAGGATTTAATGTGACCCTGTTCATCGCGGGCGATAATGGAGGATCGAGTAGGATAAAAGAACATTGGTCATCGCGTTTTAAGATTCTTGCAGTGTTGCCAACCTGCCAAACTTAAAATCCGGGAGATAGAGAGTAAAATTAATGGAGATTGATAAATTAATATGAAATATAGAAGGGAAATATTGATGAGTTTCAGGGGGGTGACTCAAAATTGTCAAAAAACCACACTTTTTCAAGAATTTTAAGCACAAAATTCCAGGAGTCTCCCGGGTAATTCGGGAGGGTTGGCAACACTGTAATAAGTCGATTTTATTTTATTTGCCGGGTGTGTTGTCATTGTGTCAAAAATAAAGACAAGTAGACAACCTCATGAGAATATGTTATTGTAGATGAAATCCCAAGTTTTACAGTGTTACTGTATGTGTGTGGGCGGGTGTGGGGGAGGGGATCGGCAGGTAACGTAAAAAGTTCAATTAAAATTAAAATCAAATGTGATTAACTCCACAACAATGTGTATTGGGTTGATTCCTTGATTGCACTACTTTCTAAAAAAAGTATTTATTACTGATAACATTATCATGATAATGAGTTACACTTGGTTAATTCATTCGCCAAGAAAAACGCTCAGTTTGCACCATGCGTTAACACACCATAGTATGCGACGCCACTCAAGGTCTCGGACCAGTAAATCAAACCTAATAGAGTTACATGTTAAATTGGCTATATTCGCCAGCTTGTCTGTGACATTTAAAAGTTTCGTTGACACTCTACCCGTCATTTTTCTCAAAGCTTACTTCAATGACACTTAAACTATCAATAGAAAATGGGGGCAAAACCAATTAACTTTTTTGCTGCTCGCACATTTTTTTATGCCTACCTCCATAGTTACAGTTCCGAAGCAAACCTTGGTGAAATAATAGCCCAACAAAATTTCTAATTCAAGAATTAAATGTTGAAGTGACATCCTTCCCAAACCCACAGATTATCAGGCATATTTATTCCCTTTATATGACAAGAATTGCATAAGAGTTTCTGTGCTCCCTAATTTTTAATGTCCTGTCACCTGAGGTCCTGTATTCATTGCGTGACTGAAAGTTCTGACACACCTTCACCTGCAGCGTATTTACTGGCCCAAGACCTCAAGTTGACCCGCTATTGAATACCCGGATGAAAGCTGTCCACAGTGCCACATGGCGGTCAATGAGAGAACGCAGAGTTATTGCTCTACCATATTATACAAACATAAAAATATCAATACCAATTTCTTTTACATTCCACTTTCTTCTTTTGCCAATAATGTATCTCTCAATTTAAACATATGAAATAAATATGTTGCCAGGTATATTGACATCATGATTTCCAATTAGAGCATAAAAGTTTCCTAATGTTGGACAATATTTTGTTGATAAATATTTTGACCTTAAGTCATTATATGCTGGACAAATTAAACATACATGAAATTCATCCTCTACAAATAGTTTGTCATGATTTAAACACAATTCACAGTATCTTTCTGCACGATCTGTTCCTTTCCTGCACCCTGTCTCTCTGTTTAACTTATGATCTGCACATCGAAATTTAGATGATACTCTCCTGTGTTTCAATAATATGTTAGCAGTTAAATATTTCTCTGGTTCCAACAGGCTTTTGTAGTTTTTATAATCACGTAATTTTCCTTGAAGATCTAGCTGGTTGTGCCATTTCTGATGATTACAATCTTTCAATCTTTGTTTTAAAGCCTGCAGAAAAATATTGATATCACCAACTCCTTGCTCTAGCCAGACATGACCAAAACCATAAAAATTCAACAAAAATCTAATTTCAGAGGCCCATGTCCTCCTACCTAGATCATCTAGTCTTTTCAACATTTTATAACATGCATTTGTGTATCTGACATTCTCCATCTGTAATACTTTTAGCCAATAATTAATACACCTGGTCATATAATAAATATAAAGGGGATGTCTTCCACATTCACCAAGTACAGCAACATTACCCGTGGTAGAGCTTACTTTTAAGTACTGATGACAAAATTTCCTCTGAACCATTTCTATATTGTCATACACAGTAAAACCGCAAACTTCACTACCATAAGTTAAAATGGGCAGAATCATTCTGTCAAATAACTCGAATGCAGCTTTAAAAGGTATACCACCACATTTCCATAGTATTTTATTCAATATTGCTACTGCTTAACTAGCTTGGGAAGCTAAGGTCTTTGTAGCTGTAAACCAACTACCCTTTGGAGTAAAAATTAAACCCAGGTACCTGTAAGCAGAGATGGTATCTAATTTAACACCATCATAATACCAGACTTCAGATTTTTTTAATGCTCCACCTCTTCTAAAGACCATTACTTTATATTTACTTTCAACCCCCATTGACACTATACTCTTCCAAAAGAGTTAAACCTTTTTTGTAGTCTCGGAACAATATCACTACAAAATACCATATCATTTGCAAATAATAATATAATTATATATTTGGTGCATTTTCAGGAACATAAATACATTTACATCCCTGCTCTTTACACATTTCAATGAATTCCTTAAAGTATAAGGTGAACAACAAAGGGCTGATCATACAACCTTGTCTGGTTCCAACAAAACATTGAAAAAAAAATCTGTTAACCCTTGTTAGGTTAATATACAGGACCTTAATTTTGCATACATAGAACGTAAAACATTAAGTAACCTACCAAGTAAACCCTGATTTATCAATCTATATCATAAATGTAGGTGGGGTATAGAATCAAACGCTTTAGAAAAATTGATGAAAACAACATAAAATATACCTTTCTTTTTACTAATGTACTTTTGGGACATAGCATACAAAGTAAAAATATGATCCATAGTTGACTTTCCCTTCATATAACCTGCCTGTTCCTCAGCAAACTTGTCATTTGCATCTGCGCATTGTACCATCCTATTGTTAGCTATCTTGGTAAAAAATTCCCTAACACACTAAATAAAGAAATCTCTCTATAATTTTCTACATCATTATGGTTTACTTTTTTAAGCAAAGGCATAATTATTGCATCACACCAACTTCGAGGATAAAAACCAGTTTCAAGCATTTTATTAAATAGCTGTGTAATACATGATAGAAAAATGTCAGGTGTGCATTTTATAAATTCATTTACCAGACCGTCAGTACCAGGTGCTTTGTTCTTAAGCAAACTCTTTATCGGATGTTTTACTTCTTCTAAGATTATGTCCTCATCTGATTGACACAAATTATCATCATCAAAATCACTTCCCCTGTTGTTCAACATATGGTTACACTGTACACACTCCTCATCATGTTTACACAAAAATTCTCTAATATAGGTATAAAAACCTGTGTCCACTTCACCTGTATTATTTAACAGTTTTTCAAAGTACTGTATCCATCTCTCTGCAGTAATACAATTCTTTGTTTGTTTAGAACGTGCCCACTTTTTTAGTAACTTCGATAAGTCACTAGTATTTCTTGTATTTCTAAGTGTCTGTAGTTTCTTTTCTTTTAACTCCTCTTTCTTTTCTTGACATAAACTTTTAAACCTTTTTTTTAATCTAAGAAAGTGTCTAATATTTTAGGATCTCCAGTCTTCCTATAATGTTTCAACACATCATAATTCTTAGCTTTTACACATTTACATTCTTAAACCCACCAATCCGGTTGAGAAGCTAGGGGTCTATTTCTATTGTGTGTCACTTTAAACTCTGAACCTACATAAGCATATATTTCACACAATTTAATAACTGCAACATCCAAAAATCCACCTTTGATGTCCTGTTTAATATCTGTTAAAGTCTGCATAGGAGAACTATCATTAAATCGATCTTTAAAACTATCTTCTAGATCTGTTCTCCATTTATAACACAATCATTCCTGTTAATGCATACAACTATTCTCATATTTTTCTACATAACTGCATACTAAGATACACTGTAGTGGAAAGTGGTCAGATAAGTCTAAAGCATCTACAGAAAATACTTAACTTTGTGCCATAACCTAGCAGAGATTACGATATAATCTACAACACTCTTACCATTTGTACTACGGTAAGTAAATTCACCATCCATATCATCACTAAATCTACCATTTAGCATATGAATATCAAAAGTGCAACATAGTTTCAACAAATTATGGCCAAATAAATTAACAATGTCGTCTTTCGAGTTTCTTTGCAAGTTAAATTGGTCTTCTTCATACCAATCATCAATAGGGAGATAATTAACGGTATCATCAATAACATAATCTTTTTCCTGTCCAGTTCTGTCATTCAGATCTCCTAAAACACATATGTCACACTCTTCATACTTCCTTGTGATGTTCTCTATTATTTTCTCAAGTAGCAGTATACCATTACTTTCTGTATCATTGTTAATGTCATAAATTGGTGAGCCATCTGGCAAAATATCTGCAAATATGAAAACAACATCTCTCTGTTGTTCAAAAATATGTCCACTAACATTCAGTATAACTGTGTTACTTAGTTTATCCATTATTCTCTTAATACTTTTCTTAAATCTGTCGTGTACAAACACTGCTATTCCCCCTGAATATCTACCAAATTTACTTTCCAGAATCGCTTATTATTCCAATACAATCATTTCAACTTCTCATTATTTTCAGCATGAATAGACAGTCAGTCGTGACAACAGACATGAAATAAGAGCGGTGTAATTAACCATTTAAATAACGCCAATAACCTGTTACCGTCAGGTAACGTACGTGTCAATACCCAGAGACAGCCGGAGATGAAGACTATCGTTTTTATATCGTTCTAAATGGTACAGATGAAATGCAGTTTGAAATTACTCTTATCACATGCGATATTACTTGCTGATTTAAACTAAACGTTACACGTATATCTAATATGCCTTCGGCAAGCTTGTATTGTTTGTAGATATGATGTTATTTATTTTTTGCTTCAAAGTCACAGGTGCTTCAGGAAAAGGTGAGATTTTGTAATGACCATGCTCTTTATATCTGTTATATCATGATTGAATTACGCGATTTGTCAACTGTCCAAGTGAAACATATTTACCTCCGCTTAGTACACAAACGTCAGTAATGCTATAAATTGGGCAATTAGGAAGAAATTTGATTAATCGCTCACGTATCGTCCTGTTATATACCTTGTGTTTCTCGCTTATCCAATAAGCAACATTTAGTTTGATGTCAATAATGTAGTATTGTCGAGAGTACGGGTACCAGTCAAGACGTTGAGAACAGATGTATGGCTAGCAAAATGTGCTTTGATGTTCCCAACAGCAAGACAGACATGCAGACAGACAGCAGGAAAGAAAGAAAGAGAAAGAAAGAAAGAAGAAAGAAAAAAAATAAAGAAAGAAAGAAAGAAAGAAAGAAAGAAAGAAAGAAAGAAAGAAAGAAAGAAAGAAAGAAAGAACACTAAGGAGGGGTAGGGGAAGGAGAAACATCATAATGTCAACTGTTTATATTATGACAGCATTTCAACAACCCGAGCTATCAAAACAAATAGGAATAGCATAACCTTGAAACATCTTACCACCACTGTAGTATTGTAAATATATCGTAACAGTATGCATGTAAAGCCATTGTATGCTTGATAGAATAGACCCATTGGTAGAGCTTAATGGAGTCTTTAGATTAGGTTATGGGAAAATAAACAGAAACAATAATACGTCCATCTAAAATCCATACACATTTCGGTGTCAAACAATAGTTAGCGAAAAGGGTTATCTATGAACAATTACTGACAAAATCACATTTATTTCTGTAATTTAAAACACACACACACACACATATATATATATATATATATATATATATATATATATATAAATATATATATATACATATATATTATACATGTATATGTATATATGTATATATGTATATATATATATATATATATATATATATATATATATATATATATATATATATATATATATATATATATATTCCTGTAGTATTTCAGTTCCTACGCGTATCCCTATATTTAAGCTTGAGTGGTACTTGGATCAGTCCACCCACATGTGTGGGTGGGGGTGTCATGCTGTTAAAATAGTCGACGGAGGGTCCATTTCATCGTATTCAGTGTGATTCCCATCAAGTTGATTGATTATTTGGAAAAACGTCCGTGGATGTAACTGAAATTATTACAGAATGCTCGTGTGTTACAAACTTGTCAACAACACAATATTCTCCATTATGTTGAATAAGTGTGAATGCAGTTCCAGGGTTAATGCGTTGACTCTGAAACCACATACATGTACTTTTTTTTTTCTCTTTCTTTCTTTCTAAACATCAGAGTGAAAGCAAGTCAACTGTACATGTTGCCCTTTTCGGCCTTTTGCAAAAGTACTTCTGTGGCACAAATAAGGAGTCTGTCATAGTACCGGAAATGTGTTGGTGATGAGAGGCTTAACTGCTTGATACCGCATAAAGCGTATTTGTGGTTTTGCAGTTTCATCACAATGCTATAGCACAGAACTGCTACACTCTAGAATCAAGAGCTAGCATAGCTTGGCCTGTGATAGCAACATTTGGTGTGCAGTTTCAAACAGTTGGTCTTCGGAAATGCTGTACGTGGTGTTAGTTGGACGGATTATTGTTGCGCTGCATCTAGGTATAGGCCTAATATGTGCTCTTCTATCTCTCAGGAACATGTGGTTGAAACCAGGCACTTCTTAGTTCGTTCGTTAAATAATATGGTATGTAGCATGGTATGTAGTGTAAGAGCATATTTGGTTCATAGACCAAAAATAATTAAGCCAAACGATCCTCTTGGTATTTTCTAATGGACATAATTTGTTTACGTCCAACCAAACAAGGTCATTTTGGCCACGCTAGCAACAACTTATTCAGTATAAATACGCACACTTTTCCTTCTGCGAAATTGTAAACAATAACAGATAATATTCGAGTTGTCAGCTCGTCAAAATCAGATTTGGATTTGATGATGTTGTATTTTGAACCTTGATATTTTAAACGCTGTTAGGCTTTAGCCTATGTTGAAAATTTAATAACAGAATGCTGTACACTAGTTGGACAACCTTTGCTGACCGATTTCCAATTAATTTTAACTGAGATGACAACAAAATACTCACAAACTGCAGCCGGTAAAGAGATCTTGAATATAAATAGTTTACAGAAAGATAACTAAGACGGTGTGTCATGCTATTAATTACAGATATTTGCCAGCTGAAATATCGCATTTCTAGTAATAACCGAAATGGGATCGTCATACAACTAGATTTCTAAGAAGAGTCTAGTTTGAAACTACAACTAGGTATATATGTGTATGGACAATGGAGAGATGTCTCACCTATAACAGGCTGGGCTACGTCTATGCTTCTTTTAAATTCCCATTTTGCACACAATGCCTGTCTTTTTTTTACCAATATTGTGTTCACTGGACCATAACGTATGATGATACTTATGAGAACAGTAATTGTGCATGAAGTGTTCCTTACTTGCTGCATTTCTTGAACGGTATCCTTGTGACATTAGTGTTTCATTATACTGTTAAACTCCATAAGGTGTTTTACTTCACCTTTTAATCACCTTTATCTTCTAAATTTCCATGCTTAAAAAATAAATAAAAATATCTGCCTATGGCGATGAAAACAATATGCCTCGACCTTATGTTATTAGATAATGTTCAAAACTGATTTAGGGGCGAATTTTCTTCTCGAGACTCTAAAGATGTTATGTTAAGTTACTAGCGCATGTGAAGACACGAAAGAATAACGGATTTACCAATGCTGTTATAATTGCAGCTACCTCTTTGTCATTTTTGAAAGGGATGCCACGTAATGATCACAATCGAGAAGATAATGTTCAATATGGTCAATAAAACTTCCACAAGTACATTTCATCATTTCAATCTTAGCGGTCACTGAAGTTTTATCTGGATAATTAAGGACCGAGTGTTTGTAATGAATGATTCATGCGTTCCTTCCTATGATACTGCATAATGTACTAAATAAATAACATACGCACACAAAAATAGATAAATGAACTTGAATTCCCATCAGAAGTGACAGTTTTATTATTCTAGATGTCACTGCGGGAGGTGCGGAACTGTTGAAGAATATAGTGTTTATGGATATGCAATTATCTTAAGAGATTTACTTTGCCATCAAGTACGTCAACAATACACATTTCTGACGAGTGTAATATACTATTACCCTACATACGACGTCAAATGCCTCGCAACACCTCTATCGCATCCACATAAGAATACATTGGCAAGGTTATGAATGCTCTATGTTCGATCCGGTCACTTTCTATCACCAAAAGATATGGAAATTGAGTGAATTTCGATGTACATCCTAATTAATTACATGGACCTCTGGATGTGTGTTTACAGAATACATGTCACTTAACAATGGGGATAGATTTGTTAATCAACAAATGGAAGGGTTTTTTTTCTTCATTTTTTGAAATAAAAAAGTACTTTGATGCACTGTTGGGAATACATGTGAATGTAGAGCAAATGTGGTGTAATGCCCTGATGAAAAAACTGTTAACCCGTGTTCAAATAATTTTAACAAAATAACAAACACCTTTATTGGCATTCGCATTTTTTGTGATGATGGACTTACAAAGTAATAGTAAGTAGAAAATACACGCTTTGATGAGACCACGTTATCAACAGGCTGTACACCATACTATCCTTCATATGAGGCAAAACACAGTGTCTTCGATATTTTCCCAATTCAGTTGTTTTATGGTTAAATAATGTAAATTTAATTAAGAAAGGACAATTATTGCTAAAGAAGATCTCTTTCATCTGTAATTAGAGAAATTTTGAATTACTATGGTTTATTGCTTTCTATTAAATGGTCTTCAGACTTTTTCAAATATGTTAGTGGCGCGTTTTTTACACACGACATAAAATCTGTAACTAATAACTAGAGCCTGACCGAACCCAAACAACCGATCCCGAGCTTTCCGGGTTTCAGGATTGAAGCCCGGCTCAGGTTCCGCTTTCACAGTCACTTAAAGTTTGGGTTCGGTTATCACTGTCAATTTTGGCAATCAAGTGAAATTTAAAGGTCACCCAGGTTACTTTTTGTACTTGTATACACTTTAAACAATGCATCAAACGATACTTTGCAATTAAGTGCGTCACATGGGTTGCATAAATCGCCTTAGTTACATTAACAATTGTAATGACCCAGTGCATAAATATTAATAAATAATTTGTTGCTTGACGATTTAGATGAAATAAAGCTTTAAATGAGCATTCTAAGATGTCTAAGTTTATTTATTTTATGTTTGAATTGAATATGCCGAACCCGAACGGTGCCCGGTTTGAGATCGGGAATGTGTACCGAGTACCCGGTTCGGTTTCAAAATGCATGCTCGGTCAAGCTCTACTAATAACTAAATATCTACTGAAAGTTACAGTTTCAAAATAAAGAGAGACCAATTGCCAAACTAAATTAAGGTTACACGCATATATGCACCAAGCTGTTAGGTAATTTAAAATTCCTAAAAAGACAGATTGACAGAAAAATTCATACTGGATGATTGAAATAATCATTTGTGTAGACAAATGTTCTTAGTTTCTTATGTGGTCAATGTGATAAAAGATCATGGTCTTAGCCCTATAAGTAATTCCCATTGGATACACAATCTGCACTTTTTAGCACTGAATTTATTATAATTCATTTGTAAATTTTAATTAATTTATTCATTTCCCTTAATAGATGTGATAGGTCAGAAGAATGAAATTGAGCTCAACGTCGCTCTGCAAGGATCAAAATTGTTTTTTTTTGGGGGGGGGGGGAGGGGTGATCATGACCAGCGTAAGTGTATTTACCCTTTAAATTTTATAGTGGACACTGGCAGTCTTTTATCTAGATCATTTGCTTCTCTTTTTTTCCTGAAAATATTGGGATGCTTATTCATGTATAAAAGGTCCGTTTATGAGGCATTTGAATCTGGCTTCAGAATACTCAGTCAAATGGAAACAACGTTTTGTTGTTATATGTGTGGATAGAATACAGCATATTTGCCACTTTACCGGCAGTAGAATGTCGTCTTCATCATGATCACCTGTTATGATTACAACTGCATCCATGGATACACACAGGGCAGTGTCATTTATGCGGAATTACAACTACAGGTATATCGTGCCAATTTGAGAAGACAGGGGCATTTTTTCGATCAGTATACTGGAGAGCTAACAGTTGCCATAACATCACCATACATATTGGTATAACTTTTCCATAACCAAGTTTATGTCAGGAGCAATGGGTAAGCATAAAGATGCAACCTTGTTTTCAATCTACTTTAATACTTTATCTGATTATATGTAGTACACACAAGTGTTTACTTCAATGAAATTCACACTTTAATTGCTTCCCGTGCCGAATAAGCAACCTTATATTCATCATATAGTATTCATGTAACCCATACATTGGAACCTAAACAGTGTACACAAACATTCGTGATATAGGATGCAACTAGCACAGTCCTTTAGAAGGGAGATATACACATGATTACTCTCGCTCGTATCATATTCCTGTCATTTTTGTTTCTCTGTATTCACGCAATGTTTCAACCATTGTTGTTCAAAAGCACAATCTATGGGTACACTATGCTCTCTAAATTCCGTCTTACATGATTGTCTTGTAAAGGCAATTAATATTGAAGCCTCAAAGCTCCACACCATGGTTTTCTCGTTTCCATCAGACATCTGGTTACCAATGACTAGCAGCTTAGAGCAATACGTGTGCCTGCTTGCTTGTATACAACCTACACTGAAACTAATTAGTAGATTATTTGTAATAAGTTTGAGCAATTGTTTGCTGATGTCCATAAAGTATAACCAATTATAAGTTAGAGTAGCCAAAAACCGGAACACAGCGATACATTTGGTAACTACTGACTCCAAAAGTCTTTTCAATCCCCACCATAAATATCATTTTCCTAATAACGCATCACGCCACGGTTTTTACCAGACAGCTATGGCGTCCAATATTATCAGAAAATAGGCATAATCCTTGGCAACAGTCCTATATGTCTCAGAAGAAGAATGCAGCTTGACAAAGATAATCATTTGTTGGTAAGCTATCCTTTTCCATTACACTATGCCTCTACATGGGCTTACATGTCCACATATCGCGAGCCATAATAACAGAGTATACGTGAAAGAACATAAGATTTACACAGGTTGTATCTGATTAAAACTACTTAACATTTTAACATGGCAAATTCCCCGGTGGGAGGTACATAAGTGAAAAAAGGGAACAGTGAATCTTATTAACGTTTGTGCATATATCTTTACTCATATGAAGAATGTTTTCCTTCCCTATTTTATGCAACAAGTCGATGTGGCCTAATATGATTTGCAGTTTAAGTATAACCGTAAATGAAAACATTCGATGAAACGTGGTTCAACAAGTCGACCACCATGTGTGTTCCGGCCAGGGATTTTTTTATAAGAACAACAAACTCTTTGACAATATACACGCCTAAGGCCATTTTGGTTTTGACACCCAGCCGACGTTCATACAGCCGATATGCCAGACATGTCAACTAACTTTGAAGCTCACAAAAGCACACATTTCATTTCTACCACATGCATAACCATGAGTAATTTTGGTGTGGTTTTTATGCAAATAATTTGTTTCCAAATGTGGCATTTCAAAACCAACTCGAAGGGTATGTTTTTGACAATAAAGTCTCTCTGTGGCCTCGGTTTGTACAGCTTAATCTTGTCGGGACTTTTTTTCTGACATTATACTACCTAAGAACTTCAAATTTGACATGGGTTAAGGCTACTAGGTATATATATATATATTTATATATAAATATGTGTGTGTGTGTGTGTGTCTAAGATTCGTTTTTTTCTAAAACACACGTCTGATTCTCCTGGTGTGGAGTATGAACTACCTGTAGGTTGGGAGTTGTGTTGGATCCCAGCCGCCAAAGATATCTGACAGGTAAAATTACATATAACCTAAACGATTCATAAGATAATCAACTCCATATAATTGATTTGATGTTTTACAACATAATGGAAAACACAAGTGATTATGTTATCAGAGATTGTTTAATCAATGAATATACATATATAATCAGTAAATTAATCTATCTTGATTGATTTGATGTTTTAGAAAATAATTGAAAATACCAATGATTATGCTATCGGATATCTTAATTAATAGATAGACATATATAATCGGCAAATTAATCTCTTTTCGTTGTAGTATAAGCTGCTTCAATAGTGTATACTAATATTTAACTTGCTAAATCATACATTTTCTTCTAAAAAGGCATGACTGGTTTCCTTGGAAGGGAGTATTCATGACGTACCTGTGCACTGGGAATGGCTCCAGAGCACAGCCGCTAAGGGTATCAAACATGTAAAACAAATATGTTCTAAAATATGCTCTAAGAATAAATTATTTAATAATTCCTGCTGACTATTGTAATGTAACATAACATAAAAAGAAAAAATTCATCGAATGTATACATATAAAGAGGTAATCAACGAAATTTACATTTCAGCTTTTTAAATTATTAGTATGATATGTAGATGTATGCCACCATTTATGCTGTAATGTTTACCCATAGGTGTCATTCAAGGTAGTGTTTTCATGACAAACATAGAATTAGTGACGTGGAAATCAGTTCTCTCAGGGTCTTCAGAAATATTTGGGACTGTGTCACAAACAGCGCAACCAACATCAGTTCCCCCAAGGAACTTGAATCAGACAGGAATGGGGACTTGCTATCAATGCCACCTCATCCTAGTAACCCCTCTTATTGCAATTGTGGGTTTCCGATAAAGAAAAATATAAGCAATATTTGAGAATGTAAACACAATGGATTTTTTCTGCGGACATAGAGCATTAAAAAAATTAATTTGTTTTTATTGCGTTCCCAGGTTGTATCATTTCAAGCTATTTCAGATATATGATTTCTATGTTGCACTTTGTTGTAGTGAAAAAATATCATAAATTTTAACCAAAAACAGAAAAGAAATTCCCAATTTTTTTTTCCAATCACCATACCCTTATACTAATGTTATGGTTAGAAAGCCCGGTAAAACCAAAGTAACACATGATTATTTTGAGGACAGTTGGTGGGAAAATGTACTTTTAAAGCATTGTCAAATTCAAAGATATACATTTTTTGTTATGAATAGTCCACATCTGGAGTTCACATATTTCCCATTTTGCGGTTCTGTTTGCAAACAAGCTATCCAGCTACAGTGTTAAGGGTGATTTTGTACTTATGGCATGTGCTAGATCGCACCAAAAACCGCAAAATGTATCAACATACCACGTTTAGACAACATCTATCGTAGTACAATCCAGGAGTGTAAAGTTCCAGGTTCATAAATGTCACAAAAACGATCCAGGCCTGCTTTCTTCTTTTGCGGTCAGCTCAGCAGACAAGTTAGAAACACCAAAAAGTAGCAGGCCTACGACATGGGGCGCCAAGTGTAACATCATTGATGTTATGCACGAAATCGTAATACTTATCGTTTTCTGGGACAGAATCACAACAGTATTCACAAAATTGTAAGAGCTAATTACAAAATCCAAGTCCCACTACAGAATCAAATTACTCTTATGATTTTGTGGAGGAAACTGGAAGAAGAAAAATTACAAAACTGAAAGTATTGTACAAAATCCAGCAAGCTTGTTAAATTCTTTGCCCAGAATTGTAATAGTTTATCAATTTTGTGAACAAAATCGTATAATATTATGAATTTCGTGCCCCCCCCCGCAAAGTGTCAATTGTGTCCACGAAATGTAAAATAACGATCTACAGATTTGTTAAATACATGCATTTTATCTTCAACATCGTTCAGTTTATCAATTCTGTTCACAGAATCCTTAAATTTAAAAATTGCGTTCACAGAATTGGGTAAAGTTTTGAATTTCGTCCACAATATCTTAAAAGCAGTCCAATTTTGTCCACAAAATCCATGTTTTGATCAAATGTTGTGCACAAATCCAAATACGTGTCATGTTAACCATATGATATCCAATTTTGTGCAAGAATTGGAAGAACATTTTACAAAATCCATAGTTTACTCTATTTCGTGCACAATATTGTAAGAGTATTGAACAGCTTGTTCATGGGAACCCAAAACAAATACAATTCTGTTTACAGAATCGTATAAAAATCACATTTTCGTTGAGGAAATTGGTAAAAAGTGACGTCTTGAACCCTGCGTGTTGAGGGTAAAAGTTTAGAATTTCATACCACCAGTCCTTTGATGACGTCATTAAAAGCTAACAAATCTCGTACATACATATATATGTTTCAATTTTGACCGTGTGGGTATGCTGCAAAATGAAAAAATAAAAAAGGCTTAATACAAAAAAAAATAATAGACATAAAATAACAAAAAGGATGAAATGGACAACCAACAGGCAGATTTTCATTTAATAATGACCAGTCTACAATGTAACACTCACAGTCTCCTGCCGCACTATCAATTATAAAAAAAAAACTAGAATTGTCAAGACAGCACGTGACTTATTGCAAGATTTGAAGATTTATGCCCTCTGCACGTTATTGTAAGAACTCACAAAAGTGACCAAATTAATGAATTTGTGGCTTAATACGATGTTTTCTTTTATTTTAATTTTTTTCAGATTTGTGCACACAATCCATTATATATAATTCTGTCTGTCATATCTTTTAAATTTGTTTACGAAACTGGATAAATTTTGCTTGATTTTGTGAACTAAGTACAGTTTGCGTCAACAAATTCGATAGGATAATTTGAATTTTGATACAACAATCTCTGCAAAATTGAAAGATTACCCCATTTCGTGGACGAAATAAGAAACTTACACACAAAATTGAAACCCGTATTCCATTTCGTGGACCAAATCCAAAACTACGTGCACAAAAATGAAACAACAGGCGTCAATGAATTATGTGAAACTGATTGGATATTGTGACTTTCTCTCTCGATTTAGTCCAAAGAACCGTATACGGGTTACAATTTCATGAATATTTGTTCAATTGTGTGAAGTGAATATTAGCATTTCGTATACAAAACTTATAAATTGATTGTCAATTAACTTGACAGAATTGATATAGATTTTCTACAGAATCCTAAGTTTATTCAATTTCGTGGAGAAAATCGGCAGACTCACAGGGTTTAGTATACACAATTGGTAGAGTTACAAGATTTTGTGGACAAAATTGGTAGCTTTACACGATTTCGCCAACGTATGTAATAAACATACTCGATTTTGAATAAACAATGGATAAACGTATGGATTTCGTGTACAAAATTGATAAACGTATGGATTCTGTGTACAAAATTGATATGTTCAACAATTCTCTAGGCGAAATTAATAGAGTTTACAGATTTCGTCTACGAAATATATTAAAATAGCCACTAAATTGATGTTTCACTTCTCATCCCATTGTACCATGTCTCTTTTCATCTTTGTCAAATTTTGGACTTTAACTGGCAAGGCTTGTATGTTTTCAAATAACTGAAGTTTGTAGGTAATGAAGAATATTTCATAGGTTGACAGGACTGGTTTAAAACCACCAGTTGTCTTTCTTGGGTGAATGTCTGTTTCAGGTCAGGAGTGAAATTTGTTTTTTCTCATGGGTTGATGTTTTAGAAATTCTTGAATATCCGCCTTTTGCTGCATTTAACTTTGTTGTCATTGTTGGCTTGGAATTTATGGATGTGGATAATGTTTTCTAATGATCATCTTCTGTTGTGTCGAGACTCCTTAATTCTGCCACGAAAACTATTTATTTAGTATTTTGTCTGCTGCCATTCCATGCCCCTAACTGCAAATCACTCGTCCCGCCTTTAGTGCCACGCATGACTCAGAACTCAGAACATATTTATTTGACAGTCAGTAAATACGAGACATCATACACAATACAGAGTTAAAACAAGAAAGATTGGTACCATGAAGCTAAACCATGTTCATGATTAGGGTTTCCTCTCTAACTAACATTGGGGCTGGTTATGAAGGCCGCAAAAACAAGTTTTGTACTGCATACATGCATTGGAGACACGATGGTTAAGTAAGTTGTTATGGTTCTGACAGATCCCAAACAGTTCCAAGGTGGTTCTGTATCACCCGGTAGTTTAAAATGTGTCTGATCAGATAGAAATAAAAACTTTTTTTCAAGATTTTCTAAACCATTAAAATGACCCATTTTCACTCCGTAGTTACATATACAGATAAAAGGAGGATGGTGAAGTACTGTCGGATCCTCAATCACTTCACTCCACATTGCTAAAACACTGTACTAAATATTTATTTCAATCGGTTTTACATTTTGTAAACAGTTCAAAAAGGCCAGAACTAAAAATGTATTACCTCACAGACACGATTTGACCTGGATCATTCGACGATGTCTAGAAATTCCTCTTATTATTCCCTTGTCAAAGCTTTCAATAGTCAAAAGCTAAAGTTGAAGAAAAGGTTGTGCTAGCAGTATCACATCGCAATTTGTGATATAAATTGAGTTCCATGTCGCCCACTCAAAATTAGAAATCCATCAATTTTACAGTGCAAATCAAGTTTTGCCACTTAATTCATGTGTTTCCATGTAATTTAAGTCAAAAGTTTTGCCGTGTTCTTGCTAGGAGGAAAGACCTAGAAATCAGGGCCTTTGTTTTCTGTTCTGATCTCACAAAGACGGAAAATCTCGCGAGATTCCCCATCCCTTCAAGCAATTGATTACTATGCCTTGGAGGGATACGGTCACTGAACACGTGTTTTCCAGAACGACACGAATGCCCAAAACTAAAAGGCTAAACATTGGCTCTCATGATGTACCTGTTTTTTGCTATGCAGGAAAAAGGGTAAAAATACAGGACTTTGTGTATTTATTAAAGACAATCTTTTAAAGAGAATCAATAAATAGATTACATGAACATTTATGAAAGGTAGTCATACTTTTATTTGATAAATACAAGGGTTTTTTTTTATTTGACATGGATGCAGTTTTGTTCTTTATTTACGTGCCATCAGATGGATCACCTATTTACCAGAATGATGAAGATGGTATATTTTCCTTGGCATCACAATTATTGCAATTATATTCCACTTTGGTATCTGTTCATGCAATAGTAGCTGGTGAGATGGATGCCTGGACTGGGGATGCACAGGATTTCATAATAGATGATAGTAGTAACTATTTACCTATGGAAGATTGGTACAATTGTGTTATTTTTGGCATGGAAAAGAAGAGTAGACACACAAAAATTCAGAACATTACCTGTGTCAAACAGTGAGAAAAAGGGTTCTGGATTACACAGCAGTAAGTTCAGAATTCTTCACCTCTATGGAGTACCTTTTAATTCTTTCTATGGATGATTCAGATCATTTCCCGATAGCTTGCAGAATTAAAGTGAGAAGGCTAGATACAGCAGATAATGAAATCAAATTCATTGCAAAAATAAAGTATAAATGTGATGTTGAAAACCGAAGAATCTTTAAGCAAGTTGCAGAATAATTTTTCCTAACATTTATTTGTAAAAATACCAGCTGGTGTTACATATTGAGTGGTCGAAAGTATGGGGCATTAGAGAGGAACAGGATAACACACATTGAGCAAGACTGGCTGGAATATAAGAGAAAACAAAGTTAATTTAATTCACTGTAAAGAAAAAGAAGAAAGATAGAAAGAGGGTGAACAAATAGTAGAAAAAGGTAAAAATGACCCTATCAATTGTGGACTTCGATTAAATTGACATGTAAAAATACTTTTCATCCGATAGATGTATCACCTATTGAATGGTGTAATTATTTGGTTTCAACACATATATTGACAGTGCGACGAATGAAAACCTATATATTCTTCTCAAGCAAAAAGTAAAAAGCAGATAATAAATATCAACCACATAATTCAAAAGATGATGCATGTGAAGATGAAATTACGGCCGAAATTGAATCTGTTATTAAACAAATGGCAAATAACAAGGAACACGGATTTATGTTATTTTTATTTCCATTTCAGACTAATTCCATTGGGTTACTGACAAGTACTTATTGCATAGGCTCATTAACGTACAGGTAAAGTTTTGGAAGTGCTCCAATCTATGATCTCAAATCATGTGTAAGGACTCTCGTAGAATTCACAAAATTTTAACAGCTGTGTGGAAACGAGGCAATGTTGTATGGGTTATTCTGCTATTGTTTATTGATTGCTTTGTCTTAGAATTGGAGGACATGGGTGACCTGGCTGTAAATGTATCTGACAAGTGTGATACTATTTTAACATTATTATTATCAGATAATATTTCAGATCTAGGAGATACTATTAAGCATGCCCAAAAGCAAATTAACATCTTAGAGGAACATAATGATAACTGGTGTATGAAAGTCAATGTTAAACAAAAATAATGATATTTCATAGTGGTGTTGGTTTAAACATATTTTATCATTCAGTTGGAAAGAGGGGCAAGCCCTATATTAATCCCTCTTGAGAAATCAGACAATATCACAGGACAAGACGAAGCAAGACACGTTCAGAGTAGTGTAAGCTGCTTTTTAGAATTCTTACATTACAAAACGAGGACAACGGGCACTACACTGAAGAACAATAAATGAAGGAATAACACATAACAAAGACAAGACAAATAGTGGGGCACTCATGAAACAAATCAACTGTTCCGGTAATTTCCATCAAGAACTTATGATTAGAACCTGTCATATGCTACAATTATATAATGGCATCAAATTGAAACCTTTTTGTGTCATCAATATAGTCTTAAACAGCGAGAAATATCAATTTATTATTTTCAAGGCTACAAGCAGCAGAACCAAAAAGTAGAGTTTGAAGTTTAAAGGGAGCAAAGTTTATCGTAGCCAAATGCAATCTATTAAGAGGAATCAAATATCGAGGACAAGAGACAAAGAAATGCAAAACATCTTCGATACCAGTGCCGCACACACAATCAGGCGAATCTTAAACACCAATTAGAAATAAATGTTCGTTAAGCTGGCTGCGGCCCATGCGCAGTCGAGCATGTAATACGGCAGATTTTTTTTTAACCAATATAATAAAGAGAAGGGTCTTTCACTGGGCATAAGGAAGGCGTCTGTATTTTGTTTTTAAATTGTGACAGGGAAGGGGCATTCCGAGTATCTAAGGGAAGAAGGTTTCATAGGCGTGTGGCAGAAAGATAAAAGGACTTATCAAACAGATCTGTTAGAGCTCGAAAGTGAGGTAAATAGAGCCACCTGCCAGGGTTATAATTAAAAGTGGTGTTCCTTTGTACTTTCAGTTGCAGAAATTTGAATGTGTTTCTCATTGTTAATATAGTATGTTCTAGATTGTTATGGTCAATAGCAACGAGAACTCTTGCAAGCCAGTCCCAAAAATGTTACAATGTTCGTAATATAGATTTGGCATGTTGCCTTTTCAGTTTGTATATGATATATTTGACAGAAAGATAGCACCAATTTTATTTCATGGTTCCGAAATTCGGGGACACGAAAATACGGAGGTAATAGAAAAAGCACTGATTGAATTCTACAAACAAAGGCTTGGTCTTTTGCAAAGTGCTTCTCCAGTTGGTGTGGGAGAATATGATAGACTTCCTTCAACGTAAAATATAATTTGTTTTGCATTTGGTATTGCTTGAAACTACTCCAAATGGACTCAGTCAGATATCCAGGTAAAATGTTATTAGATCCAGTAGATGTTGGATGATGTAATTGAATAAGACAAGTGAAACATTTAATAGTTAATTACAGTTTTGGTGTGGATGTTACAATTAGTTGGAAATGTACAATCTTTTTAAAAGATTTTTGTTTCTGTGATTGAAGGACTGTGCATTCCGAGTTTGACATAAATCTGTAATAGAAAATCAGAAATTTACCCCTATGGTCGTTTCAAATCATTGCTCAAACCAGAAAAATATCTTAGTATCATAAAGTGTGCAACTTTAGAAATTTTACAGCCCTTTTTAGATGATCTCCTTAGTCTTTACATATGAAAACTGTTAGAAATAAAGGAAATACCAACGAAGAAAGGTTATGTTTATTGTGTTTAAAAATCAATGCCAATAACATAGAAGGTGATTTTCATCCTTGGTGACCTGTCCATTATAAGTATATTAAAATGGAAAATATCTGAATACATTTTACTACAAATATCCGACTAATCACAAAATGAGTATATTGATAAAACGTTAAAATTCACAAGAAACGTATAATTTGGGAAATTACCTTTTTACCTCTTTGAAAAGGAGAGATCGTTTGATGTCACATTATGAACCAAGTGTTCAAACAATATTATAATTTATGTATATCTTGGGAAACGAGAACACTGGCAGTGCCGTGAACAGTGAAAAAGCCAACATGACTACAATGGAAACGAACATGTGAAGTCCACGATGAATAGATAAAATGGACACTGAGGATATTTTCATCGAAGGGATCAGCTGCAAACTGTGCACAAAACACGATATGTCTATTTATCTGCATAGAAATACGAATGTTTCACTGCCTTATCCAATATACTGAACAGAGTAGTGAAAGGGTCGAGGGAATATGTGGGAGTATGATTAAAAAACTCATTTGGATAAGCATTTGGAATCAGGACAGCATTACTCCTCACAGCACCAAGGAGCGCCAGCGCAAATTATAATGGTCTTGCAGATGCTATAATGAGTATAGTTAATCCTTAACCCTGGCGTCTTCAGAAATGCTGTTTGATTGTACTTTAATAATGTATGGTATTTGCAGGACTGATTTATTATCAGGGCCTTCATGTCCTGATGAAAGGCGGACACATGCCTCCGATATACGTTAATTGGGATATGTCTTAAAAAATGTGTGCTTTGAAACAGAAATGCTTCCCCTGTTATCACAATGTCCCCTTTGGCATTCACTTCATTTCACTTGGCAATTGGGGTGTAGCCAGAGGCACTTGTCTTTTAAAACATTACAATGTTCAAATGTTGACAAGCATGTAGAATAAAGGTAGGTGATACTACCAAAGTCTCAACTGAACAACGTTTTGGCCTCCAATTGTTGTCTTTTCCTTTTTTTTTAAATTTAATTTTTTTTTTTTTTACATTATTTTTTTTTTATATTTTACTTTTTTTGTTTGTTTTTGCTTTGTTTGTTTTTTTCCCCTTTTTTCTTTTTCTTTCTCATATGTTTCTGTTCATGTTTGCTGTTGATTGTTTTGTATCTTCGCATTTTTTTCTCTCTCCTTCTTTCTTTGTTCTTTCAACAGTGAATTTGGAAAATGTTTTGTGCAACTACTTTTCTTGAGGTATAGGGTACATGGACCTACAGGCCAGTAAAGAGCCTGACCACCACTTTGCTTTTATGCTTTCTGTTCTCGTCTTTACATGCATTTTCCTGGGACTTGGGCTCAAGCTCAGGGGACGCATGTATTTTCTTTCTTTGGGTGTACAAGTAGTACTCCATCTCTTTATAGCATACAAAACTTCCTCATGGGGTATGGTACAAAATATTGAGTGTGCAAACATATCTCCAAACTGTAAAGAATATGGCTAAAAATTTAGGAATTATTTCTTTTAATGTTCGGGGGATCCGGGATTCTCAAAAAAGAAGAGAAATGTTTAGATGGTTTCATAAGAAAAAATATTCTATTTGTATGCTTTAAGAAGCTCATTGTACTGAAGAGTTTGAGAAGCACTGGTATTTCTTTCAATGTTCGGGGGATCCGGGATTCTCAAAAAAGAAGACAAATGTTTAGATGGTTTCATAAGAAAAAATATTCTATTTGTATGCTTTAAGAAGCTCATTGTACTGAAGAGTTTGAGAAGCACTGGTATGCCGAATGGGGTTTTAATATATATTTCTGTCATGGCCAGTCAGATGCACGAGGTGTTTGCATCCTGTTTAAAAATGATATTGATTACCAAATTCATAACATCATAAAGGACAATACTGGGAGGTATATAATTTTGGACATAACCATTCATCAGCAAAGAATAACTTTAGCTCATATATATGGACATAATGAAGATAAACCTGTATTTTATGAAGAATTTATAGAGCTAATTGAATCACTTCCAAATGACCACAGAATTGCTGGAGGAGATATTAACTTCATTTTAGACACTGATAAAGATAAATGTGGAGGATACAGATCTTGTAGATATCTGGAGACAAAGGAATCCTGATAATTTGAAATATACGTGGCGGAGCAAAAATCCCACTTTTATACTGAGTTGCTTAGACTTTTTTCTCATATCTTTTGGTTTACTGGGCAGTATTGAAGAAGCAGACATAATTCCAGGGTACAAATCTGATCATTCAGCAATTACTTTAAAAATTAAGATTAATACACAGCCAAGAGGCCCAGGCTATTGGAAATTTAACTGCTCTCTTTTGAAGGAGATTGAGTATGTCAATATGGTAAACAGTCTTTTTGAAAATGCAACACAAGTCATAGAAGAAGAGGATCCAATATTAAAATGGGAAATGTTAAAATTAAACATTCGTTCAGAAACCATGAAATATGCAGCTCGAAATAAAAGAAAAAGAAGAAACAAAATTGATACTTTGGAAAATGAAATAAAACAATATGAAAGTGAAATATACGGCCCTTTAAATTATGAAGATGAAATGAAATTGAGAAATATTCGGATGGAGTTGGAAAAAGAATTAGAATATGATACAAAAGGAGCAATTTTGAGGAGCAAGGTTCGCTGGTACGAAGGTGAAAAATCTTTCTTCCAAATATTTTTTTTTTCATTTAGAAAAACGGAATTTTAATAATAAAGTAATAAATAAATTGAACATTAACAATAAAATTATAAATGACCCAAAAGAAATATTACGTGAAGAAAAGTTTTTTTATGAGCGTTTGTACACTTCTAGTAAACAAGGGGATATAGATACAGAAACACAGACACAAAAACAGATATTAAAAATTTTCTGAACAATAAAGAAGCGCCAAAACTCTGTGAACAAGATAAGCTAAAATGTGAAGGAGACCTAAAGGAGTACGAGCTTTTAAGTGCATTAAAAGATACATCTAATAATAAATCTCCAGGTTCGGATGGATATTCAGTGGAATTTTATAAAATGTTTTGGGATAAATGTAAGAATTTTCTGTTAAATGCATTAAATGCTGCATACAATAATGGGTTGTTATCTGTAACACAGCGACATGGACTTATTTCACTTTTACCGAAAAAACAAAAGGACATTCTATTGCTGAAAAACTGGAGACCTATCTCCCTTTTGAATCAGGACTATAAATTAGCTGCAAAATGTATAGCCTTTCGCTTGAAAAAGGTACTTCCAAAACTGGTCCATGATGACCAGACAGGCTTTTTGGAAAATGGATATATTGGTGATGTATAAACAGGATAATGAACTTGATGGAATTTGCTGATACAATAACATAGCAGCCCTCTTAATTCTTGTAGATTTTCAAAAAGTATTTGACCGTTCGGAATGGATATTTATTCAGAATTGCTTAGAATATTTCAACTTTGGTCCATCCATTCAACAGTGGATAAAAGTATTATAT
>OZ026612.1:45850231-45914231 GCA_964020975.1 Hermodice carunculata | reverse complement strand
ACAGATACTCAGAGCTGCATTATCAATAATGGCTGGACCTCAGAGGCCTTTTTCCTTTTGAGAGGCGTCCGCCAAGGATGTCCCCTCTCCCCGTGTCTCTTTATTCTGTGTGTTGAAATTCTGGCTATTGCAGTCCGAGAAAATGAAACTATTTCAGGAATTGCAGTGGATAATAGGGAATATAAAATTTCTCAATATGCTGATGACACCTCCATTACTGTACTAGCTAATGAACCCAACCTAAATAAAGTATTTGACTTATTGAAGCAATTTGAAGTGATGTCAGGTCTAAAAGTAAATTTAGATAAAACAATAGTATAGCGAATTGGAAGTGTAAAGGATTCAAATGTCACATTTGCTGAAGAATTACAATTACATTGGACTAATGCACCAGTTGTTCTTTTGGGAGTTGAAATGACACCAGAAAGAGACAAATTGGCAAATTTAAATTACCTCCCCAAACTGAAGAAGATCGAACAAATTTTTTAATTCCTGGGACAAGAGGACTTTATCTGTTATTGGTAAAACTTTAATCATGAAATCTTTAGCATTATCTCAATTATTGTACTTAGTATCTGTCATCCAAAACACATGCGAATCTCTAACAAAAAGAATTGAAGTCCAAATCTTTAAATATCTTTGTAATAAAAAACCTGACAAAATCAAGAAAACTTATCTTATTGCATCTGTCAACCAGGGTGGATTAGGAATTACTCATATTGCCTCTCAATTTCGTGCAATGAAATGTGCATGGATTAAAAGGCTTATTTCAGAGTCAAATGCAGGATGGAAACACCTGGTCTTACCACAGTTGCCTTGTAAAGATAAATATTTATGGGAATGCAATTTTCATTAAAAAAATATATATTAAAAATATATTTAATAAAGTAAAGAATAAATTTTGGTTATAGGTCATATATAGTTGGAGTGAGTATAACTACTCAAGTCCAGAAACAAAGGTGGAAATTGAACATGAAACATTATGGTTTAATTCATACATAAGAGTAGAAGGTGAAACTGTTTTTTACAAGAAATGGTATGACAAAGGGATAAAGTATGTATCTGACCTGTTAGACACAGACGGAACATTTATATCATTTGTAATGTTTTCACACAAATTTCAAATATCAACAAACTTTTTATTGTTTATCGGTTTGATAACTGCTATCCCACAGAGCTGGAAAGATATTCTAAGTGATGAAGTGAATCTTCAGGAACATTTCAGCGAAAATGAAAAGAAAATAAATAAAATTGTACAAATTGGTAAAGTGCCACATTTTGTTTACCCACATTTCTTACAAAATGCTATAAAGAGTCAGTTACCATTAGTTAGTAAACGGAATGTGGAACTTAAGTGTGATACTCAGGAGGCAGAATGGTTTTTATGTTTCAAAAGTATTTATCTAGTAACAATCTCATCAGAAATACGTAGTTTTCAATTTAGATTTCTCCACAGAACTATGTACACAAATTAAAAATTACACGAATGGAAAATTTCAGAAACTAATTGATGCTGCCTCTGTAAAAGTGAAATTGAAAGTATTAAACATTTATTCTGGGAATGTAAACACACTGTTCAATTTTGGAGACAGGTGTTTGCAGGTCTTTCAGTGAACGATGTACAAATTTTACAATTTTCTGGTGAACAGGTCCTACTGGGTGATATTAGTTTAAAAGCAATTTACAACTTGATTTTTATACTTGGAAAAAAGTTCATGTATGTCTGTAAATATAGAAAAGTTTTACCCAATATTACTGGTTTTGTAACCCTAGTAAAGAAGATTAAGTTTATAGACTACTGTATAGCAACAATAGAGGTAAAGTAATCACACATGACCAAAAATGGCATGGGTTCAATCTGGAGTAATTTAATTTGATCAGCTGTTCCCCCGAACAAGACTTAATGTATTGGTTATAATGTATACTGATATATCAATGGTCAATATGTGTGTATTCCATGCAAACAATTGTTAATTAATTTATCGTTAATTTGTAAATCCTATATACATGTACCCCATGGATGTAAATAAAAAAAATAAAATAAAATAAATAAAGGTAGGGGTATACATTGAAATATGTCAATCAGAACACAGTTGATTGTTGGCAAGTTTTAGACCAAATATGTGGCATACACCCAAAGAGCAAGAGGATCTACACATTCACCTTTTACAATACAGTAACTTCTACCATCTGTCAAATATGTACAGGTTTACAAGTTCATTTTAGATGGTATCCAACCAGATTGAAGACTACTGCATTTGGACTGTAATTTACTTTCTGTTCCAAAATCATTAGAAAAAAAACCTCTCACATAATTGAAAAGTAAACAAATTATTCTTTATAGCAATCCACTAGCAGTTACCATGACATTCGGTCTAAAAAGGATATGAAAGTGGTTAGTTATATATATATATGCATCGTTGTGCGGCAATTTGTAATAACTGCCTTTTTGTAATAAAAATGAGCAGAAATCTGCATTAATTTGAAATAATTGTGGCAGTTTGTAATAAGTCGAGGCAAAATGTAATATTTATTAATTTTGCAATTTGAGGAACATCTTGTTAAAGATGGATATTCTCTACAAGACGAGAGGATTTTACATCGATTAAATATATATTTATATAATTGGAAAGAAAGGGTTCTTACCGGTCTTTTTAATAATTTAAACAAGGTAATAAATAATGGATAGAAATAGTCTTAAAACAGGTATCAACTGACAAATCTTGTATTAGAATAATATATCACACTTCCAACACTCATAAGTTTACAGGGCTACTGCGTTTTAATGCAATAGTAGAAAGTGCTACAGAAAGAGGTTCGAGTGTGGGATTATAGGCCTACACATTTGATAAGTTTTCCAGTAATGCTCTAATGATATGATCTTTAAATTTTGCTACTGTTTCCAGTCTGTCTGTTGCTTTGATGATCAAACTTATGGATCGTATCACTATATTTTGACATAAGGCCTACATGTAATTTTCATGATATAATTTAAAGATCATTTTGGCCAAAACCTTTTTAGTTTCACCTGAAAGGGCTAAAGAAGGTATACCTACTTATTCAAAAAGGGCAGATATTTGCTCATGATATTATCTAAATACTATTATTTCTCATGAGAGGGGCCTAGTTAGAATTTAATTCCTGACCTATTATGCCATTGGAAATAGTTATGAACATTTGTAAACATGTTTGACATCTTAACATGCCGGCGACGATTAACACACAACAACAAAAACGGTAGGCCTATCTATTTTCCTACAGTTTGCTCTGTTATTACTTTCATCTTCTTTTGACCTAACAACTTGTTTGTTCCTAGAACAATGTCTGGACATGAGAAATAGAGGCCTCAAATTTATCATAATATTTCACTATGTGTTCCTATTATTTCTCTATACATGCATCTGTGGCTACTTTTTTGTGCCATTTTTGATGAATTCTGTTGTTGGGTCCATTTTCTCATGAGAAAGAAACATATCAAGGCCTGGTCGTGTTTAACTTTTTTATCAGGGGAGTTCCAAATTGTGCATCATGATGCATAACATGTGATTTGGGCCATCCATGTTATCAGTGATTGCTATATGCCTAAGTATCTAGTCGATAGGCCTAAATGTGATTAAGTTTGTGACAGACTTAAAGTTTGATGATTAACCGTGATTTAAATCACGGTTATCATCAAACTTTAAGTCTGTAAAGCGTTTTACAAATTACTGTCCCATACAACCCTATTCAAGAGCGAATATCCACACCCCCTTGAAATAAACTTTGGGACGAGTCCAAGTGGGCAAGGTTCAAATCGAAAATGTTGGTCCTAGTGTTTGGTGATTATTGGCCGTGTGATCAAAATGGCAAAACGCAACAGAGATCCCACTGAGTTTTTTGATGTAAGCCTGAAATGGACAGGGCGGTATAGTAAATATGCAAAAGTCTGCATCAATTATAAAAAAAAAAAAAGAAGAGAAAAGGAAAGCTGCGTTCCATACAAGGCAATAGCATTCATCTTTGTGACACTAGTATGCGTATGACCGTTCGGTGAAACGGTCCTTATTCAGGGTATTTGGCTTTGGATAGCTTGAAAAAAGCTTAGCGATGCTTTCCATCACCTCTTGTACTCACAGCAGGAGGGTCATTATTTCCTGCCTCTGCTAAGCTGCGTGCGAATGTTAAGAATTTGTTAAAATCAGGCAATCGTGCGAAATGTTAAGAATTTGTTGAAATCAGGAAATACAATCAGCACCATGTAGTGAACACCCTTAGTGGAGATTTAGTCAATGGACATTACCTGCATGTTAGAAAGAAATCAAGCACGCGCTTATAGGTTGAAGTTGAATGTACAACAAACACCCAAATACTCTTTAAAAAACGACAATCACAGCGCCACCGTTTTTTTCTAAATTTACCGACCTCCGCATTTTTTTATCAAAAAATCATTGGAGCAAAACAATTTCAAAAGATTTGGAAGCCTCTTACCAAAGATTTTTCCCCGCAATATTGGAAGTGAGTTAAACATATTTATTTTGTACGAAATCAGATTTGAGAGCAAGTGTACAACACTTATATGGGATACCTCACCTAGTTACAAAATAAGATTCAATAAAATACAAGATGACACTCCAAACAATGCAAACCAATTGATTAATGAAAGAACAAACAGGTGAAAGCAGTCGGTTATAAGTATGTAATACAAATCAAAATCTCTTAGTTTGAATGATATCGTTATGAACGATCGTAAATATTTTACAGTTGGTAGAGTCAGAGGGGGCTGGGTCGGCAAAGAGAAGGATATCAGTCGATATGGATGAAGATTCTGGTAAGCCAGTAAATAGCTGTGTTCTTAGAAAGGCGTAAATAGGACAGTCTAGGAAACGCTTCGTTGTTTCAATTTTACAACAGGAACATTTAGGATTGTCAACCAGGTTGTACCACCATTCAAGCTTGTGTTTTTCTGTGCGACAATACAGAGGCTCCCATTGTGTTTCTTCATAGAGAAGTATGTTTGGGGCATGATGGCTCGCTCCGGACACAACTCTCGCGGCTGCGAGCTGAACCCGCTCCAAGCGGGCACATTGCTCCTCGGTGCAGTTGTGCCACCGGACATCTGCATATTCCATAAGAGGTCTCAAATATACAAAATATAGTTTTTCAAGTACCCTTCTATTTAAGAGGTACATCAGGTTTCTCAAGCAGTCTACACGCTTCATTGCAGAGGGATAATTGGAATGTATGTGATCTTGCCAAGTACTTTTGCTATTTAATGTGACTCCAAGATGTCTGTGACTGTCCAGCTCTTCGACTTTTTTACCGGTCAGATAAACAGGGAAATTGTATTGTTTGAGTCAACTAATGTGCAGGAGTCCGGTTTTCTTCTTGTTTAATTGTATGAACCATTGATTTGCCCAAGGTGAAATTGCCCCTAAGTCACCGTTTAATGTCATAGAAGCAATATCTGCGTCATGTCTGTCACTGATTACGAATAAGGACGTGTCATCTGCACACATGCGAATATTGGATTCGACTACTGAAGCAAGGTCATTTACGTAAATTGAAAATAAGAGGGGGCCTAATATTTGAGCCTTGTGGGACCCTGCACCTATATTTGCCCAACCTGAAGATTGTTAATTTATAACAACCCTCTGCTTTCTATTTGACAAATAGCTATTAAACAAGTAATTTAGACTTCCACTTAAACCAATTTGTTTCAACTTGTGTAACAGACCACTATGCCATACTCGGTCGAATGCCCTGCTCAAGTATAGAAATACGAAGATAACCTCTTTACCTTCATCCATAGCTTCCCAAATGATATCGTAAACTTCCAACAGTTTACATAAGGATGAATCACCGGGGCAATAAGCTGACTGCCAGTGGTACAGTACGTCATTAGAAATGAGATAATTATAAGTAGCATTGAAAACACACTTTTCAAACACTTTTCCGACACAGCTTAACAGTGATCGGTCTGTAGTTTTCTTTCAGTTGGTTTGAGTGCTTTTTGAAGATATGTGTAACGTTGGCATATTTCCATTTGTCAGGAAACATTGAGTCGTTTAAAGATAGATTAAATATCATACACAGAGGTAAGTAAATTGATTTGGCAGTTGTTTTTTTTTTTGTTTGTTTGTTTGTTTGGTTGGTTGGGGTTTTTTTTGTTTTTTTGTTTTTTTGTTTTTTTTTTTTTTTTGGTTTTTGTTTTTGTTTTTGTTTTTTGTTTTTTTTTTTTGTTTTTTTTTTGTTTTTTTGTTTTTTTTTTTTGTTTTTGTTTTTTTGTCAACAATTTGCAACTGATTTTATCATGACCACTCGCCTTACCGGTCTCAAGAGACACGAAGATGTCATCAACATGAAGTCTACTTACAATGATTTCACATATGCGATACTTTGTCGAGTACTCTAGCACCGGTAAAGATGCAGTGGAGTCGTCAGCTTGACACAAACTTCAAAAGTCCTGGTTAAACAGTTCAGCTTTATCATGTTTATCCTGCTTGTCAGCTATGATACCAGGCCCTTCCTTGAGAGTAGGGTAAACTTCCGATTTACTGCCTGTTATACAAAGTAGTTGCTTTACAAATTTCCACCAGGATTTAGGATTAGTATCAGTACTATTTTCAATTTGTTCCGACAATCTATTTTTTTTTTTTTTTTTTTTTTTTTTGCCTCCTTTACCTTTTGATTTCTGACTTGGCGGTAGCGTTCCCAAAGTTCAAGCGTGTCTTTGGATTTGGCCTTACGGTGAATACGGTTTCTATAATTTTCCGCATGAGTGCCACAGACCATCATGAAGGATCGTTTGGCAGAACGGTTACTGTTTTGTTTGGAACAAAAGCAGAGCTTTGTCCATAAATGTATCCGTCCATTTTGAAACCATATCATTAACATTTTTACAGTAAAGAAAAAAGTTGTCCAATCTATGGAATTTAGAGAGTCATTTAAGCTTTCAAATTCTGCACTGTCGTATCGCCAAACTTTCCTCCTATAAGCCGTATGTGTTTTTATGTTAATGCGCACTGAACAGAAAACAGCTTTGTGGTCGCTGTAATGGGAATCGTTCCTGATAAACTTACAAAGTCAGGACAAGAAGTTGCTGTTATATCAAGACAGGTCACTGAGTTATGAGTTACTCACGTATGATCAGATATAAGTTGAATAAGATTATTTGAATCAAGGATCTTGTACAGTTTACTACTTCTGGATGCCGCTAGCTGGTCATCATTAAAGTCACCGGTTATGATGATATTGTCTATGTTTGCATTTTAGCTAAATCAATTGAATATTCTAACTTTTCCCCAAAAAAACCCTGTTGTCGGTTGGAGGTCTATAAAAGACTCAATTAAACATTTGCGTCTCTCCGACGTGATTTCTACCTATACACACTCAAGCTCAGGTAGTTCTAAGTCCTGCCTTGTAGTGGCGGCTATGTCATTTAATACGTACACACAGACTTCACCTCCGTTCCGGCTCAGGTAGTTCTAAGTCCTGCCTTGTAGTGGCGGCTATGTCATTTGATACGTACACACAGACTTCACCTCCGTTCCGGCTTGTGAGATAACCCCTAAGTGGGCATTGAAAGCCTGTTAACAAAATGTCATCAGATGAGATATTATTATTTAACCAAGATTCAGTGATGGCTATGATGTCATGGTCCAGCGCATCGATCTCTAAGTTGTCCACTTTATTGGGTAAGCTCTAGATATTTAAGTGAAGGAGAGAGAAGGGGTTTTTTTCGATGAACTCGTCCGGTTCCAAATTTAGCCGGGATCACTGCTTGAGATACTTGTAATTTGGCAGCTGAAAGATACACTGGCTGATGTCGATGAACCAGGATTGACTTCAATGTCACCACTCAGGAGCAGTAGTATACAAATGAGAAAATGCATCGTATTGACTTCAGGTTCCGGGAATGCTTAGTAGATTGTACATTTGCCCACCAAAAACGTGCAAGACAGGTGGTACCGGCAACAAAATATTAGTTTAGGTAATGTCATTATCTGTTTATTTTTTTTGAAAGAATAACATGGGTGGGCTCCACTTGACATGCAAATTTTTGAATGATCGATCATGAAAATATACAGGTTTCACACTAAAAGGTAAAACCATGCAAGATTGACTTGTATAGCACAGAGGATCGTTTAAAGTCGTTGGGAGAAAGAAGTTAGACCACTTGAGGCAACCATAGCGCAAATGAGCATAAAGATAAACAAACATGATAATGAATGAAGTCATATGGGTAAGTGTAAAATACCGGGGCGCTGGGCGCAGTCCATCTGCATAATAGACAGTCACAAAGGATAGTAACAACAAGAAATGTCTGAAAAACATTGTGGCTTATCAGTCAATGGTTGAAATCCGTACTCTGAAATAAATGCACAGTCTCATTTTGAATGGTTTTAGTTTGCAGGCTGAAAAAAAAACAATCTTTTGTTCTCAAGTGATGGTGCAATTCAAAAAAGAATTGATGTACATTGTCTTGGCGAGAACTTTGGCTGGCAGATCTTGTTACCCTGGGTGTTGAAGCGACAGGGATTTGGGGTGGAGGGCTTGCCACTCTGTCTAGTTTGTTGTCTCAATTCACCACAGATACTCGATCATTTAAGTCTTTGACAAAAATACGACCACCAGTCGTCCAAGTGTCCTTTCTTTATTTGGCTTTCCTCAAATGCCTTGCCTTGAAGGCCACGTTGGATCTGTTTGGTCAGGTCTTCGTTAATACATGTGTCTTTCCATTTTTTGATCGGCTGATCTTAAGGTTGTTGTAGCCTTGTACACAGCTTTCCAAACTCTATAGATCGTAAATTTCACAACAATGGGTCGCCTTTTGTTTGCATTTGGGCGACCCATTCTGTGATTACGATCAATATCGCTGATGTTTAAGTTCACTTTCAGGACATTTTTGCACAGATCTAGGGCCATTTGGACGGTGTCTTCACTTTTCCTTTCTTCCCAACTGTTGGTGATCCTCCGGGCATTTCGCCTACTTTATTACTCCAGTTCGTCAACAGCCAGTTCTAGATTCTCAACTTTTTTCTCAAGAGTTTTTGTTTTGTCTTCATAGTGCCGGATGTGTTTATCAATCACAATACCCATAATACTTGCCACAGAGTTCCTGATTTTCTCATTTTGAAGTGCATCGACTAAGCAACGAGTGAACTGATCAGGGGTCATGGTGGGGTCAGGCTTGGTGGGTGTGTTGACGCCGTTGGACGTATTTGATTTCGTTGAAGAATGTCCAGAGTTCTTCCTCTTAGATCGACCTTTGATCATAACCTTTGTTTCTAGTAACTGGCTAGTACAACGAAACTCGTGAATCAAATGGAAGATTTCAATTCTGTCTAATTATGACAATATAATGTGCACTTATTGAAGACACAATGTTCAGGTTTCACCGTAGCACTTCTTTAACCCATTGAGTCGTCACAAAGCACAGTAGTACTGTGAAAGTCCCCTCATTTACCGTGAAAATCAGTGGTCTAGGAATACATTAAGTTGCCTACTCACTACGTGTAGGTAGTTTTCTTTTTTCAATTCGATCATAAATATTTCCATATATATCCAGCTTTACCATCATTCCCAGCCTTCGTATTGAGAGCGTGGTTGGCATCAATTTGTTGTGGTCGCCATCTTAGCTCACGCGAAAGTGAATTTGAATGATAATTTTGGAGAAGTTAAATGGTGAAGTACCATATGAATCCCATTGACTTAACATTATTCTCAACAAAAATTGTATGCATTATCTATAAATACTCCAACTGCAAAAAAAATTATCGAAAATCAGTAAACCAGCGCAACGCCACCTTCTCATCGACTTTCTTTGATCCTTGCACATAAAAAAATTCTGCTAAGTTTCACTATAATCTAAATGATGATTTTTGGATTGGAAAATTCAAGATAGAAAACACGCAAAATATTCAAAAAGGGGGGGGGGCGTAAATACTGGAAACACTATTTCGTAAAAAAAAAAAAATAAGGTGTAAGGGTCCCCAGACGTTTCAATATGCAATTACAAAGCTAATGCCCAAGATGATTGCAGAAGATTAAATTTGGCCAAAGTTGAACCTAAAAAAAGGAAAAAATTAGAAATCACTGAAGCTTGGCCATGCAAAAAGCTTTGTAAATAGCCACCCAAAGTACATCCCTACCAAGTTTGAAGAAAACTGTCCATCGGTTTTGGAGAAGTAGTCGAAAATTGGTGACGACAGACGGGCGACAGACGAAGACCTTCATCGTAAGCTTGGTTGACTGACCAGTCAGCTAAGCTTTATATTTTCCTGTCCAGTCCTGTGACTGATTATCACATTGGCAAATATGTGGAAGTATTTTTATTTTGCAAGATAGTCTTCCATCACTTCGACTTATCATGAAAATCGGTGGAAATACTTCATAAAATTTCGTTAAGTTAAGTTGTGGAAATTGATGAAATTCTCCATTCATTGTGTGCAAAGTGAGAATTGATAAAGGCTCGCGAAGTCCATGAGATAACCTTGCAAGCAGAGTATCGGACGTTCAGGTCCTGACTGATTTACATACATAAGAACCGCCATTTATTTCGATCCAGTCAGGAGGTGTCACTCTTCGTGTACTAAGAGCTAACGTAACAGTTCATCGTGGAAGGAGTGTGTGTGAACATGTTTGTGAAGTGGTTTGGCCGTGCAAGCCTGCAACTTGCTGTTAAAACCAAGGGCCCAGAATAGGAAGGAGCAGGGCTGTCCAACTGGAGCATTGTAGCTAAATTTTGCTGCAAAGCTCTCCAAAATTGCTATAGATTTTCTCAAAAATAAGTGCTTCTTATGTAAAGAAGTGGAAAAAAATGCTACCAGGAAGAAAATATTGCTATATAGGTTTTCAGCTGGACAGCACTCAGGAGGGGAGGAGAACTTGCATCTCCGATTGTGCCCGACGTATTCTCTGCGCTCGGCAATTTTGATAAATTTCGAGATTATAGATATTTAGCCATAGTGTGATGGTGTTTTGAGATAACTTTCCATGTTAACTCAACGTGGCTAACATAGGTTTGCTGTTATATTTGGGTTCAAGGGATTTCATGTTTTCCGAGTTCTTATAACAGTACTAAAATTTATACACCAATTGGTGTGATTAATTGAAAAAAAGAGCAATGGTAATTCCATGTGTATATAGTACGGAAGAACTTCACCCTTATTCATAAATTCCAAACCCAACAACGACAGCAAAGAGATTTCAAAGTTACCAAAGAATTAGACAGAGACAGTTAAGCTTATCATGCTGTGTACACTTCAGCTAAAGATACCGGACTAAAAGCCATTTCGTAGGGTGATTTTCACCCCCATTTCTCCTTGTTAGCCTTGGCTGCAGGGGTCAGACTTTACCTTGACTTCAAACAACACCTAGTAACGCAACGTAAGTGCTATTATGTAATCAATAAGATATCACTTTAGTCAATAGATTTGGGGCTCTAGTTAGCTTCATCCAGTAACTTTTTTCTTCAAATTTAAACAAAAATATGGTATTCATATTAAATTTCAGAAAATGCTATACTGAATTGACAAATTGATCATAAAAATTGGCTGACACAAAGTTAACCTGTACATCCATTTTGTACCATGAAGCAAAGGAAACTGGACTAGAAGCAGGTGTTCTAGGAAAATAATATATCAAGAAAAAGTGACAAACAAGCTGGCCTAATAGGGTGTGTGCAAGGATCAGCGCCTGGCTTCAAAGAGTGTTGAACTTGAGTAGGGAAAAGAAAAATGGGGGTAAAAAAATCTATTTTCTTAGCAGAAGAGGGGTAGACATAATGACGGAGAGTAAAGAGTTCGGACTGCAGAATAGGGTAATGACTACCAGGAACTGGTTCTTGACAAAAAAATCCAAATACTAAAATTTCACAGCTCCAAATGCATTTGCAAACAAGATTAATCCTCGTAAGAGACAAAGAACGCTGTCAGCTCACTTAAATGTAGCATGTCTGATGGTGACGCTAACCAAGACCCAAACCACTTGAAGCGGAGTACTAGTAAAGCTGTTTCTGTACTTATTGTTGCTTTGTATCATTATATCTTGCCATGGCTTCTCTCCTGGTGGTCTTTGCCTGTTTTTAGTTATTCAGTTCCAAAACATGACAGGATTTCTTTGCAACATTCTGGTAATTACAGATAAATTACACTCAGGAGTGAGATTTGCAAGGTGCTGGAGAGGGTTATCATCAACCAAAATTGGGAAATATTGAACAGTTCACGATTGTCATTTGCTGAAATATTAACTTCAACATTTAACCATGCAATCTCATTTTTGTGAACAGTAATGCACTACTGTTGCAATGCGATGGTAATTAATGTGCACTTTTGTTGGATAAAGATGGTATCTTCTTGATAATATAAAATAGAAGTCTATATTAAGTTATTTCAGAATTGGCCATACAGACAGGTTTCTGTAGACAGACAGATTCTAAGAAGACATAAAGATAAGTGATGAAATTAATATTTCCTTGTTTTTTGCGCTCCTTGGGTCTTTTGATCTCGCCATTGCCAAATATATAAGAAACCTTAGTTTGGTTTTGTGCTTTTTGTAGGAGAGCTACGACAAGTAAGGCCTTGCATCTTAGAGTATTTCATTAGTTTGTCAAATCCCCTGGTGTCTAAATAGCGGCGTGGAATCATGCAGTTGTGTACAGACATTTTGAAAGCCTAGAGCTGCGTAGAACTAATACACATTAAGCTTTACCTATCAAATAGTATTTCTGCGTTCACTTTATAAGTTATAATAATGCCCTGTTCAGAATGTGTCTTACTTACTGCTAAGTATGGCAAAATCACACTGAGCTATCCTGGTGACAGGAACAGGTACCAGGCATTCCATAAAAGGGGCTTTGTGACAGTGCCAATCAGTTACAAATTGCACCTATGTGTATGAGTTAGTTATATTATAGGTGTGTCTACATGTCCTTCTATTATACACTCAATATAGGTAGCCATACTCAGAGAATGACCTCGGTGTCCACATGTTCACATTACTGTGCACCTTATATATAATACAATCATATTCATGGATGTGTGCACACAATTCCTTTGTGTCCTACATATATATATATATATATATATATATATATATATATATATATATATATATATATATATATATATTTGTATAAACCTCTTGAATGATATTCCTTGCATTGTTAATGCATATCCAATAATTTCCTATTCTTTGACATAAATCGGCCCCCTCTCAACAAAACAAAAATGGTATTTGCTTAATTTCATCTCCCAACTAACATAAAATTCGAAGTGCTAGGCATATTTACACTAACAGATAGATCATATTTTAAAAAAAATAAGTTTGATAATTACTACATACCTCAAATTTTAAAGCTATGTATAAAAGGATAAATCTAATGCGTAATATCTTATACATGCAGACATCAGCTGGATTGCCATTTCTAATAAATAATACAATATTTCAGGGTTTTTTATATATATTAAGTGTTGTTATGTCCCCAAATTGGATGTAGGTGGTGAACATATGGAAAACAAGGGACGAAATAATTTCATTGCTGTGGTTCTCTCACATCAGCCATCTTTTCATTTAGATTCCGTCCTAGGTTGTCCCCTTTTTTCGTTAGTTTGTTCAGGATTTAATAATAATTCTGCTCCTCACTAAATTTAGTGTTATTACGTGGTTTAGAGGCTAGAATTGTAATAAAACGAGAACTATTACGGAACTAACCTTTTGTGTGTCCAGTTTTGGACACTGATGAACCGGTGCTAAAGGGCATTTATGGTTTCGTTTGGTGTTTTGAGTGACCTTTGCACCAAAATGTGTGTCTTCAATTTCTTTGTCTCACTTGAATTGTTTTGACTTTCATATTTTATGTTGTTTTTCACCTTGCTGAACTTCATCTTATATAATTCAAGGTTAAAATCATGGAGGGTGACTTTGAGCCAGTTGGTTTCAAGACAGCTTCAAAAGGTCGGTGCGTCAACAAAGTTTACGAATGTGGTCTTAAAATGTGCAGAAAAGCTATCGAATTAAGAAAAACTGCAGTAATAGCAGTAACTAGGTATTTTTCAACATGCATAGCCCCTGATACTAAAGGTTTGATGGATAAAAACGTAGTATGACATAAAAATGTTATCCTTCACTAACATGGCAAACTTAGAGCGATTACAGATAGCATATGAAAAAAGACCTGTGAGAAATGAACCCAGCGGTTCTGATCACATTCTGTCAGTGATAACACTCCTATCAAGAGCAGTGGTTTCGAATTTTCATCAGGAAAGGATCGTCTTTTTTGTCAACAAAGGAAAGGTCCAAAAATTGAAAGTTTCAGAATGGAACAAAGTATCAACACTTAGGTATATAATGCCAACAGGTTCAAATGCTGAACTGTTGATTGTGAACCTCGTTAGACAGGGACAGGTCAGCTTATGGAGAGTTAAGAGTTCGGACTGCGGAGTAGGGTAATGACTACTAAGAAGTGGTTCTGGAAAAAAAGACACAAATGCAATAAGATTCATATGCATAACATCTTTATGCGTCTTGTCTGATAAAAGCTACTAGAAAACACGGAAAAAAGTTCTAATGTTACTGACAGGTGTTACATTGGTGCTTCATATAACAAAGCATGAATACTCTATGCCTCGATTTAGATAAAAGTCTGGACGCACGCTATGTTTACAGCATGGCAGATATTAATGACAACTTTGTGAAGCTGTTACAGCAACATGGGCTCAAAAAACTCAATCTCAAGGGTACATAGATTTAAGGAGAAGACACAAAACCATTGTATTGGGAGAGTAGCATTTTATCAAATGTGAGACTGGACACAACCACTCTTACTTTTTCCCTCAGTGAGTGCTGGCGATGTTCTGGGAGATTTTAAACTCTCAACTCCCAAGTTAAAAGATGATTTGGTGGAATGACTACATGAGCATAATTTGGAAAACCGTGATTTTTTTGAAGTCGTTACCTTATGTAGCTACAAAGATAAGAACTGACTTGAATGCAGGAAACAGCCATCTTGGGTATAGTAGTCTAACAGACAGAAGTACTGGTGCCTTCGTTTCACACTCCTTGTGTTTCACGCTAAGGTGGTTTTATGGGTCAGAAAAGATATTGAAGCTTCCTCTGATGACAAAAGGGGTGTATGTTCTGTTGCTGTGAAAGATGGCGAGGTGCAAAAAAATCTTGAATACAGCACAGACAATACCAACCTTATGAAATTTAGTTTTCCAATTTTCACCACCAGGATCGCACGACGAGATTTAACAGTATTTTACTGTAAATGGGACCCCACCATCAGGGGGTCGTAGACAGCCATAGTAAAGTGTATAGACGTGAAGAACGTGGTGAAGTTTGAAAGCGTGATCTTGATCCAGTTAAAGCTGTACTGTGCCTCAAATATGCCTGTCTACAATTGCAAGGTACCAGGCTGTGGCGCTCATATGCACAAATTGTCGAATCTTGACAAATATCCATGGATGTGTGGGGTTACGTTCTTTCACAGTTAAGCCTCCACTGTGGTCATGATAGCGTGTCCCACTTGGTAACATCAATCAGCATAACCATGAATTCAATCATACACGCAATCTGTATGATAAAGTGACAAAAGTGAGAACTAAGATTTCGTTATGCTTTCATTGTGTAATAATTCTCAAATACTGAAAGTACACAGTCGCGCATCTAAGAATAGGCTTGTACATTCACCATGCCACACAAAGTAAACTGCTGGTTGCCAACTTATGTTCCATCGGTGAAAGTATGGGGTATGACACCATAATGAGGATTGATACCAGAATGGCAAATGTACATATTGATCAATCTAACAAATGGCAACGTCTTTATACCCCAAAACCTTGGATATGGGTGTTTTGTACTTTACAGCAGACAACCTGGGCACTATAGAAGAAACACCTGATTGCAAAGGGATATTTTATGTCACACAAATGGCTGCCTTTCAGAGGGGCTCATCTGACATGATCAGCTACTTACTGAAATTGGTAGGAGCAGATCCATGATCTCTCAAAGATATCCAGAAAATCGCATGGAGGTAACATTGCCAACATTTTGCTAGGGCCTATTTGCATGCTTCATGCCCAGCACAAACAGCATGTTCGAGGCTGGACACCATTTAACAGAGGCCTGTCCGAAAACACGTCAGTTAAAACCATTGCAGGTTTTCTGTTTATTATTCCTGCTCCAGCCCATGAGATGGACACTGTCATGCATGAAATTTGTAGATGTCAGGTGCTTGTTGAGAAGCTTGGAAATGCGTACATTGGTATCACTTTTGACCAAGCTTTTTTTTCTGAGCTAAAGAACTTGAGTGGTGGTACCCTGACAAATTTAGAAAATTGCAAAAGCCATTGGGACTTCCACACAGCTATGTTATGTAATGAGTCAGCATTTTGAGGTCCCAGGCTGAAAAAATTGTTTGGGTACAGTTTGGATTGTTTAAAGCAGTAACATGTTGCAAAATTTTCCAGTAAGATGTGCAAAAAAGGTGTACAAGCACCCAAACTTGCCACGGATGCACTTTGGGCAGTGCTGATGGAACACTTCGAGCAATGGCTAGACCAAGAGGGAAAGACCTTTCAAAAGAAGCTGCTTCCTTATATGGAGACAATTGTCATGAGTTGTAAGGACACAACATACTCTGAGGTCTAAACTTCACTAAAAGATATGGTTGAGAAGATGTACAGTCTTGAAGGGGTTACTACACTTTTAAGGCATCCAAATGCTGCTGACATGTCTCTTCTGGACACGAAACACAGACATGCTCTGCATTTTGCTTTATTTTCTAAGAGCACAGCAAGGGGGTGAGTGGAAGAATAACTTTTAAACTTCAGGGCTATTCTGGAGTGTGATGACTGCATATAATCATGTCAACTACTTATATAGGGCTTATATATTATATTGAAATGTTCAGTAAGAGACCACAGCTCATTCTGTTGATAGAAAGTTCAAGGATGGCAATTTTGTAGGGAAAGAGACCAATGGTCCTTTCAACCAAATTCCCGCTGATTAAAGTCTAGAGCACGTGAACAAGATGTGTGAACTGTGTGGTGGTATTGTATGAATCACGAAAGAACAGTCTGCTCTGATCAGGTGGATGCTCACATGTTGTGACAGGGTTTGTCTAATGCATGGTATAAATCGCTGCTGCATCTTCATGTAGCACATCAGATCTCTTGCACAAAGTGATGCGGCCTTTTGGGCAATTGCTACCAATGGTGTCCTAGATGACATAAAAAACAATATTTCAGAAGCAAGCGCCAAAGGAAACGCATCCTGCTTGAAATGCTCCGAAAGAGATTAGCCCCAGTTAAACACAGCCAAAAAAATTTGCAAGTATGTAGAAACTAAAAGTAAAAACAAACATGGGCTGTGCAACAACAACATAAACAATGAAGGCAGACAAGAACATCATACAATGCTTGTTCAGTGCAGTTACCAGTGGTTGCAATGTCAATATGCGAAACCTTATAAAGCATGATATGGAAACTGCACCATTTTCAATTGCAAATGTTGATGGCGTTCTCCTTGAGCTTGGCAAAGCCCTCAAGCTCATTTAGTCGGTGATTTCTGTGCAGAAACGTTACACCACTATGTTGTCTTTGAGCCTGAAAAAAGCCCTCAAGCTCATTTAGTCAATGATTTCTGTGCATTAACGGATCTATCACTAGTTTTTTTTTTAAAACATGTGTAACAAAAAATTGGTATGCTACTGAAGTCACTTCCCACTAAACTTAAAAATAAAATGCAAAGACATTTGGTGATTCGGCAGACATTGATATCAAAGGTGTGTTTCGATAATTTTGTCAGACATGTTTGCGAGTAGACACCAGTTTTGATGCGTACAAACCTGGGTTCTTGAGGCAACGAAAGGGGGAAGTAAGATCTTACTTTTGGAAGAAAATACCCAAGATCGTATTCAGACCTGCCAGCCATCTTCCAGATTCATGACTATCTTTCATGGCTGTCCTTGGGAAAAAAAACTGAATTGCAGCATTTACTTGTGTTCAGCATTTCTGTCCAACGTAAAAGCAACCCTAACAAATCAGAAATTAATAGCTGCTGGTGGTTTTGACAATTATGAAGTAGTTTTTCTTCCTCAGCGACATATGCAACACTTATATTGAAGTCACTAAGAGGCTGACACAAGAGTTCTGTTACATGCTGGGCTACATCGTCCCATGTTCAAATCGAAACAAAAGATCCTGCGTCAATTCAAAACTTTCTGCATGATATAAATAATACTAACTTCATGCAAGTTCTTGATACAGATTTAAACTGTGACCCTAATCACAAGTATGACAGACTTATAAAAATAATACATCACTCTAAAGGTAAATATCTACCCACCAAAACCGTCCGTTTTAACAAATATAAACATAAAAAGTCTCCTTGGATTACAAATGGAATTCTCAGATCAATAAAATTTCGCGACAATCTCTACAAACAAATGAAGAGCACACATTCTGATTCTCAGCAATTTCTGACCTTGAAGCAAAATTTAAAAATTTACAATAAGATACTAAACAGATCAACGCAACAAAATGAACGGAATCACTATCATTCCCAATTTGAAGATTTCAAAAACGACACTAAATGACATGGGATGTTATAAAAAAGATTCTAAATGTAAAAAAAAAATGATTTTCCCTCGTTTTTTATGATCGATGACAGAAAAGAATCGAATAAGAGTCAGATAGCAGACAAACTTAATGCATTTTTTACAGGCATTGACCCAAAACTGGCAGCCAAAAAAGACCAGCAAAACTTACCTCACTTCAGCACATACCTTAATCATCGGTGGCAAAATATTTTCACTTCTATAAATACTTCTGCAGCTGAGGTTGAATCCATATTAAATAAGTTTAAACCTAAATTTAGCTCAGGGCATGATCAGCTGTCAATGAGACTTATAAAGAAGATTAGGACTTCATTGGCGACTCCATTAGCTCATATAATTAACCAATCTCTTACCACTGGAATATTTCCGGATGAACTTAAAAACGCTAAAATAATACCAATATATAAGAAGGATGACGAAAAGATTCTAAATAACTATAGGCCTATATCTCTACTTCCAACTCTTTCGAAAGTTTTTTGAAAAAGTGGTCTATCGTCAACGCTATGACCATTTTGCATCACGCAATATTTTTTACAGAAGTCAACATGGCTTCAAACAGCTACATAGTACTGAAACAGCCACTTTAGAATTTGTTGATAGAATATATAAGATTCTCGATAATGGAGAAATACCCCTAACAATTTTTCTAGACCTATCTAAAGCTTTCGATACTTTGGATCACGAAATTCTCTTGTACAAAATTAAAATATTATGGTGTTTCTGAGACACCTCTAAAATGGTTTAAAAGCTACTTGACCAATAGAACCCAATATGTTCAGCTAGATGACAAGCCATTACGTATCATGACTGGTGTCCCACAAGGATCTATCCTTGGGCCACTTCTTTTCATAATTTATGTTAATGATCTTTATCTAGGTACCCAAAACTTTGAGTCTATACTCTATGCTGATGACACAATTCTCATAAATTCACTTTGTACTTTCTATTTTGGACCTCAGTCAAACAACAGGTATATCTCAAACAACATAAACTCCGAACTTAATAAAGTATATGACTGGCTTGCTGCAAACAAATTATCTCTAAATATCCCAAAAACCAAATATATGCTTTTCTCTTTCCTCAACGTAGGTTAAACATGAATATTAATCTAAAAATAAAAGACACGCAATTAGAGAGAACAAGTGAGTTTGATTTTTTAGGGCTGATAATCAACGAAAAATTAAATTGGAATGCCCATTATAAATAAGATTGCTGATAAAACTGCTCGCACTATAGGAATACTTAAAAGGCTATATCATCCGCTTCCTATAAATACATTACTTGTAATTTACAATTCTCTATTTCTACCACATATTAATTACTCTATGTTGGCTTGGGGTTATTCCTATGATCGCATATTCAAAGTTCAGAAGTCAGCTATTTGTTAAATATGTTCTACACATTATTATGCACATTAATAACATGTTCTCAGCCTTACCTGTTACTTACCCATATTCCACGAGATATCGCAACACTCCTCACTATGCCACCCCCACCCCCCAGCCCCAACATGTATCCACCGAAACGTGCATACGGCACTATATCCCCAAATTACTCTCTCATACACCTTTACACATAACAGGAAAAATCCACACACACTCCTTCTATGGATTCTCTAGATATGTTAAAACATATTACATAAACCAATATTCTGAAACTTGCTCCATTTTTGATTGCTTCGTTTGTAATAACACTTCATAATCATTTCTGAAATCATGTATATTAATGCCGGAGTTTTTTGTCTTTAATTTTCTTTGCAATGGACCGGATCTCTGTTGAAACTAGGTGTAACATATAAGGCAACTTTTCCTAGGTGGCCCTTGCGAGAGCAGATGTTTATCATCCTTAACAGGGTCATCTTGACTCCAATTTTTGTATGGTAATTCCATTCTCACTATTATCTATCTTGTTTTTGTTATATATGTTTTTGCGCAATTACCAAAATGTATACAATGTATTCACGTCTATGTCGAATAAAATGAATCTGAATCTGAATCTGAGTCTGTTGAAAGCTGGCATATGGGTGTATTTACATTTCTCTTGGCACATGAAACTGTTTGGGAGTGTGCATATTTGCTGGAACAGCAAAACAACCAAGATACCTACCAATGCATACAGTTAAAGATTCCTTTCCATCGTAGGTCATGCCAAGCCGGCTTGCATGTCATTGTATCACAGCTTGTAATACTGTAAGTCATCTGTATGGCATTTCCAATAAGCAGCCTGGAAAACATATCTTGCTAACAAGGGCATGATTGCAGCATTTGGCACTGGAGGAGAAGATTCCGGCATGGTTCCCAGTTGAAGTCAAGCAAAGAACTTGTAATAAAATTTTACACCCCCAGATCAGATATAAAATGAATTGACGCATTGCAAGTTGACATGTTTCAAAACGTCAACAAACCTATTAGATTGCCTCCTACCAGCAATAATCTTCATTCCCATTTACCGAGATGCATTTTTGAAGTTTACATATGGCGTCAAGCAAATGTAGCCAAGCCCCACGTCCCAGATCCACAAAATCAGGGTGCCACCTGAGTGCAAATAATCATATAACCACAACAAAGCCAATGCCCAACGTTTGAACATGAACGCCTTAAGCGTGGTTGCCAAACTGGGTGTTCAAAGAGGTGCACTTGTAAGAAAAACAGCCTTCCATGTATGAGTAGCTGTGCATTTTTTCAGAGTTGTTTTGACACTTTAATCCGACTACTTCAGTTGACATTGATATTATGTCGTACTGAGACGGATAGCTCAAAATGCACAGGCACCCATAACACTTATTTATAAAATCAGAAATAAACATTCTACAGCCACTTCGAAATCAAGCCAAAGGCTTGCCCCATTGATGAAATGTTCACATGTATATATATATGACGTCAATAACCTCAATTGCTTACACTGCAATTTGGCTTCTGCATATGTGTGTGTGGTCTAGCAAATCACCCAAACCCCATTCATAATCACTGATGGAATATTGTGCCCCATATAGCTTACGTCTGCTCAGGGCTCATCATACCAATATTCGGAGTAACGGGTCAAGGGTTGATATAGCACGCTATAAGATAGGAACCATTGACACCTTTTCAACACATTATACATTTACGAAAGAAAGAGATATTATGGCAGATTTTAGTGTATTAAATATTTGCACATAGGACACAGTTCTTCCAAAATGGGCATTTAAAGTCAATATTTTCTACAAAGTTAATAATAAATTTTACTCCATTCTGACATATAGCATGGTCTGAATTGAATATTTTTGCTTCTTATGCGTCGATTATAATTTGTTTGATTAGCACGTCTAAAGGCTATGTAATCAGACCAGTTTGGCGATAGCTGAGCGATGTTCAGTACCTTCAGATGCTTTTTTATTATATCTATACTTTTTTGTTATATACATCCAAATAATTGAAAACAGCCATTCCTCAGATGGTTGCATATGCAGCAAGCAAACACCAGTGTAAAAGGATGTCTAGTCACATAATCGAGGCGTTAAGCATGGTTGTTGCCATTTACAAAGATGGGAGAGCAAAACCTGATGATCCAGCCCATGGGAGACTGACTAATATGGAGCTAACTGATTTAAGCATGTTGTATCAAAACAACATATTAATTATTTCAAATACGTTTGAACCGATGACCACATGCCATCACCAATCACTGTCATACTAAGATTAAAATAAAAATAAGAACATGAACATAAGATGTATGAAGACAAGAGTCTCTCTCTCTCTCTCTCTCTCTCTCTCTCTCTCTCTCTCTCTCTCTCTCTCTCTCTCTCTCTCTCTCTCTCTCTCTCTCTCTCTCTCTCTCTCTCTCTCTCTCTCTCTCTCTCTCTCTCTCTCTCTCTCTCTCTCTCTCTCTCTCTCTCTCTCTCTCTCTCTCTGTTGTCAAGGTTTTTAAGGATCAGCAGTATCGGGTCAATATTATATGATATCAAAATCCACTAAAGCGTGTTTCTTAAGCCCTATGTTTCAAAACAAGTCAGATTCTAGGGGCCAACATAATAAATTCATGCAAGATATAACCTGTTTAGTGCAATTCTGCAACAATGTTCACACTTCATCTGTAGCGCTGCTGATTCCCCAAAGCACTGTCTGTTGCTGACCAGGTATATCATTAAGGAGTTCAAACTGACGCTATATTTGCTATATTATATATTCGCTATAAAAAAAAAATATCTTAATCGGGTCGACTGCATTATTAATGGTATGAGAACTTTGTCGCAGAGTTCCACTAAATATGTCACAACTTCCAGGAATTTATTATCCTTACCGATAAAATACTGTTTCTTTTTAAATATAACATCTGTCGTCATAATGAAATTGAGTTCAAATATTGGATAGATTATTTGAATGTGTTGCTTACACTTGAGGTTTTATAACTGCCATGATATCAATGCGGTAATGATAGAAATTAAACAAGGATATGCAAAGGTGTACATTCTCTGTCTTTTATTTTCCTATGCTGTAGTGTAACATTATCAATAAATGGTGACCTATTAGAACAACAATTCTATTCACGAATTCCTTATGGTCTGAACCGACACAGCCAGATGCTCAAAGCAAATAACCTCTCTACCCAGTCATGCTGTACCTAGATTAGAGTTTTCATTTAAATCTAACATAGGATACAATCAATTTGCAGATCCACCACTACCACATTTGGATATGGAAGTTAAATTAAATAATATAATATTGAAATTATATATGTATGGGTTCATAAAATCCCAGTCGTGATATTGCATTTGTCAGTAGTATGCATCGTGTCAATGGATGAAATGAAAAGATTGAAAAATTGAAGTCACCATTTTCATATTGATAGAGCAGAAATGGACACATTGATACAGCCTGCATGGTAACGCCAGGAAAAATTATGTGAAGCATCCCTGAATACCAATTGACAGGAAAGGCCAGTTAATATTAGGTAATTAGCAAGGAACACGTCAAATTCAAAAGTTGAACGCAAGTAGTTTCTCAAAAAAAATAAATAAATAAATAAATACTCAACGAGACGTAAAAATCCTTTAGTACCTTTTTCTATCCTAATGGTATTCACCAAAAGCCAAAATATTTTCCATGGTGACTGTTTGATTTTTTTCCACTGCGCGTTGAAATATTACATAGAAAGTTTTCTATTTTTCAGGTTTTGCTGCTGAACTGTTTTATAAGGAAAACATATCAGCCATCATTGGTCCTGCCTGTACTTATGCACTCGCACCTACAGCAAGATTGGCCTCCTTCTGGAATATACCCATTGTAACAGGTAAAAACCAGCAATTCATTTCCGTCCTGTCTAAACTCTTCTTTGCACATGACGCATATCTACTGTTCTTGTCCATTAAAATACAATTGATGCCTGTTATGAATGTAGTGATATGGCCAAATAAGCATGTGCGTTTCAACTTTTGGGCAGGCGACAAGTGCCGACGTCTCCTACCCAAACCTGGTCGTTCCGTGGTCAAAACGTATATGACGACTTAATTTTTTCCTGTGTGGCCGTCCAATTACTTTTGTCCTTGCTATATCCAAACGTTTCCATGGCAAACAGTCTCTATTGTCTTGTTTTGTATCTGCCAATGACAGCGTAAATATAGTGATCTTAGCGACATAACTTGAGAGGGACTTTGCCTGAACAAATTAACCTGCAAGTCAATTCTTTCCCATGCAAAACGTGGCATCTGTCAATGATGACATTCAATTCTGAGGGCACACTGTCTACTGCGTTGATTTAGGTTATTATAGAGGGATGCAGCAGGTTTTTCTTCAACTTCTTGACCAACACCTGTTTTAATGCCTGGCCTGGATGCATCGACTGAAGGTTACCATTGTAATCGTTAAATGCTTCGAAATCCATGCATGGAGTAAATATCTCCCGCCGTCTGAGGCTTCGTAAAGCTCGTATACCCGTGTTTCCATCGATAGCTCCCTACCTCCTTAAAGTCAGAACCACGGGGTTTGCTGATTGTTTTGAAAAGTCTTGGACCTAAGCACCCATTTAACAGTACTGACATACGACTCAAAATATCAAATGCGTTTTTGATAAATGATCATCCGTCCTCTGGTGCATTGTCAGCCTAAATCTATGAGTCATAGCTTTGTTACCCTTTGTTATTTTGTTAAACAAATGTATATATCGTATTGAGAAAATCTATTACCCACATTATCACGTAAAACTTGGTAATGACCCCATTCCCCGCAACACATTTCATGCATGTTGGGATGCGGGATGGCGCTGCACAGTTTATCATTGAGCATTTGGCATTGCATGATTCAGCATTAGATTATTTGACATGTAATGTTTATTATCGAATCACTTCAGAATGCAATGGTTATCATTTGATCTCGTGTCGATGCAATAAGTAGCATGAGATCATTTGACGATGCAATGTTTAGCGTCACATCACTTGATAATGCAATATTTAGCATCAGATAACTTGATGATACATATTTCTGCATTAGATAACTTGAAGATATAAAATTTAGTATTAGATCACTCGACATTGGATCCCTTGACGATGCAATGTTTAGCACTGGATCACTTGACAACCCAATGTTTAGCATTGGATCACTTGACAAAGTTCAACATTGGTCACGTCGATACAATGTTTAGCATGATTACTTGACGATACAAGGGCTAGCATTGCATCACTCGACGATGCAATGTTGAGCATTAGGTTACTTCATATTCTGTGGTTTCAGGTCTGGGTGACAGTGGTCAATTCAAAAGCAAGGCCGACTACAAGACGTTAACGAGAATGGCCTATTGTCAATGTCGACTACGCAAAGTCTTCGGAAGTGTTTTCGCGGAGTTCAGCTGGACTGATATTGCCCTTGTTATTGACAGAGATGACTTACACTCTAAAGTTTTAGGTGAAACACTAGACGTGGGTCTTCAAAAAGGCAAGATTTACCCGCACATTTATCCATACTATGGCAAACAGGCGACCAACCATAGCATGGCCAAAATCTTAAAGGATGTTGGAACCAGATCTAGAAGTAAGTATGTTCGATATACTGATACCCATACTATGGATAATTTGTCAAATGTATGTATAGTCTACGAGCATTTTACGCGAGAAAATTATTGTAAAGAGTAGTGTGATCGGTACATGTTGAAAGGTCACCAACATACATTTTACAATCAAAAGTACGTGTCAGCCGCCAACAATTAAGTGCAATGCACTTCAGACGCTTCCCACATCTATAATTTCCATAAGGATTGGATCGTGCATTCAAGCCAAGGTGACGAAGTGTTGTTCTTCTTTTTTGATGATTATCCTTTATATAATCCATCCAATTCCCAAAGTGTAAGAAATTACAAACAATTCACTAGTCCAAACCTTACTAAATAACACCCCTACCGACCCCCGCCCGGGCGCCCTGAGTACATTAACATTATGACGCCATAAATACCAACCGATTGACAAATAAAAATGCAATGGCGTGAAGCAAAAATTTCAGAATCTGAAAAATCCCACCGGATTAATTAATAAAATTACGATGGCGTGATATGAAAGCTGCAGATTCTTACGTCTCGTTCAACCAATTCTCGAGACCAGAAAGCCAGTGCTTTCAGATAGCATGGCTATATAGCTAATGTCAGAGTCAAAATACTTATATTTTCCCAAGGCTGTTTTAAAATTGCCTGACTGGCATACAAACAAAACTATATACAATATAACACATGACTAAAACATGTAAAAGGCAGTCTGAAGAGCAGTAGTATTCAAAATTGCCATCGAGACTGCAAATTTAAACGCACCATGTTAACATTTACATAACATAATAACGCTGCCGGATAGCTAAACTTGATCCCAAATCTCTCAATTTTAAAACTTTTTTGTGGGGGGGGGGGTGTGACATGATTTTTAATATTCTACACTTTAGCTCCTATAAAACCAAAGATCTTGTCGGCAACTTTAAGCCATCACGTTAGAAATTTGGAGAGTCCAAAGTTTATTATACAAACAGCAGACGCCTACTCCGGGTTTCCAGATGTACTTATGGGCAGGCCTCTATTGCATATATCAAACCACTTTATATGTTTTGGAATATTTTCAAAATATATTTTTAGAGTCTCATATTTCATGGATCGCCAATAATAGATGAAACAAATGTTTTGTTCACTGACCATTGGGTGCAGAATTAATAATCATCCATATGTCAGCCCAGTTCATCCGTTAGTTACGATTGAATACTTTGAACAGGTACATGTAGTGTGCAAAATGTATGCGTAAGTAATATTCAGCAAATGCTTATTTATCAAATGAATGTAATACACAGTGTATGATGGCACTTTTCTAGTGCGACCATCACCTAATAATGTTAATACACTGCCTTGAAGTACGTGTTGTGGGCATTCCTGTGTCCAGATACACGGATATTTTAACTCCCACAGAAGTCACGGCGAAGGCATGAATTAATTATAATTAGCACCAACGCGCAGTCAAGGCAGAGTAGCAAACGCTTTTTGGCAGCGCTGTCAAGATGAAGGCGCTGATAATGGAACAGACCTGCAAGTTTCGCCAAGTATTTGAGCAATATATAGAAAGAATGGCTGGGATCAGCTGGGCCAAAACCGTTGATGTACATGTATATTAACCCACCCTCATGCAGATGAGTTCTTTCTCTGAACGTGAGCCACTTAAAATTGATATGTGCATCACCTGCTCACTTGTGTCATATGGACATTTATGGACATGCTATCCTACTCAATTTGTAGCCTTTGTAGTTTATCTAGGTTCACATTCCTGCCCTTTATGTATTCTGTTACTCGCACTCCTGTTACATATGAAATGTATGATGCTCCCGCGGCTGAAGCACTTACCAGGTCAGGACAAAACACTGACCAAGCTATATTTAGGGCCATTGACCATGGAAAATATTGTTAACATGATTTAAAGCCAACTGTGATGCTCTGGAATTTGCACCCAACGTACTCACCTTTTTAACCTAGCTGTACCAATATCACTTCTAGAGACCAGGTTGAAGATATATCGTACATCTTCTTTTGGCATACTCAAAATTGATGCTTAGATTTTGTTTTTGTTTTTGTTTTTGTTTTTTAAAGATGGCAGGGTAACCGCTGGAAATACGATTATCAAAATGGTTGGATAAGAGCAGAAATGGCCAGCTTCTTGGTCTTAAGGTCCAGGACATTGCTGTATCTGTGCAGAAATTTTAAACGGGACTTGGTTTTGTTGACCATATTATTTACTATTTCATTACCAGAGAGGGCCAGATCCAGTTGAATCCCGGAATAAGTCACTAATGTTTTGACTGAATTTTAAAAGCTTGACAAGTTATATAAAAAAAATCCGTACTTTCTTCAATTTCTTTAGATTTACCCCAGTGGATAGAAAAGTGTTAACCAGTTATCACAGTGTTTTAATTTATGCCCTGACATTGAAGCAATTTCATTATTTTTTTTTGCTATCAACTAGTTACGTTGAATCGTTTGCACAGAGTAAAACTTTACAAGTAACGCTCACCTGTATGTTGTTTACGTAACAAAGATAAATAAGAGTACGGAGGATGCGTCCATGAGGTACCCCACACGATACATTTTTTAAAATCAGAATAGACACCATTTGCACACACAAGCTGATGTCGGGCAGCTGAGTAAGATTTAAACCAGTTTGTAGATCCAACACCGATTACTTACAGCTTGGGACAGACTATATCATGATCTGCTTTGCAGAATGCTTTTTGAGCATCAATAAGCACCAACCCAACATAACACGACACATACATATCAATTTCCCGCCACAAAGCACGGGGCTCACACCTACCAATCACGGACGACACACAGGCATTTCACTGTCACAGACAGGGCTAGATACCCTTCTCTCACAAAACTTGAGCCTTTTAGGGAAATATAAGTTTACATATACCAAAGTAATATTCATTTAGTATTTCCTAAATTGGCTACAATGATAAATTGTCACCTGGCAGTCAAAAATATTCTTTGTTTTCAAAATCTTAGTACTATCCCACTTCCCCGCACAAGCAGTGGCCCGTGTCTCGCAAGGCGAGACTATGGTTACTAAAACAACCAGGTATGTAATTGTGGTGGGAAATTTATATGCATGCCTTTTATTATTTTGAGCTGCTTTAGTTCTAACGTTGTCCGACAAGTGGTTCAGACAAGTACACTGTATGTGTGAGAGGCGTTTACAAAAACCAGACTGGAATTCACGCAAGATGTTATCATGATATAGGTACGCCTCCAGCTTGGTATGGACAGAACATTCAAGAAACTAAGGCATGTTTAGTTTGGCTACCAGCCTACAGTTACCAACATTCAACCTATATTTTTTTGGACAATGGAATAACTCTTGTCGACTTCGAATCTGGAGGAATTGTTTCACTTGTTACAGATAGATTAGAGAAAAGCTATAAGACAGCCAAGTGAAATGCACCGGCCTTGAGAATTCGAGCTGGAATTGGATCCAAGGCCACAGATTTGGAGATGCTCAGGTTCAAAAGCTCCCTCTGAATAAAAGTGTGCGATGCACATTGAAGATAAAGGAATCCTCAACAACGCTTTTATCTTTGTAGAATTCAAAATATATCGAAGAGGCCCGTTGTGATAGGGAGCTTTTCATCAGCCACATGAGTATAGCAATAAATAATGTAGCTTGCTACTTAAATTTGGTTCGCAGATCAAATTACCACCAACCGCTAACAGAATATTGAATTGTTTGCCGTTTGTACCAGAAGACAGGCAGATATTTGATTTGGCTTGTTTAACTCTCAGTTAACATAACAGTTGCCATTTTCATAATCTTTATCAGACTCTTTATCATATTCTCGTGTAAATTATAACCATACAGTATCACGCTTATCTATACTATTAAGAAGATCTTTATTCATCCAAAATCGTTCTGTTCTATTTTTGATACAGATATCCTGGACCGGAACTTGATCTAAAATATTGACAAATTTATCAGTAAATAGAGAGAAAGCTTTGTCAACATTGGTGCATGAAGGAATGGCTGTCCAGTCAAATGTTGATAGTATTTCAGCAAGTTTCTCTTTAGTGTAATGCTTCAGTGATCATATATTTGTGATTCTGATGTTATCAAAAACACCCCGAGTGACCTAGCACAAAATGTAACCATGTGATTGCTCAGACTTATATGAATAACACCAGACTCACAATTTTCGCGAATTGCTGACCACAATGCCAACAATACAGGAACGGGAAGTAGGGGTAATGCTTGTAGAGTCATTTATAGTTTGCTTTCCAAGAAACAGATTTAAAGGTCGCTTCACATAAGTACGCAGGGTGCCTTTTGCGAGCAGTCGTGGATGCTCCTGGATTTAAGGCGATGTTTCCTCCCAATAATAGAATAATGATAGTCTATGTTTATTTATGTCCATTGTGTAAGAGGAGATATTATGATTCATTTGCGTCGACATGTGGCTACTCATTTCAGCAAAAGTCTCATAGTATAAGGTTTTGCCAAAAGGAAACCACTACTTCATACTGAGGCCCCATCATGATTAACTGGAATGAGAGTAGTCATCTCTCATTCATAAAGCAAAACAAGCTGCCACAGGTTTGTCCACTTTTTGTCTACACAAAATGATATCAAGGTACTTTGCCAAATTGATACCACATAGGCCGGCAATTATCAGTAGCACCAAAAAAGCCAATAGAACAGAAGCAAAGCAAAAAAGCCAGCAAGAGTCCATAAAAGTGAGATTACATCTACTGACAAGTCAAGGATGCCATGTAAACATATGAAGCAAAGGCCACTGCTACCTATTTTTTTCCACTACAATATGCACCTGTATTATCTCAGCCTCATATATTATTTCAACAAGTTACACACCTTGTTCAGAAACAGTTGCCAGAAACAAGCTTTGCTTACATCAAGAAGCCACTTATTTTCGCGCAGCTTGGAACAGACAATGTTAAATTTATCTTTTTCTCAGTCATAAGTTCTTAGTCCAATTCTGACGGCTTCCTTGCCCAACAAGAGTAAGCACCGATTGTTATGAGCGAGAAAAAAATCAAACATGTTCCGTGAACAGCCATGATGAATCAAATGCAAAACACAAGTCGCAAAACTACATTTGAAAATGCCGCCCTTGCGCTTCACGCTTTTTCAGGCACACTGAAATCAAGCGCAAATTTTAACGCCCTTTGATGAACATCAGTCAGGATGCGCCGCAGCTAATCTAACCAAATAAGATTGATTAATGGCCATACCGAACTGGTCTGGAACAGTCGGAAACCATCATTAAATATTACAGTATCACTTATACAACGACAGGACGTGCTTTAAGGTGGAAGGTCTGAAGCCGCACCTTCAGATAACCTCTAATCACTTTTTCATATTTTTGGAAGTCTGATACTTAAACTACATGCTCCCTAAAACTCAGATGTGTGAACATAAAATTTATATGAGATAATTGATCTCTAGACTTTTGTTTACAATGAAAAGTTTAAACAGTAACGGACACATGGCTTTGTTTGCATGGGCATGATAATGAACCATGTCATTGTTTGCACAGTCATTAGTCCATGACCGCTGGAAACCAATTGAGCTATTGACAAGGGTCACTCACAAGAAACCATTTAGTAGCCGTGGAGCTAAGAATGGGCCAGTTCAGACTAATCACTACCATTGTTCTGGTTACTTTGAAATTCTCTATTGATGTAAAAACAAATTAGCACAATCCACTTACTGGTCCCCAAATATGGAAAGCCACATGTGAACCCACACCCAAACAAGCCAAGTGTGGTGTTCCCAAGTTAAAAAAGTCGAGATTTAAGCCACAAAATATACTTTCGTTTAATGACAACATCACAGAGGTAAAGCTGCAAGTTTATTTCACACAATAATTAAAACACAGGACAGAAGAAATGAGTATGTGTCATATTACAGCCATAAATGCGCAAGAATTGGCAACTTTTTCTTTCAATGCGATTTTCTCGGAACTGTTTTTTGCTCAACCTCTGCAATTTGTGTCTTGCCTCCCAAACGTACTAATTGCCCTATCACATTAAAATCAATGGACATTAAAAGAAAAATATCATATCCAGGAAAGGTTCCCGGGATTTTTTTTTTCTGACAACCCCTCCCGTGACTTTTGGAGCAATTTATAGAAAGAATTGAACAACCTGTCAGAACTTAATTAAAATTTTTATAACTTTTTATTTATGCTATTTCAGGGCTAACCATTGAATTCGATCCTAGACATGGATATATATTTTCAATTTATTCTGATTTCAACTGGAAAAAAACAATTTTGTGTGACTTTTGCGCGAAAAATGTGAAAATCCTACCATGTCAGAAATAATGCTATAAAATCTCAAAAAATTCCGATCCCGCAAAAAAACCCTATGGATATAAATCTATGGATATGTAGTAATCAGAAAATATATAGGTTTAATGTACTTGTGAAAAAATTAAATGGCTAATTGCGATGCAAAGTTGCCAGTCTCACTGTTCACTAGCTTCACAGCTTCCACCTTAACAGTGGACATGACGTCACAAGTGACAGCTTCATTGCCGGGACTCAATCACCACTGTCAATCAAATAGGACGACACCGAACCAACGCATTAGTTATGCTGTCACACTAAAAGCTACCATGTGCACTGTACAGACTCCCGGACAAAAATCCCCGATCCTTGCAGATCAGACCCGAATTATGTCTCGGTGGTTCTTAAATCGCTTCTTTTTGGGGGGGGGGGTGTTTGTTTGTTTTTGTTTTGTTTTATTTTGTTTTGTTTTGTTTTTTGGTGTGTGTGTGTGTGTGTGTGTGGTTTTGTTTTTTTTTTTTGTTTTTTGTTTTTTTTTTTTTGTTTTTTTGTTTTTTTTTTTTTTTGCTGTTATTGTTGGGTTTGGAAGTTATGAATATGGGTCATGTTTTTCTGTACTATTTGCTGTAGTTAATTTGTTCTCATTGTTGGTTTGAAATTTGGGAGTGAGGATAATGCTTTTCTGAGCTCTTTTGTCAGGCAGTGGTGTGCTCATCGTGTATATTATTGCCCTCATGATTCTTTAAAGTTCAATTAAAATACTTGTCATAATCCTCAAAGTTATGCTCATCTGTCTGGACGGAAAAACTTGAGTTATTCTTAGTATACCAGTTATAAATCACAAATTGTGACTTAAACTTATGATTTGCTCAGTAATTATTGTAATAAGGCATGTTTCATCAGGATTGCATGTTGTAGATTCCATTTTAAGCAAACGGAACACTTCAAAAGTTTTACGGCGATGCCGCAAAAAGTGCCACAATGAATCGACGTCAAAGTACCAGCTGGCCATGAATCAGCTGAGTACTGTTTATTAACACTAAGAGCATAAAATGGCAAACTTTACAGCTTTCAAATTGAAAGATGCTTACTTAAAACCTGTCAATATTAAATGTTGTACTGCATGCAATTGTTCAAGAGGTTGAAAATGGTGAGCCCAACTAAAACCATTTATTTCCCGTGTTATTTGACATCTACAGCTATGTTGTATTGCACGTCATTTGTCCAGACGAGCATATAGTCCTGTGCTGTTTCCCATAGTACTGTAGCTCTCTGGCCAATTTGCTACTGGAAAACCACCTTGCACTTCAGGATTAGGGCATTCATTTTCCTTATTCAACAGTTACTTTACCATAACATATTGCTGTACCTTATATGAATACTTTGGATTCATATTTTACATCATGTGTCAATGTTTTAATTGCATGTTGTATCGTACACATTATGCCATGATTTTAGTCTCCTCAATGCAAGGTTCCACTTAAACATACTAAAAATTTAAGTTTTACAGTTGTGATCTTTCTCGACATGAAGGGAGGTCTCACTTTGCATCATTACAATTCATTTATATATCAATTAGACAGTGTCATTACCATATCCAAACCGTAGTCCTAATGAAACAAATCCAAGTCAATTCCGACCAAAGGCAATGTTCCTTGGTATGTATAGCTGAAACACATAAATTTATAGTTCATATTTACCCAAAAGAGACCAAAACGTAAGTGTAAAGGTACATAGGGTTGAAAAAGCCATGTTTAGTTTTAACATGACAGAATGCAAAAACTTTTGTTTGAAATTATAGGCCTATTTCAGTAAATTGGCTTGAACAGGTGCATTATTTATGTGCATACAGGACCATACAATTTATGAAAAGGGACCAAAACTTGCAGCACATCAGATAATTTGTACGCGCAGGTTCTTAATTTGTTGAAAACACCAACATCAATCCACCAGAAAAGCCTCTTAGGCCTAAAATGACCATCAGCAAGAATCCAAACAACATTATTATATAATTCGATGTGTTTTAAGCATGTAGTTAAAGACATGATGTTGTTTTAAAGGAGACAAACTAAGAGTATTTCAAAAAGAAAAGTGTTTGAAAGTGCAAATATAGTAAGTACATTGGTTCAAATGTTAAACATCAGCCAGCCATATCCAAACCGTAGTCCTAGGGCCCGCACCGTCCTCTTCGACAAATCCTTCTTTCCTTCCACAGTGAGACTATGGAACGAGTTACCTGTAGACATACGAAAATCTCCTTCTATTTCAGTATTTAAATCTAAAATATCACATCCTGTAGAGAGATCATTGGCATTTGACGAATTGTCTGATTTTGGTGACAGATTCAAAGCTATTCAACATACCCGCTTACGTTTAGGTGCTAACCAGTTAAATTCATATTTATGCAAGATTGGTGTTAAAGATTCGGCGACATGTCAATGCGGCTTAGCCTCTGAAGATGTGTGGCATTACTTTTTTTCCTGTCCTTTATTTACTGTCTTCCGTTCCAAATTACACACGGAAATAGCAAGATATGCACCCTTCACATTGCAAACAGTGTTATATGGTTCTCCCATCTGTTCTCTTCCCGACAATTTCAAAATATTTGCAGCAGTCCATGAATATATAGCCAGCAGTGGACGCTTTAAGCGTGCAGGTATTGGTTGATTCATACATTGTTTATATCTATGCAAGGTAGGGTTGTACCCTCCTCACAACAGGGCATGGTTATCATATCATTTATCTGGGTCATTGGTATGGAACACGACAATCCTGTTACAGTACATGGAGAACTGTAATGTTCTGTCTGTCTCGTCATAGTTTCGTCTTCTTGTTTACGTTACTGTGTGTTTGGTTCCGTCCTGTTCTTGCGTCTTCCTTCTGCGAGAGAGATTCATATAGGGCCGAGCCCTCTTTCTCAATCGCGACATTGCTTTCAAATGTACTTCAATGAGTTTGTTGCGAAATAAAAATATGTTTAAACCAAACATCAGCCCGAAGCAAGTGACATTAGGCCTCGCACCATAAAAACGTAGTCAAAAATTGCATTACAGTAGCCAAAATTGTAAGGATAGCAGTCACATTTCAAGTTGGTTTAGTCAATAATTCGGGTAATAATTTAGAATTCAAAAAATGTAGTATGCCATTATTAGTCATCAGCAAGTCAGCCAAGCATAATGTACATCTAACTCGTGGTTCTACAAAGTTCAAAAGGTCAAAATGTAAAACAGTCCTAATTATTGTAAAATTCTACTACCTTTATCAGAGAAACAATTAGGTTTTATGAAAAGAAAGAAAGAGAGAGAGAGAAAGAGCGGGGAAATCATGTTGAAATTCCTAAATGTAACTGTAAGTATAACTGTTTTCCTGTAACAGTTTTAATTTTTTTCATTTATAATCAGATTCCAAGTGACAATAAGTGACTGTCACGCTTTTCCTTTCTTCATCTCATTGGGTACCACGCCTCTCAAAAATGCATTTCAACACTATTACACACTGCCTGAAGTTGAATACCATTTCTTAGCATACATTTTCAGTCATACATTTTTATCTTTGGCACAATCGATAGAATTTGAATTTTTAGTGATCAGGCCGATATAATTGGAAACACTGAAGCCTGTAGTTCTTATTGGTATTAGAAAATGAATGTTGATGTTTATCTAATTAGTGAATCTCTATGCTGTGATTGTTGGGTTGAAATTTATGAATATAGTTAATGTTTTTCGGAAATATTTAATAAATACCTCAATGGCTATGTTGTGCTATGGCCTGCATTTTCCGGCACAAGGTTATAATGGAGGCAGAGTGTGTTTATAATGTTCTAGATTCATAAATATTACAAAAACGATGTAGTCCTACTTTCTTCTTTTGCTGTAAACTCAGCTGGCTGACAAGTCAGGAGAACCAAAAAGTGACAGGCCTATCATGTTTGTATTTATCTTTGACACAGGTGAGAGAATTTGGGTTTTAGTGGTTAGGCCTATATGTTTGGGAAACACTAAAATCTGTATTAAATGACCAGTTGTTCTAAGGTTGAGAGGACCAGTATAAAACCACCAGTCGCTTTTATGGGTGACTGCCTGTCTTAAGTTAGGAGTGATATTTGTTTCTTCAGTTTTGTATGGGAAGGTGAATGTTGATGTTTTGGTAACTCTTGAATCTCTTTGTTGGGTTCAAATCTATGAATATGGGTAATGTTTTTCAGAAATGTTATGCCACATCAGCCGTTTCCTGAAGAAAAGTGTCAACACTTCAGGCAATATGCCAATATGCCTTCTGTTATACTTCAGGATCACAGGAGTCTCTTTAGACCTTCAGAAGCGTGACATGATATTACGACATTGTGGGATGTGCAAAAGGTCTCAAATGATTTTGCTCATTTTGATGCATGATAACCAAAAACGCAAAAAGTAATCATGGCAATATGTGTTTTTACAGAGTCCAAGAATGTTAACACATGTTAGTTTCACAGGTATGTGTAGCAGTTGAATGCTGGTCAGCTTCTCACAACATGGGGATAGCTAGTGGGTGGGCCCCTCAGCAGCTCACTAATTAGGCACACAACAGGTATTGGCTGTTCAAATGAGCCCCTCAATAACATCACCATACGATTGGACCATTTTAACTTTATGTAAACCTGTCTGACAAACAGACATGTCTACAACCAGTTTACCAATTTCACAATCATATATTCCACATTTGTAATTATTCCTTATCACCTTACTTACTCATAAGGCAACATGCCAACATTCACTTGATGTTTATGGTATGCCTGCATGGAGTCACAGCACCCTATCAGTTTAGTTAGTGGTTTGTTTGGTATTTTCACACTTGATTGTTCGACAAAAATGTCAATAATCAACTAACACAACACAATCAATCAATGTCTTTTCTTGTCACTTAGGTAGCATGCATAGACCCCATCTCTAATCCATTGATCTAGGTAACCAGGTAGGTATTATCACTTTTTTAGATAACATGTCAACAGCCAATTAACCAACAATATTTACATGTTTTTAACAGACCAGCAGTAACAGCTTACTCCTTATGTAGTGACCTCGAGAGAGAGAGAGAGAGAGAGGGAGATGTCAACACATGCTGTAAATGCATCCCACAAAAATGCAAGGGGGACTGACTCGATCAGAGAGTAAAGGCCATACTATCTCCCTGAAGTAGTTTCCCTACCTCACCCCTCATATTGGCATAGCACAGTTTTTGGTCTACCTCATGTTTACAAAATGCCACTTCCAGCAGAGATAAAAGGTGATGCTTGTCAGTTGTTCCTCTCCTATCTAGTGGGAACTGTCCTGTTCACATCCACTCCAGCATGGCAGACAGGGAGTCCACAGCCCACATCTTCTCATCCTGGACGTTACTTGGAGGCCAGATACCACTGTGTATTTGCAAAGGGATCAGAAATTGACCTGGAGTGGCCCAACTCTGTGCTCCTGGCCGCATCAACAACATAGCTTCCATCATCAAAATGTGGTTGTCCCCCGTCTTTTTTTTTAGAGTTATGTGGGAGGCATAATACCACAATCAATTTCATTTTCACTATCATTGCTGGATCTGTGCTCGATGAAGCTGATTGTCTGCCTTGAGTTGGCCCTCTTGAATGTACTCTGTCATAATGACTACAATGTTCCCATGGGGTTTTTATTTATAGGCATCCCCTATGGCAGCATATATTTCTTGAATTCTCCATCATTTAGAATTTGCACCTCTGACACTGTTTGGTCTGTGGCTTTAAACCCAATATGCGTATTAGTTTGAGTTAACTTTTATCAGAGAACACACAATTTTCTGCTTGTATTTAGACTTTAAAGAGATAGGAACCCTGAGATCCATGAACGTTTACTGATATAATCACATACGTATCATTTCGTCCTGTAGGCTCCACAGCCCTTAAACTTGCCTCATTCTTTAGCCAGGTTGAGTTAATGTGCTTTCATGTCGGTTTCATTTGGGGATAGCTCACTATCTATGTTATCTTTAACTACAGATAGCTGTGGACACTCACTACTTTTTGCAGTGTTGGACCTTTATTGTCATGATTTGTTCACAACAGTATATACTTTCTCTGTTTGTGAAGATGTTTTCATTTTTGACTTAAGTGTAACAAGTGTTGTACTCCCTCAGTTCCAAAGTTGACTACAGCCTCTACACACATATTGGGCTTAACTGCATAACTGTCTATTACTTTATTCCCAATAACGTCTCAGTAATTTCTGCATGGGAATCCTTCACACGCCATCAGGAGTTGAAGGTGTTGTGGTCTGCAGATTTGCCCACATACCATGGGCATTGCATATCTATTGGATGAGAAACTTCCCACATTGTTTCTTCCATGTGTCCTTGCCTGAAAAAAATGGCAGCCCTTACAATTGTGGCTCTTGTGCTCTCTGTTTCTATTGTTGGGCACTGGGGTAGGACTCTCCTTGCTCTAAAATGACTGAAATACCTGATCATGATCTGGTACCGTAGGAGGTCTGCCTCCAGTCTACTATCACAGTCCGTGCCTGTCAATGTTTTCATTAAGGCTTCATGCATGCAACAGATAAGGTGAACATGGTCTATCTTGGTATCTTAAACACTATCACTAGTAGTAGTAGTTGTACCAGCCATGCCACTGCAAAAATCCAAATTATGGGTCAACTTCTCAAATAAGCAATGACTTACTTATCAAGGTCGATATCCAAATGCAGTCCAATTTCGAATCTGTCCAAATATGGCAAATAAAATTGAACATGGCCAATCACATCCAAGTTCTGAACATTCGTCAAGTCAAGCAGCTGCCCTCACACTCCATGCAGACAAAATCCACACAATAATAATGACTGTGATAAAAAAAAAAAGAATTGGAAAACAGTTTTCAATGATGTCAAAGAGACTGCATCAAATTCTGTGTACTCAAGATTCAACCATGATCAAAATCACCAGCCATTGAAAGCCACGTCGAAATCCAGTTAGATCAAGATAAACATACACAAGACAAAAATTTAGTGTGGAGGAAATCATTTCTCTCCTGACTTGAGACAGGTACTAACTAAACGTTAGCAGTAGCTTAAATCAATTTGATGCATGCAACTTTCAACTTTAAGTTAACGTACTGCATTAGACCCTGTTTTGTGTCTTTATTGCTATCCATTTTTATATCTGATCTATCTTCCATTCCATTGTTTACTTTTCTCAAGGGCCCTTGCAGCATTCCCTTTTGTTTGATACCATTTATTTGTTTACTTTATAATTCGTTTATTTGTCTTATAATCTACACATATGAGAGAGTGTACCCACCAATTTGCAAAACTCTTCATCTCCAGCTGAACTGAGCATGCGCACTGACCAGGTCAGTCAGACCAGTGCACTTCCTGACCAAGGTGTGTTCAAATTGTACAAAAACACGATCCATATTCATTAATTCCAAACCCAACAATGACAGCAAAGAGATTCCAGACTTGTCAAAGCTTTAACATTTCTGTCCCAATACCAATGTGAAGAAACAAATTTCACTCCTGACTTGAGACAGGGAGTCACCCATAAAAGTCACACAAATTTCATTACTTCTGCCAAAAATAAAAAGAGACCGGTTAGGCCTATCAGCTTTCAGTTCTCCCGACTTGTCAGTCAGCTAAGTTTACAGCAAAAGAGTAAAGTAGGCCTACATCGTTTTTTGTTTTGATATTTATGAATCTGGAACATTATAAACACACTCTACCTCCACTATAACTATGAGTCGGAGAACAAAGTGCACCGTTGTATTTGAAACAATGCATAAAGGACCTGGGTCACCAGCCTTGTTTTTACAAAGCAACAACTATGAGCATAGTATGCTATAAATACTGCTTCCTACAGCTCCATCAAGCATTTGCAGTAAAGCCCATCTAATTGTTACCCTCGCTTAGGTTTCACCTTGTCATTATCTCAAAGTCAACTGTATGACAAAATAGCTTCCAAGTTGCTGCGAATATGCTTCCATTTGCTGTAACATGATATTATATGAGTCACAAGTCTCAGGATATGATGCTCCTTGTTCGTTTCTCTCAAATGACATCAGTTCCTACTGTAGATTTGTTTACCCCCACAGGTGTTGGGTAGCTGCAATGTACCTGTACCTTTACATATACTTTAAACCGTGTAGATGTAGCTGTCTATAGCTTACTCTTTTAGTCTTTATAGCTCAAACTATAATTTTCTGTCATTCAGTTCATCCTTGACCAGCTTGAATCTTTACTAACATTATGAATTTCGTTAGAACAACTTCATGCTCTTGTCCCAACTTACTCATCCTAGTCAGATTATGCAGGATGTTCAGTCCTCAGCTGATTTCGAATATGTACATGCAATCACTTTTCATATAATCTGACTTCAGCCTAACTCACAATCACAATTTTAAGTCAATCTGTCACAGGCACAGGAACAGTACTGGTTTTGTGCTTCCCGGCTGTGAACCAGTTGAACTGTCTGCCCTCAAAAGGTAATAGCGTGTTTATATAAGCTCTCTTTGGTTTTGTTCTTGGTTCTTTCAGTATTATGTAGATCAGATCTTCAAATCTGTCTACAATCACAAATGAGTCCTTCCGTTGTGTTATGAATCAAGGGTAAGCACCACGAGGGGTTATTTGACAAACTTGAGAGTCATTAGCACTCTCTGCTCTGCTTTATGTTCATATTGCTTTTTCATGTCGGCTGCACTGCTTTTTTAGTGTTTCCTGGCCGACTCATGTTCACTCAAGATGTTTGTGAATACATATTATCCAATCCTCAAGATTTACTCCCTGTGATTTGATATTATCTTCTGCACTTTCTCTTACATGCACTCCTTCAACATGTATTGGGAGATATATTCTCTTCCTGACATGCTTTTGTTAGTCGTCTGATTTGTATTTTCGTGATGAGATGCCCTATAAGCCATCATAACACAGAGAAGCCTTACATCCCGTGATTTAAAATCTTTTTCCGCGTACATAGTAAGCAAAATGTTTATTGTTTTATTCATTTTTTAAACCAATCCATCAAATTCTGGGTGATATGGCTTTTCCTTGTTTTCAAGGCAATCACACACCACATGAAATAATTTGCTGCCAGAGTTTCAGGCACAGTCTGAATGTAATATTTAAAGTGCTTCTAGCCTGCACACCACATTCCCCACAAAGCACGAGCTACTGATTTTACTGAGATATCTATGCATTCAGTCCATTTTGTGAAATAGTCAACTATGACTTTGCAATATCTGTAATGATTGCTTGTATATGGAAGTGGACCCAATATGTCAAGAGCCTTTCTCTTCATTGGTTGCCCCACTATATACTGCTTCACATGTATTTTATTTTTCTTTAATAAGGGCTTTTTGACAGCAACCAAATAGCACTTATGACAAAATTATTTCACATCATTTTCTAAGACTCGTCCAATAATAGGTTTATCTGATTCTCTGAGTAGTGTGATCATAGCATAAATGCCCTGCAGTCTCTGAACATGGAAATGCCATATCACTTTACCTACCTTAGAATGAGGCACAATGAGCACCCACGTTTGACATTTGCCATCCCCATTGAACCATTTTTGATAGAAGGTACCTCCAATCACCTTCAGTGGGTTCCATTGTCACCATAACGTTTCATGTTTAGAGGATAAATGCGAAATGTAAGACCAATCTGGCCTTGGTTTTCCCTCCTTTTTGCACTCAATAGGAGTCAAACATTCTGCTCTGCTTGTTGCGCTATCCTCAACCCATGTGGCTCCCAGCCAGAAACCCATGCATTACTTGTAGGAAAATCGTCTTACACAGATTGTGTTTTATTTATCGTGGTCACTCTGATAGGTTAAGAAGAGTCATCTTGTTGCTGTTTTGTTTGATTAAAGATAACACGTTCATGTTCCCAACCTCATTGTTGACATGGTTTTAGAGACAGTGAGTCAGCATTGCCATGTTTAGATCCTTTCCTCCATTCTGGCAGCTGTAGGTCGTACTATTCTATCAGCTGAAGCCATCGTGCCATTTTCCCATCAGGCTCCTTTAATTTGAACGCCCAGCTAACAACTGCATTGTTCATTTTTCAGCCTGATTTGTGTTTCATGCAGTTTATAAGGGACTGTTTGTCTCAGGTCGGGAGTGAAATTTGTTTCTTCATATTGGTATTGAAAGCTGATGGTTGATGTTTTAAATTTTCTTGAATTTCTGACTTTTGCTGTATTTATCTTTTGCTGTCATCATTGGGTTGGAATTTGTGAGTATGGGTAATGTTTTTCTGAACAACATTTGGTGTTTGAAGTGCTTTGCAACTAGCACAACTGTTAATAGCTACTTTCTTGTGTTATATAATAATTTTGCTCTTTTTTAGTTAAAGCCTTACTCATGTAAGCCGTTATTTCTCTTGGCCAATTTGAATTTGTTACAAATTTCCAGTCAGTGACTGATCATAGGTGTCAGTATCCAAAGCATATGGGGTATCTCCTTGAGAATATGCTAGCACAGATACCCTAGTTAAAGCACTTTTAAGTTGATCAAATGCAACTTGATATCCAGGACTCGGCTAAACTTATACATTTTTCTCTGCGAGTTTATACAGTGGCTTGGCTATCTCAGTAAACATGGTCACGAATCTGCTGTAATAAGAACACAGAATCAGGAAACTCCTGACTTGTTTCTTGCTGTCTGATGTTGAGCAGCTCTGTACAGCTTTAACTTTCATGGGGCCATTGTGCGCACCATCAGGAGTAACTTTGTGACCTAGAAAAAAGCACTCTTTCTGGAATAAGCTACATTTAGAGAGCTTAAGTTTCAATTTAGCTGCTGATAACCTATGTGGAACCCTAGCCTCTCAAGATTTCAAATGTGTAACCAAATGTACAGACATTATCCACACAAAGAAAGGCTCATTGGTTAAGCTAGAGAGTACTTTTTCCATCAAACGCACAAAAGTGTCCAGAATGTGTATCAGTCCAAATGATAAATGAGTAAATTAGTATTATCCATACCTAGTAACAAATCCTGTCTTCTCTTTATCAGCATTATGGGTTGGGATCTGGCAGACACTGAAGTCGGCCCTACACAATGACTTCAATATTCTGGCAGAACACTGATGTCAAGCTGGTTAAACAGTACAATTGGCTACTGTCAAAGAATTTTAAACACTCATTGGTTCTTCAGAGGGAATAAGCATCCTTAACAGTTACAGCATTCAGCTTCCTGCAATCCAGCCAGAATCTTATTGTACCATCTCTCTTGTTGACAGGTATAGTAGGACAACTGCTATTGGATGATTCAACAATGGATTTCTTGAGGTGATTTTCCACCTTCTGCTTTCTAGTTGTCATTAAGAGGGAGCTTTCTTCTTTGGGCAAACACTTGTAGTAGCTACATCCACAGGATTGTTCTTTTCTTCGCTCATACACCGTATCTGCACACCCTGTGTCAACCTTTGATTACCAATTATATCAAAACACACCCGTCCTTTCGGACCTGTATACTCTATACACTCCGGGGCAACCTTTTCTACTAATTCCACCTTTGACTCTGTGGGACTCTTGACTGTTGTGCCCAGTGATGCTACATAATTCACAATGTAGGGGCGACTTCAGTGTCTGATGCAATGTCCTTGTTCTGGGGCCTACTGTCACCAACAACTGGTAAGATAAAGGTGTTGTATGTACATTTTTACATAATGCTCACGCTAGAAAAGTATCACAATGTATTGTACATACATTCATTCGACAAATCAACCTTCCATTAACACTAATGGTGCATATATTTTGGATACTTCCTCTTCAAAATATCCCACCAGGACTAACCCATGGGCTTGGCTTTCATTTTGAAAACTGTGGATTTGGCAACCAATGGTTTATAAATGAGGATAGTAATGGGATGATCTTTGGGGAGGCTTTAATATATCGAACTAAAAAGTAAATATTTTACAAATATTACAGAGCATCAATAAGGATATGATACATGCTGTGGCCGTGATTCACGTTGATATCCAAATTAAATGTTTTTGTGTGACTATACTGCAATGCATTGTGCAAGGTTCAAACTGATGATCCCTGCAAAAAAGTATCAACTAGGTCCATATTTACATATTTCATACCCAACAATGACAGCAAAAAGGTTCCAGAGTTACCAAAGCATCAACATCCATCTTCCATTTCAATGCGAGGAAACAAATTACACTCCTAACTTGGGACAGGCAGTCACCCATAAAAGCCAACTGGTGTTTTTTAAACTTGTCCTCTCAACCTTTGAAACACTCTTCATTAGTTACAGACTATAGTGTTTCCAAAATGTATAGGCCTAACCACTCAAAACCCAAAGTTTATCACGTCTGCCGAAAATAAAAATAGACCTGGTAGGCCTATCACTTTTTGATTCTCCTGATTATTCAGTCAGCTGAATTCACAGCAAAACAAGAAAGTAGGCTTATGTCGTTTTTGTGATATTTATGAATCTGGACCATTATAAACATACACTTCCATTATAACTATGAGGCAGAGAACACAGCCCACAGCAAACGTAGCCAATGAAGTATTGATCGAATAGTTTAGAAAAATATGATCCGTATTCAACAAATTTGAAACCCAGCACTGACAGCAAGAAGATTTTAGAGTAACCGAAGCATCAACATACATCTTCCAGTTCAATTGTGAAGAAAATAATTTCACTTCTGACTTGAGACGTGCGTGATGTGTATTGCCAGGGTATCATGTCACATTTGGATGTGTAACTAATCATGAAAACTGCTTCAGGCACAACTAAGCGAGCATATTAAAGTTGACATAATAAGTCATGTTTTAAAAGTACTTTGATGACCGTTTGCCCTGGAAACTTGGACAACGTACATCTGGAACCCAGTGAAATATTACGATAGTGATCACCTAACAAATGGGACTATGCTGTTTCACCGATCAGCCTTGGTTATGTAACTCTGCTGTTTCCATGGCCCAAATAATCCCTCCAGACAATTTGAAATAAAATGATGTGTTTGAGATGACTTAACTGCAAAGTAAAGGCACGCCCTGGCAACGTCTTCGATAAAATCTTCCAGCCAGGGTTGATCCATTTTTATTGGGGAGGGTGTCTTGAAACTTTTTTTTATGTTTCATAAAATCTATTTAGGGTCGGGTCTTTTCAGTAGGGCCGTCAAGCTACCAGAACCACACATATATTTACCTTAGGCCTTGGGTAGTAGGGCACAGCCGGACTGACTTGTAGGTTAAGATAAATCCGTTCAACGAAATTATGAAAGTATTGTGGATTGAATCTTGTTCCCACAATTGCCATGAATTTTACATTTTTATCACAATAATTATACTACTATTTAATGTACGAGAGAAAGGTTGTCATGCAATTAACGTGGTACAATTATGCAGAGAAGCAGCAGTTTGCCAATGAAATTTTAACGTTTCAATGTATACATGGCTCAAGCTCTAACCAGTTGTGTGACCGACCAGCTGAACTCGGGAACATCGGGACCTGCAACGTACACCAGAGAGATGGGCTGAGTGTTTCTATTGCGTTTTCTCAAAAGAATATTTTCTGTTAAGATCTTTTTCTATTTTAATGCCATCATGGTATTGTACAGTCTCTCAAGTTTTAATGAAGAGCGTTACTATGGCAGCATACGCAAGTTGTTACTTTAACTCTTTCAGTGCTAACTACTAGTACTACCTAAAGTGAACTCCTCTGAATTTAATTAAGTGTGCTGGCTTCATATTCCTTGTAAAAAGGCCTTTCGTATTAAGTATCAGCATGCCTGAACTTACGTAGAATATAGCTGAGGTCAACAGTTTTCTCGGCATGCTTTGGGCGCAAAGCATACCGAGAAAAACTGTTAACCCAGTCCAAAATATGGCACTGAAAGAGGTAAGTCAACTTTATATAGCTTCGTTGCCTGCGCATACTAAGCATTTATTTACAAGTATGTGTTTTTTATCAGTGTTTTTTTGTGTTCTAAATCTTAATGTCTTTTATTTTGAAAAAAAAAAACATGCTGATACTGTTTTAGCAAACATGCTGGGTCTGCATATTGTTCCTCACTTAATTCTTTTCAGCTGCATTCATGTAGATCCTTTAAATCTGATGGTCGTCTGGGCTCTCAGTACATATAACATCACTATAAGGTTACTCGTCGAAAATTGTGTCCTCATTCACCAATGTACATTGACCTTTAGTCATGCCATGTGTTAGCCTTACAAATAAGTGTTCTTACAGCAAGATGTGTTGCTCTTGCATCCACTAAACTGTTGACAGCATCACATGTTTTTGGCTACCAAAGCTTAAGAGCAAGATTTTGGACAGCTGTGTCTTACATCAACGCTACAACACTTGGCATATCTGTCCCAGTCTTACATGATATTTCCTCATCACCAGTTTTGATAATGAGCCTGCTCAGTCTCATCTAGCATTTGTGTTTTAGCAGAAAATCTGTGTCTAAATTCCATCCAACGAAATTTTAGCCATAAAAATCAGATGTTCATATACATAGTAACTTAGAATAATCTTAGTTTTGGTCTTCCCCAGTACATCCAGACTAGTACTGTTGATCTCCTGCATTGAAAACTTATTTCATCATCAACCTTGACTTGACCCAAGTGACAGCTCGATTACAGGGACTCAGCCACCACTGTCAACTAAGTGGGTGCATGCCAAACCACAGCATAAGCCATGCTGCCTGTGTTATGGTAAAACCTATGATGTGCACTATCAGAAATCCTGGCCGAAAATCCCTGAACCTGGCAGATTGGGCCACTTTTATACCTTTGACAAGGTAAAAGGGTCCTCTTTAGGTATATTATTGACCTAGCGATGCGCAAAAGTGTACCCAAATTACTTCTCATAATCTTCAAAGTTGTAATCATGTGTCTTGATGGAAAAACTAGTTATGAAGAAAGAACCAATCCACCAGTGATAAATCCCAAAGCGTGATTATAACCTTATCTAAATTGTTCGGTACTTTGTACCAAGGCATGTTTTATCAGGATTTCATGTTTTAGAACTCATTTAATGCAAACTAACAACGTAAAGGTTTTACCACTATATTGCGAGATGTATCACAATGTATCGACATCAAAGTACCAACTGACCCTGAATCAGCTGAGCACTGCTTATCAAGACTGACAGCACAGAATGGGAGCCTTTGCAGATTATTAACATGAAAGTGCTTTTCATATACTTATTTAAAAACTGTCAATATCAAATGCTGTGCTGCATATATCGTTAAAGAGGACAGTGATGGTTGCTGACCAAGCCCATGAGCACAAAAAAAAAAACAATTTGGTTCTTGTGTTACTTGACATCTACAGCTGTGTTGTACTCCACGTCATTTCTCCCAATGAGCATTTAATAATGCACTCTCCCTAATAATAGTCTACATGTAGGTCTCTTGCCAATTTACTAAGTGGATGTCCACCTTGTACATCCGTATTATGGCAATTTTGTTTTCCTCTTTCAAATTTTACTTCTTTACAATTTACTGACAACAGTCTTATTAACTTACTACATGTAGATCCACCCGTAACTGTCTATACATTTCTCTATCATATATCGACACTTCGGATTCATACTTAACAGTATGTTAATGATTTTCATTGATTGGTGTACAGTGACGAAGATGCCATGACTCTGCATTTATAAATTACGAACATATAAAAATTATGTGTGACCTTCCGTATCATGAAGTAAGGTCAAATTTTGCATCATTATAATCCATATAATTGTCAATCATCCCAAGTGATTGTATTTTACTGTGACAATATATGTCACAATAATGAAATATGGGCCTGATGACAGCGCTGTATAAATTGCAGTATCTACGTGTTCTTTAAGTCATTGAATTCTACCCATTCTCTGCCTACTTTTTTCATATATTATTAACATGTAAATTCCAGTTTAGTAGAACATCTATTGTAATCCCAAGGTATTAGTAGTTATCAACACGGTTTTTTGCTTCATTCCGAATGTACATCTTGGGAATTATGTAGTTGGTTGCTTGTTAGGTTAGCTATTCGAGAGTCCACTGGCACCTTTTGACATTAATGTATAACTTATTTGCATCTAGCCAACGGGCTGCCACTGTGGGACCAACACTTAAACAATGCTGCATTTAGTGAATTATACTTGCAGATAGATATGAGAGTACCATGCTACACCATGTAAAACAACTTATGTTTGCCGAATTGCGCAATGACTGAAATTAAGTTTTCAAAGCACAACAAAATATGTGGTGTTGCGACCAGGTTAACTTTTATGAAGGTTCAGAAAATTATTTAGGGCGCAATGGAAAGTCGTTTGTGACCCGAATGCATATGAAAGTGGGAAGGTAAATCGCCAGACTAAAGAAACCGTGTAAACACTTGAGTTTTGCTCAAAAGATGTTATCCTTAAGTTTATCCCGGAAGGAAAATTGGATGGTGAATACAAAAACCCAAAAAGGGAATTTCTTATTATGGGATCTTAATTCACACAACAAGAGTCATAGATTTGTAATTGCCAGAAATTTTTCCGCGAGATAGATGTCAAGATCAGAAACATAAAGTGCGACTGGTGTCAGAGCAGCAACCTCTGAATAAGCATTGAAAGCCAGCCAAAGGAAGGTGCAGAACTTGCGTATGGAAAAGTTTCAGACAAGACAACTTTATCGAAGATGGTCATGAGACTAGAACAAATTATCAATTTATCAAAAATTATGCTAGGAACATTTAAGGGCAAAACATTAAAGGGCAAAATGAACGTCACAATTGAATCAAAGGTGATCTGGTGTCAACCATTTCACAATAAGCCTTAAGATTCTTCCCCCAGCAATTTTTGTCTGCATTGCAGTAATCCGTCACAGTCAAAAGATACAGGTATAGATGTATTCCTTAGCCTGTTTTCCGGAACGGAGACATAAAGATTTAACGAAAATTGGACTGGTCAACCAACTTTCTCGATGTAAAATTGAATGGGGACTTATGTCATGCAAGCAGCTTATTTGATATTCTGAAAGAAATTCTATGCTAAATATGTAAAATGACATACTACGCTATAAACAGATAGTTCCCTTATGGTTGCACTTTGGTTTTGCATTCATTACTTACAATATTTTTGAATTGCTGTTACACAGCCTCTTTGTGACATTAAAAATTGATAGCACTAAGATAGATCAATTTAACTGATAGTTTGCCTTTCATCCTGAAAAGGCTATAGATCTGGCACATGCAGCAGATAGAGTTCCCTTGGGTTATAATTTGTATATCCATGCGCAATTACTTGATCGGTCTATATCACACGAATGGCTTAATACAATACACTTGTCAGTATTGTTGTGAGTGTCCAACGTTATAGATAGGTATTCAGGCCGTATGCTCAATTAAGTGATCCGAATTAAAGCAAACCACACGACTTATTTCAAAAGGTTTTCACTTGTGCATTACAATGTATTTCACTTTAATTCACCAACTAGTCATTGCTAATGTCACTACCCAGATAACATGTATATAGTATTCATAAAATTAGGAAACTGTTGTGTAGGTATTATTCACAAAATGTTTTAAAGCACAATGATCATCAGTGTCAACAAAACTACATTGCACTGGAAGATTCAGTTTCAGATTAACACCAGGCTTATTTGATATATGATGTATATAATGTATTCAATACCGGTGACAGGAAACATATAATTATGAAAATACGGGAACTAACAAAAATGAAGATTTTAAAACGTAATGATATTAGGATGAACTACAGGTTTCCCAATTTACTATTAGCTGGGCATTTTTTTGTTAATTTGACATAGAAAGCTATATAATATGTTTATACCTGTCAAAACAAGAATGGAAGATACGATGACCCACATAAACTTGAAGGCAATTTTACGTTATGGATGTGTGAATCATGTCTACAATCAGTCCTTGCAAAGATTAAAATATTAGATGGTAGACGTTTGTTAGAATTGATGGATGCGAGACAACCCAAAGTTTTCCGGGAAAAATGTCATATCATAGAGCAATAAGTTTATCTTTATTACAGGGACGCGTCATGTTAAGAGCATGGTTGAAATAGTACAAGTTTGAGTGTAGTTTGTGGTGGTGCTTCCTACTGGAATTGAATGTTAAGGACTCTATTGGGTTTTGCTTTATTGGTTAGCTAGCAGTATATTGTTGATATATTTCATAAGCTCATGGTGGACATATATCTAATTTTGTATTTTGCGCACACACATATAATATATATATATGTATATATATATATATATATATATATATATATATATATATATATATATATATATATATGTAAAATTTGACAAATATGTTTAAAAGTTCCTAACCCATACTTTATTTGGCTCCAGACCTTGAGGTGAGGTAAGGATTATGCATAAAGACGTTTAGCATCTTACAGTGGCAAGCAGACATGGTGTTAGACTTCCTATAATATGCCAAAACAAGAACGTTGTTCTGAGGTATATTTAAGAGAAACAAGAATTGATACAGTCCAACGTAATTCCCCACACAGACAAAAGATTAGGGGAACGTATACCTACAATAACTCAGAACACTTCGTATTTACGCACACCCCCGTAAATATAGTGTTGTAATTTATTTTGAAGAGAACTATCCTGATATATTTTGTTTCAATAATTACCTTTATTTTTCAGTAATTATGGTGAATTTAAGATATTGTACCATTGAAATGATTTGTGACAGCCATCCATTCTAACTAATAACATACTACAAATACATCGAAACGGGTGTGGCTGGGATATTAGAGTGTAAGCTGACCAAACTGTTGTTAATAGGAAATAATGGACCGTTGACATTATGTATTTTATCCAGTCACATTGTCAAGGAAACTATTATCACAACGAAAATGAAGGACATTTTCCTATTGTCCACATATATTGACAATCTGCGTATTAACATTGACAAGCATTGACCGTATTCCATCTATAAAATATATGTATGCAATTTTGTCTTTTGTATTATTGTCTTACTTTTGTCTGCGTCAATTTTACCTTGTATAGTGGGGGTACAAAATAGTTGCTAACTATAGTCAAGATAACGTCTCCAATGTCCATTCTGCGTGACCCCTGAAATTACTCACATATAATATTCATTGCAAGTAAATTAACTACAAAATAAGCCCAGGGCGTCGACTTTGACAAAACCAATTTGTCGATATTGTCTCGGGTTGCTAGGGTGATCATGAACACACAATATCATTAAAGAAGTTACAACCTGAAAGATCAATGACCAAGACACTGTTAATGCACAAATTTTGTCGATTCCATCACACATCATTATATGATTGTATCACCATAAAAAGTGACAACCGTACAGTCTTCTTTATACATGAAATGCATTATTGCACAATATTAACTCCTTCATTTGTTTCATGCAAAAACAAGCCCAATATATAGGCAAGTGACATGACATGGTCCTAACGTGGACAGATGATTATATCCATATATAGACATTCTAAAATTACTGAGCCGTAGGTTGGAATATTTAAGCACATATGTAATTTTAGTTTTGATTTTTGAGGCTATCAAAAGACATTTTTATATCTGGAATTGGAGATTCACTTTTGTATACGACCTGTAGATTACGATAAAAAAAGAATACAGCCATATGACGGCATCTCATTGCTACAAAAAATACCAGTGAATTTAAAAAAACTTTCATCAGTAAACGCTAAACTTAATTTATAAATGATATCTTTGAAATTATTTTTTGAGGTTCTGCAAATCTGAAGAGACTGACTTTTGTTTAAAATCAAATACCTTCCCTTTTGATGCTTGACTGAGAAACCAAACCATTTAAATTCTGTATCCTCCGTGTGTCCCATTTTATCACAAATCACTGATACTTTTCTATTCTTCAGAAATCGGTGAATAGATATTTTGTTCAGTCGACAGGAATCCGCCAACTATAGCCAGAAGCATATCCAAATAAAATTGAGTATGTCGCAATCCCTATTGTCAATTACAGGGATTGAAAGGTCAACAAGGTTAATTCACCAATATGTCATGTTTGAACAGTTTAAAATTATGTCCTCAATTGTTATCAAAGCTAGAATTAACCAACTATGAGGCATGATGGACAACGTATCCCTCAATTAATACAGACGAAAATGTCAAAATTGTGTAAAAAAAAAAAAAAAATACATGGGCTTTCCATTTGTTTTAAAGGTGCGAGTAAGAACTTCCATCTCGTGTCGTTCATATAGGCCTCGATCCCCCACCCACTACAAGGAAGGAAATATAATTTCTTACGCGTGCATAAAACATTTGTTTTGTGCATTTGATCTCAGCAGTATTACTTTGTCCCAAGGTTTTCCGGGAGACATCATAATTCCACGAGAACTTCTCCTGGCATCCCTGCCACTAAATTTTTGGATTTGTTTGGCCTTTGTAAATGCGCTGTCACTGGAAGATTGCTTATTGATATCTGACAATTAAATTAAATTTCAAACATGGTCCCTAAAAATCAATATTATAGACTAACTTTGACATCTGACGGGTTGGTAAACAGCGCAAACAATACAACAATAAACGCTGTAAAATTATTTAATATAGAGAGCGGCTGCAACACTTTTGTCATGCAAGGTTACCGTTATCAATATGTGTGTCAGCGATCAGTAAAAGTTTCCAATACACTAGATGGAACATAAATGAAACATAAAGTGGCTAGCTGCCACAAGTGTAAACACGATTAATTCAAAGATTTTGTCTAATAGAATTGCAATGTCACGTTAAGTGAGGTATACGTCTAGAATGTATGATATTTTAATGATGGTTACAGAGCAATGTATTGGCGGAAAAAAGGCACTGGTAAAGGACAATAGAAGGTAGATAATGAGATGTCCAAAACGATACAACACTCTAAAACAGAATAAATGTTTCTACAGATATTGGGTTCAGAGAAGCCATGACTTTGCTTCTGATTTTTACAGAAATTGTTAAATGATTATATGACCAAGAAACATGAAATACAAACAAAATATCAAAAAGGACAATGAGGTGATGTAAATAATGATCAGAAATACCGGAATCAGAATAAAATTTATCCACCAGGAACCAACCATTCATTACGCTGATAGTGCTTGCATTGTGGACGATCCAGAAAAACTGTGTTAAGTCATGCACGAATGCTAGATGAATATTGGATATCTGTGTAGGGCACAAAGTGATTGAGTAAAAGATAGCCTGAAAAGGCGAGAGAGTAATCTTTCAAGTTTTAAAGGGCAGGTTACACTAAGGAAGCAGTTAATTACGAAAATGACAGTTTTGATGTGAGCCTAATGAATGGTCTACTAATGAGACCACGAAAAAACATATAACCCCCTAATTACTATTTGTTTTAGTAAAAATTTCAACGAGTTTTTCTCATAATTTAAAGTTTTTCGTAGATGTGAGAATTGAAAGTTATTATTTCACTTCCCAGTAATTACCACTTTTCTAATTTCGTAGTTTAGACTTTCACGACCAGCTGTGTAACCTCATTTACTTCAATTGTACGAGGAAAGGAATCTGGCAAACCTATTTCACCACAAGTCATTCATGCATAATAACTCAAAAACAATTTCAGATGAGACTTAGTTTGCGCAGAATTATAGTCCTCATGAGTGTCAAACCCGAAAAACTTTTAACGTCAAGGTCAAAAAACAATTGCGACACAAATATAAATTTCTTGGTGTAAATATTCGCAATCTCATCGGTCGCTGATCCCCCCCTGCCCCCCTCCCCCCGCCGCTGAAGTTGTGTACCTGACACTGGGTTATTGAGCTGACTTATATATTTGAAGATCACGAATTTTTTCAATGATTTGAGGATCACAACTCTGCATCAACAAATAGTGGAAAGTTATAGTGCCCACCTAATATTCATTTATTTTACATTATCAAACTATGATGAACATTGAAACTCATACCATGATCTTCTTACGATAATATATATTTTAGCCGATACCTGGCACAACTGTTTTCAATTGGCGCTGTATTAAATATTTACAAGGCCAAAGTCATATAATCATCTGAGAAATCCTTGCTCCGTCATCAATCTCTTTCTATATGCAGGTCATTTTTTACGAATGCAGAATCCTATCGGAAAGATGGTTAAATGTTCTCAGAAATCTCATCATCAGATTGATTTCCTTATTGAAGGTGATACAAAATGTAATAACTTAGCGTCCATTCCATAGCCTCCGCCTGCATAGAGGGTGATATCCTGGGATATCATTCTAAAAACGGAGTGGCACAACAAGGTAGATTACTCTGTGTACCATAATGGACCCAATGTTTGCGCCATATATAAACTTTGTGAGAATGGTTTTCATAAGATTGACCACAATTGTAAAAATAAAAACGTTTATACTTCAATTTGAAGGACTAAAGGTCATCAGGACGACGGATTCTACCAACTCACTGTGCCATTCTTGGCGAATGAACATTTCAAAATAATTGCATTTAATGCAGGAATAACTACATCTAAATGGTGTGAACGTGTTGAGTTTGGTTCTTACCGGTCAGATATTCAGTAATTTTGTATCCAGTACAAACAAGCATATCAAATTATCGCTTATAATTAAATCTTTCTTGCTTTTCCTTTTTTTTCTTTCATTAGCTGCTTAATAACACATATTCTCGTCTCTTGTATGTACAGGTATTTGTATATCTGTTGTGTTGTATTTTATTTGCCAGAACACCTTTTCATGTATTAAGGTATAGCCAATAAAATTTCATTTCATTCAACCACCTAACGAGTTACAGAAATATAACGTTGTGTTGTGCACAAGAATGGTGAATCATGCGTAGTATGGCCTTGTAGGGACCGTGGTTTGAATTTTGTGAGTTGTGCTAACATGGTGCAGTTCCTGGCAATACACACAACCCTTTTTAATGAAATAAGAAAGTGGACTGACAAGCCCTTCTTCTGTGTACCCCTTTTGGATTGTGGTTACAAAGTAAAAATGTACAGTTGATTTCACGGTTAAGGAACAATTGGGGGTGTTTGTTTGTTTGTTTGTTTTCTATCTTTAGGAAGGGTGTGTTTTGGTTTTTTGGGGGTTGGGGTTTTTTGTTTTGTTTTGTTTTGTTTTGGGGGGGGGGTGTTTTTGTTTTTCTTTGTTTTGTTTTTGGTTTTTGGTTTTTGGTTTTGTTTTTTGGGTTTTTTTTGTGTTGTTTTTGATTTAGGTGTGTGTGTTTTTTTAAGAGCTTAGATAGCATCCTTTATTCCGAAAATGGCTTTACATGGGTTTGCTTACAATGTATAAAAGGCTGATAGTCAATATATTCATTTTAAGCCGAAAATCTTGACCAAAAAATATGCCTTACTCCTGCGAAAGTGTAGAAAAAAATATGTACCTGTATCATCAAAAGAGAAATGTTACCACACATCTTGTGCCTTGAGGTTAATGGAGTTTCATGTCATTGTCGGTAGGTATAGTTGTCAAAACGGAGCCGTTTCACATTCAAGTCACCACCACTTGCACTAGGGCAATATTAGTGTACGGCTTGTTTTGTTTGGATACATTATTATCTCATGTTGCCCTCGATGTTATTATGTAGTCTAGAAAACATATATATCAATCATGCAGAGTTAATTCTTCGTAAAGCATTACATTATTCTGAGAAGCTTGCTTGTTTAATTTACACTTGCTGGTTATTTGATATTCTGAGGGGCTTTAGCCTTATATACACCAATAATTTACGCTCTGTATGGAGTTAAGAAGCTGTTGGCATCGCTTGTTCATCTGAGGCCCGTTTTCAAAAGTGATTCCCCATGTTGACCAATGAACTGATACTTACATCTTGTCGCCAAAATGCGTTCTTGTTTTCAAAGGTCTACCCTGGTCGCACAAACCATGGACATTAAGTGAAAATGCTATTTCAGGGAATTTATTGAGTGGTTTTTAGATTATCAACAGCAAGGTGTGGTTTATTAATGTCAAGGTTCTAGCTAAGGCAGGATCAAAGGAAATGACCCTCAATATGCTGTTCTTGGCTTCCTGGTATTCTGGATTTGTACGAATGATTTGTTTGATCTTATTGTAGCAAATGTTAAAATGTTTGCTGATGCTACTTGATTGTACCTGGATATTGATAACCGCGAGAAAGCGGCTACACTTATGAACTCTAATCTTTCTGACATTGAACAGTGGGATGATGACTGGCTGGTTACCTGTAACACTCAAAAATCAGATTTGATATTTGTTTCACGGAAAATTAATCCGCCAATTCATCCATCAATTTTCGGGTTATATTCTACAAAATGTGGATAAACATCAATATTTCGGCGTGACTTTGCGTTCTCAGCTAAATCTGACAAATTGATTAATGTCCTCAGGAGTTGGAAATTTGTTCTCGCTACACATACCTGAGAAAGAATATGCATTTTCCTTATAAAACCGATTCTTGAGTTAGTTTGCCCAGTTTGGAGTGGATGCCCCGCATCCAATGACAAAAAGTCTTAAAGAGTTCAATTAAATGCTGCTGCATTGTCACCGGAACAATGTTTTTTAAAGTACGTAAATTTTGGTGCAATTAGCCACCCACGTGGTTGCGCGCGGCTTCCAGACCGGCCCATCTGTATGCTCCATTTTCTGGCCGCAGATTGTACTTGGATATCTTTGACTTGGACTGTGTTTTATCCCTGAAAGAAAGATACATTATCGGAACTTTCGGAAATGGAGCGTTACTGTAAATCCTATGACAGAAAAACACAAAAGCAAGAAACAAAAAAAAAAAAAAAAAAAAAAAAAAAAAAAAACAACACACCACAAAGATTATTATTCAAAACACCGATCAGGATGTGATCTCCCTCTTGTGCGCTCTCAAATCAGATCGGAAAGCGGACCTTCGTGACTTTTCAAAGTCGCTTAGACCCTCTAGAAAATCCAGAGGTGTCAGCTATCACCATGGATGCAGAGCAACACGCCAGTGCCTCGGAAACTGAACAGGCCACACCTAATGAGACTTAAATTGCGGTTTTACGAAACAATGAAATATTGCAGCCAAAGGTTGCCCCACTTATCAGCGAGGTCGAGGATAAGAAGCTGCTGACAAGGACACCTGTTCCTCGGACCCCAGAGGACTAGTGTCGTCGGAAGCGAGAACTGGGTAAAACATCCGACAATACAAAGTCAAAACAGTAAATGACTTCGTACTTAAGACTAAGAGCAACGACCACATCACACCTACAGGCTCAGTCAAACATATCTGTGCGTGTTGCTAAATACAAACGTCGGCTAGGAATACCAACTCGCAGGGGATGATTGCCGGAGCAAACTAAGATGGCATAGGTTAGCAAAACGGAGGGCAGTTTTCTTGGTTAACTTTTATTTATAAGTTGAATCGTCTACTTACAATACAAGAAAAAATAATCCGACCCTTTTAAGGGCGCAAACTTAACTTTTTCATAAACCCTTTCATTCAAGTGTGAGATTGAGGAATGTATTACGTATCAATGTTCTTAAGTCAGAACACTTCTAATATTTGAAACAAAATTATGGAAACCAGATCCTCGTAGCACAAAATACCAGGAGTTGTACAATTTTGGTACATGCAGCAGGTTTTAGTCCGTTCAACACACACGATTGCCTTTAGGTATCAGTCAATTCAATTCTCTTTTACCCGTACAAGCCGAAGAGTAAGGGGTGTTCTTCCTGAGAGGGACTAAATTATGAAAAGTATTTAAGACCCTCATATTGCTATCGTTGTTGGGAGTTTACATTACTCGTGTGACACGTATATACATAGGCTTTTCATCTTCCCCGATACAGCAGCTGCATTAACTTGTTTGACGAAAAATGGTAAGCTCTACTATGACAGGGCGCTATGGTAGAATAACATTTGGAAAGCTGAGCTATGCAATGTTATTTCGCTCGTTAGGCCCCTGTCGCGAATAGTATGACCTGCAACATATATGTGCAGAGTGAAAAATCCAGGTCTTACAAGATTAAAAATAAAGACACAAAATACAGTTATTTCGGTCAAGGCTTGATTTTGGGTTTACTGCAGAGGAGTTGCGAGATTTTGTACATGTTGTTGATATCCTCACTGCAAATCAATCAGATCATCATGCAATCATGTGGAAAATTAAATATATATACTTTAAAGTGATTGAGGTGCTCGTCAATGGAAATTAAATATATCCGTGGTCCAAAACAGTGATTAAGTTGCATTGATAAAGGAAAATATAAAGTGGCGGGCAGAGGAGTGTAAAGGAAGTCAAGATGAAAGAGATATTTTGAATATATGAAATAAGACAAGAATAATAATAATTATTATTATTAAGGGCAAATTCCCTTGCATCGCAGTAAAAGTTTCAATATCGTTAGCATGGATCACACAGCCTAGATACAAGGAGGACTGGCTGTTAATTTTTTTTTTTTTTGGGGGGGGGGGGAGGAGGGAGGATTCTCATATGCTCCAGCAGAAGACACGGTGATTGTATCGCGTGGGCTTCTTCTTTATTAACCCTTGGGACGTATGCGCAACGACCAGTTTGTCTGACGTCAGGTGCAGTATTTCAAGACGTTTTGGCATTTAATCTGCTGTGATAGATGTGTGTCAATCTTTCTTCCAGAAACCTGTACACACACAAGACAAACTACACATATTTTGCACATACATGTACATGTAAAAGGCTTACACACTATGGGTAAAACGTATGATTATACATTTGTGTGTAAATTGTGTTACATATGAGTAATTTTTTTTTCACATACGTATAAAAGAATTAAACATTTGTGTTATTTTAATAATGACAAGTGCCTCCGACTGTGCCCAGGTAACAAATTAAACCGACGTCAAAAGAGGTAATGTGTAAAAAGGGAAAGAACATGCAGTTTCAACATGTTTCAACAAATGTCCCAGTTACCCAAGGCCTAACAAAAATAAATGTGTGGTTCCGGTAACCTGACAGACTCTACTAAAAAGGACCAACCTTAACATTAATGGAACAAAAAAAGGTAACTTTAAGTCACCCTTCCACAATAAATACTGGTCGACCCAGGCCAGTGCTACAAACTCAGTCAGAGACCCAAGTGGCCCACAGATGTCCGTAATTTTTTTCAGTGGGCGAAATGTGTCCTGCACCGAAGGCATGCTGGGGGAGGGGGAAGGGGCATTACCGTCCTCCCCCTCCCCCCGAAAAATTTTGAATTTGAGCATGCAAAATGTTTTGGTTTTTTATCTGGGGAGTTTCTAGTATCTTGCCTTCACATGGTTGACAAAATCACAACATTTTAGTCATTATTGTACTCACTTGGCTATTTTCTCTACGATTGTACAAAAATCTGATGAAAATTAACAAAAATTAGTAAAAATTGAATTTAAAATAAATATTGCCCTGTTATCTGCTTTCCATGGTGGACCACAACATGAAAATAGCAGAAATGCAAGTATGAAATCGGGAAAAATATTAAGTTGCTTTGCACAGGTTTGTGAATGAAAGGCTTCAATTATTTATAGATTAAGATTGAGCTAAATTTTCAATAATTTAATATATAAATAAATATAAGCACCAAAGGCGTAATTTTCATTCAAATTCCAGGTGCCTGCTATACATAATTTGCAGGTCCCTGATAGCAGTTAGGTACTTAAACTATAAATGTATAAAGCAGTCCCTCTCCAGTACTCGCATCTCATGCACCAGAAATGATTTCACCTTATTTTTGAAAATGTTCTTATATTTATTTGATATACCCTGGTAGGTTCTGTATGGGAATAGGTATAATCATCGTGCAGTAGTACCTGCAATCACCGACCTGGCCAAATTCTGTAGCATTTTTCAAGATCTGTGATGCAAAATTTTGCTACAATGCCCCAGTTGGACAACCTTGGACCAGCGACAACACGCTACAGACCAGCAAATTCACCCCACAAACAACCACCCGTAAAAAAAACGGTCGTTCAAATCAACCGTAACCAAGTTGTAAGACAAAGCTAACACATAAAAGCTGGCCAACGTGTGCCATTATTTTGCAGTAAAGTCAACTCAAACACAGCATTTTATTTCAACTTGTCTCGACGGTCAACTTGGGCCGGGGAAAAAGCGCAGCACCACGATCGGTGCGGTATCGGTATCTAGTATCGCTAAGTTTCAGGTGTCTGTTCTTTGAGTTACCAGAGCAAACAGTCGTCAACGTATTTTTAAAAGATGACTTACAATTTTAACTTGAATCTGCCTGCTCGGTTTTGTCTGAAGCAGTTATCGTTAGTTATAAATCCAAATGCAACACGAAGCCATATGAACAATGCACGCACATTGAGCGCCCATGTAAACATGGCGCAAAGCATCGTGGGAAAGGAAAACCACAGCGAATCGTGGCCACGTGTTTTCAGCACGGTTCCAGGTGTCCGTTCTCCGAGTTACCGGGGCAAACGGTCGTTAAAGTACTTTTAAAACATGATTTACTATCTTAGCTTAAATCTGCCCGCTAGGTTGTGTCTGAAGCAGTTAGCATTGTTACTTACAAATCCAAGTACGACACGCCGCGCTCGAGCGCCATTTTGAACATTGTGCAATTAATGCATTGATTGCGGGACAGTCTCACAAAAGTACACTTGATTTGGATATCAAATTGAATCGCGGCCACAGCATATATATCATTATTGATGCTCTGAAATAATTGCAAAAATATATTTTTGGTTTCATATATTTTAACCCTCTTCCCACCCCCACTCGGCAAGATCGTCCCAATGGTAATTCACAAACCACTGGCATTGAGTGAAGAACTCACTATTTTCACAATGACAGCCATGTCGATTGGATATTTTGAAGAGGTAGTGTCCAGAATATATGTGTGATTAGTGTTAAAGGAAGGTTAATTTGTCGAATGAATTTAATGTACAATATATAGTAGGACTTTTCCAAAGTGAGCATTACCTGAAGATGTAAATACAACGACAAAACAGTGACCATTTGTAGGCCCCAGAATTAGTATCTTGTATCAGATGTAGAAGTCGCCCTTAGGGCAACAAAATAAGGGTCAGCAATTGGCTGAGTGCCAGGCGCCCCACTGCGTCAAAGACAAAGCTCAATGGAGAAGGTTGCCCCGATAGTGTATACAGGTCCGAAAGTACTGGCAAGTTTTTATATAAGTAGTAATTACAAGTACCTCCGACTGTCCCCAGGTAACAATTCAAATAGATGACAAACGAGACAATGTCATAAAAGAGAAAGAACGCCTGTTTCAAAAAACAATCAAAGTTACCTAAATTGGAGACATGTGCCTCCCTCCTGCTTTATTGGGACATGACGGCCCTGATAGTGAATCACACCTGCAAATTCCGTCAATAGGAGGATTTTATAGGTCCCTGCCGACCTCTTCTTGCCGATTATGACGCTCGGTAACAGAAATATGCCTCCACCATGATGAGAGCACTTGCAGCAATTTTGTTATTTAAAGATTTAAAAATAAGCTTTTCCTGCGAAACTGATGAAACATTCTGAATATTTTAAGCAACTAGGTATGTTTTGAACCAAGTGAAGGGCATTTGTTAGGCTTTTGCTTTCTCAGACTGCTACTTAGTTTTTAACCACAAAAACACATTTTGCCCTGCTAAATGTATCAATGTGCCCTTTTTCCTGTCAAGTTCCTTGTTGCAGGACAGGGGGCAGCACCTGGCCACAGCTCCTTGTGAATATATCCTATTGTCTAAACACTTGAGAACCACCACTCCAGAATTAGATCACACGACACAAGACTGAACATGGGTTGATCTTTCAAGGCCTTATACATGTATCATGCTTAAAACCATGAGTTCTTATGACCATTTTGATTAAGAATGATCACGACCCTCACCTCTGGCCTGCTGATCTACGTCACTCGTATTACAAAAGTTCATCAATATCATCCACAAGCCATGTTACAGTTCATTTGATCATACACGCTTAAATGGCATTTCTGGCAGCATTTCTCTTTCTTAATTGCAGCTTCAAAAATTATAGAACATCAATGAAGCTCCAAAACTATAGCACATTGGATTTGAACACTGTTCGTATATTCGTGACACGCGTGCAAAGTGCCTGGGGGTGAATCTGTACACTAGAGGCACTGCGTATGATGTCTGCTTCACCCGAGTCCAGATATGATACAAATTCACGTGCCCTTTGCATATGCACATAGGAAGTTGTAACCTGCAAATATATATTTAAGAATATAATACAAATGAATTAATCTGGGTATTGTAATAAATTACGATATGTGCACTTCAAATGCTTCAAATTAAATCATATAAATGGCATTGCTTGCCGTTATTTCACCAGCCAGAAAGGGTTTTTTAACAGCCGCGCTCAATGCTATTTTGTCTATCAACATAACCAATGCTATGGGCAGACAACAGTCTCAAAAACAGGTCACCCCATGTTGACAATAACATCTTTGTCTCTCACATCTGATGTCTTATTTTCGTTAAATGCTTTCCAATACTTCGTCTGTGAGACGCCCTATGAATTGGGCATGAAAGATATAAAGTATGTAAATCTAAATATCAAATGATTCAATTTCAATGTTGAACAGTTGAGCGAATGTGGGACGAAATCCTTTATTTTTCATCAGTGCAGACAGAATGTTCATCACAATTGTCTGATTCATTCAACCAAAGGATGACGAAACTATAGAATCTTACTATTATGAGAACACGTTATTGATGTCAAAACATTTTATTTTTTGGGAAAAAGCGCAAAATATCGGCCCAAATCAATGGTAAATCTAATGCACTAACCTGTATATGCGATCGGTAAAATTAACTGATACTGACATGTTCCTCCAACGAGCAAAATAAAGTTCGAGTTAATCGAGTCGGATGTCTTCAATGCACGGATATTTCTTAGATTCAACAAGGAATGTTTTTATTACTTGAAACATCATTATAAAATTATGGTTTACTGGAAAACATCAAATTTTAAACTCGTTGTGGGAATTTGAAGCTGGGACGGAAGGGAATTTACAGTGGCTGGGATTACTGGTTTGCATAAAATAGATGATATGCAATTAAGGCGCAAACAAAACCTCTCCGAGCGTCTTAAATTTGTATCAAATTCAATGAAACTTCACACATTGATACCTGATATTGTTATTAAGCGTTTTCTAGATCAGCAGATCAAAGAAAAAGGCAGGAAAAAGTTGATCACAGCAAGGTGGGTACTTACACACTGTTTTGCTTGTGGACTCGAGCTGCTGATGTCAGAAGTCATTCACATTATTTATCATTGCCATGATCAGTAACTCGATGAAGCAGTGAAACAATGTTTCCTCCGATGAGTGCACCATTGAAATTTCCAGATAAGTGGACATCTCATGTTTTGTGGACCCCTGTAATAAAAATGTCCTAAGTGTTCATTTCCGTACCTATCCACACAGCATGGCTATCTACTACTTGTGTCCATTCAAAATCGAGGGGGGGGGGGGAGGGAGGTTTTGTTTTGTTTTGTTTTGTTTTGTTTTGGGGGTTGGTTTTTTTTTGGGGGGGGGGGTGTCGTCGGTACTGCCGGTGCTGATCGGCCGTTTGACTTTGTGGCGCTCATGTTCTTTCTAAAAACACATGGGTCAATTGCGGTATCCTTCTAGGGCGTATTGATCAATTTACTGGGGCTACCGCAAATCTCCCGAGATTGTTGAACTTTGAGAGATGGGTTGGTTATTCCATGGAGCCATGGTTATTCTTTTTGCCATGTTAACTAACAATTCACTTGCGTACAATAGCATTCTTTGAAGTTGCACCTGTGCAATGCCTGTAAAATCTAGTATCTATGATGTGCTTAAAGTCACCGTGTTTTGGTTCACACGAGCCAAACTGCTCACCACACACTTGTTAACCAAGGGCGGAAACACGGCCCAAACGACATCAACCTGGTCTTGAACTGATGTTGACACGCACATGTCACAAATCGTGGTTGTTGAGATATTGCCTCATCTACCACAAGACGAAAACAAATACAAATTGTATTGCAGATACATCAATGATTTCTTACCTGGACGGATATAATCCCGCTAAGCCAATTCGCACATCTAAAAGAAAGTTGAATAAACGCTTTTGTTTGGTGGAGGAAGAACCCGGGAGGAAGAATAAAAGACCCCTGAAAAAATCAGCGTGCACAGTTCAGAACATATATTTTTATACGAACTATGTTTGTCATCT